>JASAOL010000583.1:0-238834 GCA_030849045.1 Wallacemonas rigidus | reverse complement strand
TGTGTGTGTGTACCAGCTCATATGTTGCCTTCACTTACACGACACAAGTCACGAGAACAATCATCCTGAAGGATGGCCATTCGGCCTGGCTTTGTTATGTGCGCGCCTCTTTTTCTTTCCGCGCGCACGTGTCATGGTGTAGGTGTGTCGGTAAGTGTGTGATTGGATGTCTGGGTGGTTTTTTTTTCTTTGTGTAGCGCGTAGCCGCGAGCATACTTCTTGTTCGCCTTCACGGCCACTCTATGTTGATTTCCGCTGTATACGGTTCTATGCGTGGGTTAGCGTGCAAACCGGAAAAAACAAAAACAAAAAAGAAACGGACAACTGCTGAGTAACAAGAAGACAGAGGTACGGTGGAGAACGAAGAGAAAAGAAAGAATAAAAAGCAAGAACAAAAACGGCGCTCACAAGTGCTCCACCCTTGGCATCAGCGTGCGAGCGAGAAGGTCGACCTGGCCGAGTACCTGTGCACCGTGAGTCACGTCATCCTCATCTTCGTCATCGCGGTAGCGCTTGCGCAGGGCTTCACCGAAACGCGCGGTTTGTGGGTTCAGGGTACCGTCGTCCTCTGGCCCGCGCTGCGTCAACAAAGTCTCAACGGTCATGACACTGCTGCCGAGCGTGGAGGCGCTGCTGTGTTCATCGACCAGCACCGTCTCGTCTTCCGGGGTGAGGAAGGGGTCGCGGGAGTTGCCACGATGGCTGTCAACAGAGCGTGCGGAGGCTTTCACCGGCACCGGCAGCGCCTTGGCCACAAAGGTCGAGCGACGTGGGGCGTCGTGTGTGGCGAGGGCGCCGCCGGCACTACCGCGACCACCGTCTACCTCCTCCCTCCCTGATGTGGCAGCGGCCGCTGCGGGCGACTTGACTGGGGATGGGGAGGCCGGTGAGGGGGTAGGCGTCGTCGCTGTCATACGCGGCTGCGTTGATCGCTCTGGTGTGCGTGGCGCCGATGCTGCCGTGGCACTGGTTGCTGCTGGCTTAGCGAATGGATTCACCGCCTTTGTCTTGGTGGTCGTGGCGGTGGTGGTTGTCGCCGTGGAGGCCGCGGTCGGCGCAAGTGTGGTCGCCGCCGTCGCCATGGGTTTCGAGGCGGCGACTGGCGCGTCGAAGAAGGTCACGCGTCGGCGAGGTGTTGGTGCCACTGGGGCGGGATCCGACACCACGGCAACCGTCTCCTCCACCTCCTCCGTGGGAGGCGGTGCGGTGGAGACCGTCGCCGCAGACGTAGTCGTTGGCTCGTGTGTTCGATCGCCGCTCGGGGTTGTCTTGTCCTTGTCCTTTTCCTTCGCGAGGAGCTTGCGTAGGATCAGATCACGCTCCTTCTCTGAAACGAGGCTACCCTCGAGAGGTAGCTGGCAGCGGCGTTTGCTCTTGGTCTTGCTGCGCAGCTGACAAAGCGCGAGTAGCTTTCGAGCGAGCTGCCCGTGACCTTGTGCGTTGGCTGTGCGCGCACACGTCTCCACATTATCTCGCAGCTCGAGCATGGTCGCCAGGTCCATAGCGCGCGTGGTTTGCTGCGCCTTGAGTGCACTTGTGAAGAGCTCCATGATTGTCTTGTCGTGCAGCGCGTCGTGCTTGGCCATCGCGGCGGTGTAAAACGCACCGTGAAGCTTGAGCTCATCAGCGCGAATCTGGCGACGGAGGAGGTGGTCAACGGTGATCGTGTCGCGATCGCGCACAAGTCCGCCATGCAGAGCACTGCCACTTGTTCCACCTGTGAGTGGCAGGAAAAGACTCACGTGCGTTGCGGGAAGGCCAGTGGCCAGAGCAGCGGGATACGGCGGATCGTTCTTAGACGCGCGGTACGCGAGCAGGCTCTCGTCGTTTACGCCCCATACCCACAGATTGTCGCTCTGGTCGAGGGCTGCGCGAGGGTCGTAGACGGGCACCCAGGCGCCACCCCAGCTCTCCGTGTACATGCGCACGACACCGGCGGTATCGACCGCGTGCAGTGGGCCGTCCTCTGACCAACCCAGCCACTGGAGTTGGTGGTCGTACGTCGACGGCATCCTCGACGTCGACGCGCCCGTTGATGAGAGGTGAGGGCCATCCAGGCTGCTGGTGGTGAGAGGCATCGGATGCGCGGCGATGAGCGTGCGACGGGCGCCAATGTCAAGCACCTCCACGTAGTGCTCACCGGTCCCGAGCATGTAGACGATCGCCAGCGGGTCCAGCTCGGCCTTGTACGCGCCCATCAGCTTCGCAGACGTCGTGCCGACCATGGTCACAATGCGATTGTACTTGCTCAACACCGCCAGCTCCACCCCGGACAGCGAGAAGAGCCGTAGGTAGCGGCTGGTCGCGACGGCGAGGAAGTGCAGACCCGCCGCGAGGCACCGCACAGTCTCCCCGGGCTGGAGCCGCACACGCCAGTCGGCCTGCGCACCGAGAGCGACGAAGGTGCGGTAGTAGATGGTGAGCCGTGGCGTGTGCCCGGCTGCACCAAAGTCAGTCCGCGCACGGCCGTCACCGTTCTCATCGACAGCGTCGTCGTCGACACTGTGAGGCGCGTCTGCCGCGTTCGGGCTCGCGACGACGAAGCCCGCGCCGACGGGGCTCAGCGTGCCCATGAGAAGAGTGCCGCGCTCGAGGATGCGGACAGCCGGCTGCGAGATGTCGTGGAAGTGCACTGTGGTCGCATCGCGGGCCGTGTGGATGTACCCGACGGAGTTGTACGCGAGATAGCAGCTGCCCTCCTCGCCAACAGGGGTCGCGCCGACCTGGAACGCATAGTCGTTCGAGGCGTATGTCATCATCTCTGTGCTCTGCTTGCGGTCGTGGGCACGGCGCGCACAGTCCCTTTCTTCGTCCTCCTCGCCACTGTACCGCGCGTCTTCTGCATCGTCTTCTTCTCCGCCGTCGCCGTCGGCCGCCGCCGCAGAGTAGGAAGACGAAGCCGACTCAGAAGAACGCTCGTCGGCCTCGTCGTCGAGGAAGCGGGACGAGGCAGGGCGACGACGCTCCGTCTCCCGCAGCACATGCCGCGGGTCTTCGTCACGCCAGCGCGACGGCCTTTGACCGTCCTCGCCGTCAGTCATAAAGTCTGCATTGGCGCGTCTCAAGTCTGCGACCACCTTGGGTAGATCCTCATCCTCGACGTCGGCGTCCTCCTCGTCATCGCTGCTGCGGCGGCTGCTCTCACTGCTGCTATCGCTACCGCTATCGTCTTCGCCACTACTGCCATCGTTGTGCGTCTCTTCTTCGTTCACGACGGCTGCTGTTGTGGTTGACGTGACTCCGGCGCTCACCAGCGTACCTGCCGCTGCCACCGCCGTCTTGACAGGCGTGCCCACGATCGAGCCTTCCTTGGGAGCCAACTTGGCCAAAAGCGACACGTGCCCGTCGGACAGGGCCACGACGACGTCGCCCGTCTTCTTCTGCACACAGACATCGGTCACGCTGGTGGTGGAGGGGTAGTATTGAGCGTTGTAGCGCGTCATCGCGAATCGACGATCGTCCACCTTCGCCACAAACACGCCCCGGCGGCTCGCCATGACACACACGAAGCGGTGCGCACTGACCGGGTAGCTTGTCACGCTCGTGTACTCAACAAGTCCGCTCTCCTCGCCGTGCAGCACAGCCACCTGCTTGGCTGTCATCGCGGTGGCGTCACCCGCGCCTGTCTCAGAGACGCTAAATACGCGCACCTCGTTGACGCACGGGATGAGCAGGAACAAGCCACCGGCTGTGCGGCACCAGTCTAGGCGACAGACAACGTCCTCGTCACGCTTGTAGCTCGGCGCTAGCATGCCGGGCAGCACCACATCCATCATCGGAGCAGCACCGTCGCTGTCGCCGTTGATGCGGCTGGGATGGTGGTGGTGAGTTGACCGGATGTGCACGGCGCCGCTAGGGCCGCTGCCCATCGCCAGGTATGCATGACACGGCGACAAGGCGAGGGCGACGATCGGGTACGGGACGCGGAGGGAGTAGGTGATGACATCAAACTTTGTGCCGTTCATCTCAAGACAACGAAGCGAGTCGCCGCCAATGAAGATGCGCTTGTGCGTCGCATCAAAAGACAAACATCGGACCTCACCGGTGAGCTTGCAAACGGCACGTGTCGACAGACCTGGCGGCTGAGCAGAAGCGACGGCCTCCGCGTCACCGGAGACGACGAGTGGAGGAGGCATATCGATGTTCTCGTGTAACAGCACGCGACCGTCGCGGCCGCATGTGAGAGCGAGTTGGAGGGCATCGCACAGCACCGCACAGGTCACAGCAGATTCGTGACACTGACGAGCCCAAACGGCGGAAGAGGAGGGCCAACCTTTTCGGCGGAAAAGGGCGACAACGCCGTCGGCGCCGCCTGTCAAGACACGCCCGCCGTCGGTGCACAGACGTGTCGCCCCAGCCTTGTGAACCTCACGAAGACCCAACACTTGTGACATTTTTTTTTTTTTGAGGAGGGGGAGGATGGTGACTGACTATTATATGTTTTTTTTTCTCTTTCTGCGATCGACGCAGATGTTCGCGATGGCCGCTGATGTCGCTAGTATTGGTACTATGAATACCTTCCTTGTGTGATTTACTTCTTGTCGTGAATTCACCCTATGACGCAGCCGGGGTCGTGTCAATGTATGTCTATAAGTCCCTTTTCTGTCTATCCAGGAGCGTTCCTCTTTATTTTTTCAAAATTCAAATCGTCACTTTTCTTTTGACCGCGCTGTTCCAGTGAGAGAGATGGTGTAGGATGAGGATGAAAAGAGAGAGCCGAATGCGAGCGTACAGGGGAAGAGACATTGATATACGGTTGTCGTCGCTGTCACGTATACTTGATTGACTGCGTCGATGGGGGCTCACTCCATGTGCGTTTTTTACACGCACACACACAGGCGTGCCACTACCGTTTTTTTTTTCCCCTCTCCTCTTCTTCTTTGTTTCCTTTTTGGTTTCCTTCTCTTGATAGTCGGTTGTTGGAGGTAGTGTGCTTGTGTATCTTTGTCTTCTTCTTTTTTTTTTTTCGATTTCCACAACAATTGTGTTGGTCATGTTGTTGATGGGTGTGGTCAGTATACTCTAGAGATCTAAGCGGCTCTTCGCACTGCGCGCACGGGCACGCTCGACAGCGGCCATGAGTCGTTGGAGCGTCTGGTCATCCTGAGCGGCGTGCTGAGCAGTCGTCGCCGTCGTCCTTGTCGTTGTTGCAGCCGCGATTATCCTCCGGCTTCGCGGCACTTCGACACGCTCGGGCTCTCGCGGTGTGCGCGCCGGTTCTCCGTGTGTGTCTTTCTGTTCCTCCTCCGATGCACTCTCGCTCTGAGACGCATCGTGTGTCGAGGGGCGCCGCGTGTCGGGCGGCGGTAGCGGTGGTGGGGGTGGTGAGCTGCGCGACGATGAAGCGGGAACAGGTGGTGGTAAGTCCACACGCCCTGTATGGCCCAGGTACACATAAAGACCACTGTAGCCTGACGGTGCCGTGGCCCCTGCCGTTGTGGCGGTGACTGTGGTGGTGAACGAGGTAGCTGGGGAATTGTCGTGTGGTGTGTGGGATGATGGTGGGTTGTGATCCTCCTTCTCTTCCGCCACATGGACGCTCTCAGAAGCAGCGAGGACACCTTCCGCCGCCTCTACTTTTTCCTCGGGCTTCGCGGGCGTCCAGAGAGGCACCGCTTGCTTGAGCGCTGCCGCCTGCGCCGTACGCGTGCCCTGGTAAGGATGGTCTAGACAAGTCGATACGCCGGCGTCAGAAGAGGCTGTTGTCCGTGTGGATGTGTGCGCCGCGCCGAGCCGCCACGTCAGTGGATGGGGTACAGAAAACGACGAGGCCACGATCGGCTCTCGCACACAACACGCAGCCATTGGCGCACGCGCAGTCGCATGGCATCGGCAAACCCACCGGACGTCGTCACATATGCTTTCCGTTTCAGAAATGACGGAGGTGCACGATGCGCGAGAACAGCTGGACGAAGACAAAGAAGAAGACGAAGAGGGAGTGGGAGTGCGAGACCCGGATAGGCCATACGGGTGCGCGGGGAGGGCCGTCGGCATGGGAAATGACGGCACGATACACTACAAAAGATGCGGAGCAAAAAAAGAAAAAAAAAGAAAAAAAGAGCTCACATGAAGAGAGGAAGAGGGCGGGATGAGAGGTGGAGTCACGCACGACACAGTAGGCTGTTGCCTTGTGTGGAAGAGAGAGACACACACAAAAAAAAAAAAAAAGAAGAAGGGAAAAGGGGCAGGCACAGAAAGAACGGGAGAAGAGGGAGGGCACGTGTTCCCGGTTCGCTCATCTGCGTGTGCATGACTAACTTCCTGATGATTGTCGTCGGTGACATTTGTCCTTTTATCAGTTGTTGTTGTTTTTTCTTTTTTCTTTTTCTCGTTTCTTTTTTTTTTTCTTTTCAAGATGGCATCGACTACAGCTCGTACGCGTTGTCTCCTACGCCGCTGTCGTCCTCGGACGGCTCGTCGTCACCCGCCAGGGTGATGACCTGATCGGCCATCTCCAGCAAGCACGGCTCCGCCGTGAAGCAGATGATACTCTTCACAATACCCACGGCGAGCATCTCGCGCCATAGATCCCGCAAGGCGCGCACCGTGGCCGGCTCCGCACGACGTGTGGGCTCATCCATCAGAAGCACATCACCCCCATGGTACAGGGCACGCGCGATCATGAGCAGCTGTTGCTGCTCCAAGGTCAAACGCACGATGCCATCCCCGCTGCCGCCACCGCTCGACGACGTCGCGGTGCCGCCGTCCGTGACTTTGGTGAGCAAGCCAAGAGGTAGCTGATTGATGAAGGTACAGCGGGCAGCAGTCGCACATATACGCGCGCGGGTGAGGACCTCCTCAGACGCCAGCGAGACGTAGCCCGCGAGGGCGATGTTGTGGGCGACGGTCGCGCCGTTGAATAGTATGGGCGTCTCTGGGACGTAGCTAAACAGACGACGCCGCAGCACATCCGCCGGCACACAGGCGAGCGGGACCTCGAACGCCGGGGGCAGCGGCGCCACGTCATGCACAGTGCCCATGGCGTCACCACGCGCGGACGGAAAGCTCTGTGAAGGAAGTGTCGGCGCTCTGGATGTCTCATCTGCACGAGCAGGTACGGTGGCTCTTGTGGCGGCGGATATGATCGACTGTTCACTGGTCGCGCGCTGTCGCTTCTGTTGGCTGATGGCGGCAAGGTCGATGAACGATGGATTCAAGACTTGATTCACAGAGCGGAGGCCGCCACCACTGTCAACGCCATCTCTGTTCCGTGGCTCAGCGGCGGCCGCAGTTGACGTTGGCGGCGGGGACGGCGCGGGTGTGGACGGCCCTGTGAAGCAGCGTGGCTGGCGAGTAAACGCCAATACGACCGGCGCGTCCGTCTGGGCTGACTGTGTGTCCAGCTGTTGTGCAGCAGCAAAGTGATTTTGTGTGAGGCCAAGCAGTACACTGGTGAGTGTGGACTTGCCGCTGCCGTTCGGACCTGTGAGGCACACGAAGCAGCCCCGCATGACCGTCGACGCGGACAAGAGCGACGACGTACTCTCGTGAGTGGTGCTCCCGCGTATGGGTGTGGGTCCAGGGTACAGATGGAGCGTGAAGCTCAGAGGCTGCTTGAAGACGCCACGCGCGGCGGCGGCGAGCGGCAGCACGGCGTCTGTTCGCCCATCAGACCTCGTCGCGCGCGCGCTCTCGTCCGCCGCTGTCGAGGCCGCGCTCGTTGTGCTGATCATCACGCCGCCAGAGACGGCATCAGTGTACTGGCACTGCAGGTGGTGGAAGCGCACTTCGCTAATCGTGTAGGCGCGATAGAGCTGTGCATTGAGCAGATCAACGCCACCGCCAGCGCCGTCGCTACAGACGACGCTGATAGCGTCGTTCGGCGCGAGCTTGTTGGCCAAGTGACGGGCTTCCTGGTATGAGTACCGCTCCCAGCCTTCTGGAGAAAGCAAATTCTCCAGCACACTCGCCTTGTACGCGTTGGCCAGCACCACACTGACCATGTCCACACCTTCCGCCAGCACATCCGCAGCGCTGTCTACCGCATCCACCGCATCAGAGAGAGCGAAGAGTGCGGCGGAGAGGTCCACCGACATGCCACCACCACCACCATCACCGTTCAGCTGACTCAGGTGGGCGGCGAGTCCACTCCAGACCACGCCGTAGTTGGTGATGAGCAGCGGCGTCAGCCATTCTACCAGCTCCCGCACAGCCGCACCCAGGCCAGGAATCACCTTGCCGTAGGGCAGCCACAGCAGCTCGTGCAGCGTTGAGACAAAGAACCGCCAGGTCGAGTCCAGCGCGGATGACGGAGGTGCGTCCCAACCACCGCCGCCCGGTGCACGCGCTCGGTTCTGCAGCTCCGTATATCGATTCCACCAGTGTACGAGGCGCGTGTCTGCCCCGTATGGGCGTAAATGCGCGAGCGAGTAGATGATCTCCTCCCCGCGAAACATGAAGCCTTCCCGGGCGAAGTCGTCGTCGTCTGCATCCGCACCAGCCATGGCGGCTGCGGCAGCGTGATGACGCAGGGGCGGCAGCGGTGTGCCCCACAAGAGCATGCCGGGCTGCTGCTTATGTCGGGCATGCGAGCGCCCGCGTCGCCTTCTCTGCGCCGACCGCGTGGTCAGCGAACTCGGCACGGCCGCGCCGCGCTCTTCCTCCGACATCACCGGTGAAGAGTCACCTTCCTCGCGCCCTTGCGGTGGGTGCGGCCCCTCCTCGTCGTCCTCGTCCTCGTCCGAGTCGCTGTCCGATTGAATGACGAGCCACGGCAGTGCACCAACCTGCTCCAGGTTGCGATAGCGGCCTTCGACGAGTTTCACGAATCGCTTCAGTAGCCGCGGAAACGCGACAGACACCGCCACCACCACGAGCGCCCGTGCGTTGAGGACAAACAAGGACTCGCCAACCGTCATGAGCGCGTTGACAGTGTTGAAGGCAAACTGGTTCAGCTGGACGTCCAAGCCCTCCATGTCGTCGACGTAGTAGAGAATCGACTCGATGTCATCGGAGGAGTGGTGCTCAAAGTAGGAGAGCGGCATGTGCGCGAAAGCCTCAAGGAGTTGTGCACGCACAGTCTCGTGGCGGCGCGCGGCAGTCAGCGCAATGAACTCGCTACTTGTGCGGGTGATGGTGTAGTTGAGCATCACTCGCACGAGCTCGAACCCCACAAGCGTCCACAAGGCCGTCGTTGACGTTGACCGCGTCGATGTCGCAGAAGAAGAGTCCAGAGAATCCCCTGGCGTGCTCCCGCTTAGGCGGTCTCCTTGTTGCTGGTAACGGACGTGCTGCCTCTCTGAACTGGTGACTTCATTGACTGCGTGGTTCAGACGCTCTCGCAAGAGGCGGCCGACGGAGTGCACCTTCGTGCTCAGCGCCGTCAGCATGGCGATGAGCGCCGTCGACACCCGCTTCGATCCGGAGGACGCGTAGAGATAGCGACCAAGGCTGAAGAGACTTTCGTAGTTCATGCGCCGGCGAAGGGCGAGCAGCTCAACACGCGCGCACTCCAGCGTCAGCCATGCCCCTTGTGGCGAGCACATGACGAAAATGTTGTAGGTGGCGAGGACCCGCTCCGCGATCGGCTCCATCTCGGCCGGTTTCGGCCAGCGTGCAATGCAGAGACGGTACAGCACCGGCGCGTATTTGCGAAGTTCCTCGACTTCATCTTCACAGCGCTCAATGTCACGGTAGACAACCAGGCTTTGATGGATGCGACGAAGGCATTCCACGTACCAGAGCAACGCCATGTTCGCACAGCTGATATCCTTGACTGTCGGACCGTACGTTGTTTCCGTGTTGACGAATCCCAGAAATGCGGACGGGGCCGTCGAGAGCAGCAGCTTACGGATTTCACGGAACGAGACGGGGTACTGCACGCTGCCTACCCATGACACAAAGAGCGCCTCCCAGAAGGTGCGAGGGTCATCAGGGTTGCTGGAGAAGCGGCCGCTGGCCTCATGCTTGCCCGGCCGATCGAGAGACAGCTCGCTCAGATCGGCCACGGAGTGCGCGCTTGATTTTAATGGTCGTTTCGCTCCCATCGCGAGTTCACTGCCGAGCGGATCTTCAAAAAAGAGACGGTCTGCGCTGAGACTGAACTCGTCGGGGCGGTGCGTGTAGATGAAAACGCCCTCCATGGGCAACGAAAAAACAGACTCAAGTGACAGGCTTTTCGTCGTCTTACTCTTACGCCTCTCACCGGCGGAGAATGTTCCACGACCTCCCGCTCCGTTCAGAGACGCGTTGTCAGCACGACAGACGTCGCAGCGGGTGCCAGCCGCGTTGATATCGCCGTTTCCGTCCGCCTTGGCGTCACCCGCCTCACCTCCGCCGCTCTGGCCCCGCTCATTCTCGGAGGTGTTCTTTGATATTGAGTGGTGACGGCTCCCGTGATCGGCCTCTGTCTTGCGGGTCCGTAGCAGGACAGGGCCGTGCTTGTGCGTGCGCGGCGGCATATAGGGCAGCACGTCAGGAAAGGGCTGCAGCGGTGATGGGGAGCGTGGGGCCAGTAAAATCGCGCGTCGCACTTGGCGCCAGTAACGATTCAACACTTCCGCCATGAGCAGACCGGTCTCGTCGACCTCCTTCGACATGGCGTTCGTGGCATCTGCTGTGTCGGTGGTGGTGGGGTCATCAACCAGATGAGTCGCCGATGATGGCGGCGGTGAGCCGCTGGCCAGCGAGCGGCTCACGTCCTCGCCTTCGCTCGCGTCGGCAGCATGCGGGATGTCAGCAGATGTGGTGAACGCAACCTTCCCAAGCGGCTTTACGTCTGCGCGTTGGGCCACGTCAGTGGGCATGGAGAGTGACCAGGCGAAAAGCCCCTGGCGTCGCGAAGAGCGCTTCCACTGCTTGCGAACGATGCGGATGGCGCGGTAACTTTGAGTCGCCACCAGCGCAAGGCTCAAGATGCTGACCAAACGTACATTCTGCAGCTCTGACGCGCTGAGTGCACGCGGGCCACTGTGGCCGCCGTCACTGCCGTCGCGCCCCACCTGTGAGACGCCGGCGGTGAGAAGACGGTCCAGGGCGGAGAAAAATGGCACAGTGTTCAACACTGTGCCCGGCACGGACTCAAGCGTGTCTCTCATCCATGCGTAACAGTGGTGAACAGAGCTGAACCAACTGTTGCGGACGACATCCGACTCACCAGTCATGCTCGCTCGGAATGTTGGCGTTATTTCTCGAGAAATGATGTTTTTTTTTTTTTTACACTATGCTTCACTGGGTCAGAGTATGTATGTGTGTATGTGTGTGTGTGTGTTTTGTTTGTGTTTGTGTTTGTGTTTGTTTTGTTTCAAAGAAAGTGTAAAATGACAGCGTTTTTTTTTTTTTTTGATAAAGGACAAGGATGAACAGAAAGCACAGCGTAAACCGGGTGCAAAGGAGGTGCCTAGAGAAGTGGGGGATATGTACACGCTGAAGGCACGACGGACGGACGTGTGCGAGAAAAAAAAAAGGAAAAAAAGGAGAACAGCGAGAGAGGAGGGAATAAAGGGAACTGGTGTGACGTGAGCGTCGGTCAACGAAATCGGTAAGACAGCTCGATCGGATGCACCTGCTATCATGTACGTGTCGCGACAAGTAAAAAAAGAAAAAAAAACAGAGAAAAGCACAGAGAAAGGGAGAGAAGAGGTTCAAAGGAGAGGACGTGAAGACGGGAGCATGGGTACATTATTACCGAGTCGTCGTATGCGTCCAAAGTAATGAGGACCAAGGTGCTGATGACGATTGACGTCACCGCGCACACGAGCGACATTCCTATCGCTTCATGACGCCGCGTGTGTATTGGTCTCTTGTCGTCATCTCTTGTCACCCTGGCGCACAGGTGCCTGTGTACGTGCCTGTGTGGGTGTGTGTTTATGTGTTTATGTGAATAATCAACGAAAAGCATCCGTTCGATGAGCAATCAATCAAATTAAAATAAGAATAATAAAACAGAAGGGAAAAAGACGCGCTCAAGCACACGCGCAGCTATAAACAAGTTATCACGTTGCTTCGCTACGTCGCTACGGCCACGCGCTTCGCGCGTACTCTTTTCCGTTGTTATCATCTTCCCCTCTACCCGCACACGCAGACACACACACACATCACAACCCGTCAGGAGTAGTCGTCGATGGAGGAAGCCCACAGTGCACCACCTCGTCAGCCAGTGCTATCACCTTCGGGTCGTGCGTGGCGCACAGGATGCCTCGCACAGCGCCGGAATCGAGCAGCGTGCGATACTCCTTCAACAACGCCTCCTTTATCCCCATGTCGAGGCTGGCGGTTGGCTCATCCATGAGGAGGACGCCGCTGCTATGATAGAGGGCACGGGCCATCATGAGTCTCTGCGCCTGACCGCCCGAGAGTCGCACGCAGTCCGCGGAGGCGTTGGACCCGGCGGCGTCCGTGATGTGTGTAAGTAATCCTTGCGGGAAGCGGTCAATGAACTCCGCACAGTGAGCACGCTCCGCGCAGGCCGCAGCCCGATCCAGCACCGTGACCTCCTCGAGCGAGACAAAGTCCTGGAGAGAGATGTTGTGGGCGATGGTAGCACCGGCAAAGATGGTCGGGTACTGGGGCACGAAGCTGAACAAGTGCGTCCGCAACACCTGTGGTGAGATGGCGTGCAGCGGCACCTCCTTCGTAGACCGTGAGGGGTGCGCCAGCGAGAGCACAATGGGGTCCTCCATGACGGCATCTTCCGCGGTATCTTCCGCGATGTCGCCCTCTGGCGATGGCTGGAACGCACCCGCGTAGAGTCCCAAGAGGAGGCTGAGCAGGGTGGACTTGCCGCAGCCACTGGGGCCAACAAGACAAACAAGTCGGCCTCTGCCTGTGGAGGTGTCCACCAAGGGGAGATCGAGTGAGAGCGGTTGCGGATACACGTCAACGGTAGGGGCGGTCGGGTACCGGAACTGGAGCCCGCGCACACGAATATGCTGCACGGTGAAGTCGGCGGTGATGCTTGTTGACGACCCTGGGTTGGTACCTTTGCCGTCGTGTGCGAGTAGCCGTGCGGCTTGATGCCCTGCGAAAGCGACGGAGGCGCCCAGGACGCTCGTGCTCATGCTGAAGTTGCTGTTGTCCTGGAGCCTCTCTGCCGTGGCTGACGTTGTTGCGCCCGCGGTCATCTTGGCCTCTATCTCCGCGGTCGGCTCCCAGAAACGCGAGTCACGCAGACGCGCCAGCACGCTGGCCTTGTATCCATTTCGTAAAATGACATCCACGACACGGCCGATATCGAGGAGGCTGCTCACCCACTGCCGTGTTGCGTCCATCGCCGCGAGAAGTCGAAAGGCACCTACTGACCACGCTGGTGAGGAGGACGAGGTGCTTGCCGTCGTCGCCGCCCTTGTCGGACTGTGGCAAGGGCCGGCTTCCTCACCACCCCGTTGGCGATGGCCCTGGAGGGGACTCGCCGGCACAGTCGCCGCGGCTACCGTCACGCCGTACGCAGACACCGCGACAGGCAGCAGCCAATCCACTAACTTCATCGCCGACGTGCCCAGCACCGGCAGCCACAACGAAACCTTCGCAGTACGCACCAGAAATGCAAGCGGGACGTACGCGAAGAACCACGTGCGCAGCTGACGCCACGTGAGGTACGGCACCCACCCAAGCGGAGTCGTTTCTGCCGCTGCCGATGATGAAGCTTGGTTTCGTTTTTGGCGACGCGTGGCGACGCGACGGCCGCCGTTGCGGTGATTCCACCACTGCATCATCCCAACCTCCGCACCGTATGGCCGCAAGGACGGCAGCGCGGCGATAATTTCCAACCCGCGTAGCATGACACCGTCGCGCTGGCGGGCGCTACTGCGGTTCTCGTTCTCCTGCAAGTCCTGGGTGTCTTCCTCGTCGTCTCCGTCATCGGTGCCATCATCCTCATCGTCCTCATCGTCCTCGTACGGGTCGTCCCCGCCGGCACCATCGCGCGTCCGTACACGATAAAGGCGCGACGGATGCCGCACAGACCACGGAAACCAACGCGCAAAGGAGCCGTCACGTAGTCGTGCGTTGTACCATCGCGCCACCGCAGCCCCGAGGCCTTTCACGGTCAGCGAGGTCAGCACCGTCGCTGCCACTAGCCACTTCAAGTGACGCGGGAGTGGGGTGAGTGCGGCGGTCATGGCGAGGTAGCTGGATGACATCTGCCACACGTACTGGTGGATGTGCACATCCACGCCTTCGAGATCGTTGACGTAGTACACCATCTCTTCGACTTCATCGTACGTGTGGAGGTCGTAGAACGCCAGAGGCATATGCGTCAGGGCCTCGTAGAGCTCCTTCTTGGTGGCGTCGCGCCGCTTGGAGGCGGCCGTGCGAATGAGCTGCTGCGTGGACGAGAGTACAATGGTGTTCAACATCATCTGTAGAAGTTCGACACTGCACAAGATAACAACAGGGGTAAAGCTCGCTTCCATGTCCGAGGACGCGTCCACATCACGCGCGACAGTGCTCGACTCTCCGCCAAAGCCACCACGCCCGTCTTCGTACCCAAGGTATGACGGCGACGACGACGACGAAGAGGTGCAGGGGCCGCAAGGGTCAGAACCGCACAGAGTGGATGTGCCTCGGCTCTGCCGCGTACGCGCCTCGTAGACGCTTGTCAGAGTCGTGCTGACCGAGTCACGTAAGTACGTACCCGCGGCATTCAGCAAACCAGCTCCACGCGTCATGATGAAGAGCATCACCGCGGACAAGACTTTCCCTTGCGACGAGTCGTACATGTAGCGAAACAGAAACCACGTGTTGCTCAACATCAGTCGCCAGCGACGGCGGCGCAGACACGACTCGCCAGCCTGCAAGACCCGCCAGCAAAGACTAAAGTTACACTCGTCGTCTGCTCTCACGCCACTCGTCTCTGAGGGTGGGGAAACGTGTTCAAGCGGTGCGATGCAGCAGTCGTGGAGGCGCTGGGCATGCGTGCGCAGGGCGGCGAGCTCGTCCTCACACCCTTCGGTGTCTTGGCGTTGAGCGACGGCCTCGTAAACACGACGTAAGAGGGTCAAGTACCATAATACGGCCAGACGAGCAGCGGCATGCTGCACTTCGAGCGAAGGGCCGGCTGTGCAAGCGCGGCTCGACAAGGGCCGCGACGCACACAACGGCGCACCGCCCGCCAGGCGCTCGCCCACGTCGTATGCGAGCAGCAGCGTCACAATTTCATCCGCGTTGACATCGTAGCGGATGGTGTCGTTCCACATGTGCCTCAGTGCGCGAGAGGACGCCGTCTCTTCCCTGCCACACGCCGTGGCGGGGAAGCAGGGCTGTTGCGCATCGCTCGTGGCCAGCACAAGAAGCTGCGCACGGCTGGATAGAAGTAAGTTCGTTGCGGGCTCGGACTCGTCCAGAAACAGAACAGGTAGGTCACATGTTGACCTGGATCGCGCCCTCTTCTTGGTCTTCGTGCATGGCGACAGACGAACGTGCAGGACGACACTTCCTGCTTTTGTGTGTGCGGCCTCACCGTGCAGCACGGCTTTTTCGACTAGCTGCCAGTAGCGCAGCACCCGCAGACGCGCGGCACGTGTTTTCCCCCTTGACGGGCGGGTCACGCGGGAAGAACAGGGTGAGGTGGGGCCGGGAGACGCTAGCGCGGCGTGAGATGATGGTCGTGGAACGGCAAAGTGCTGGTCCACCAGGTCCTCGAGGCCTTCCACGCAGGAAAGCATGCTCTCGCTTGCCGCCTCATCTCCGGCCTCCTCCCCGTCGCCACGCGCGCCGCGGGCGAAGTGGGATGGGGGCGGCGACAAAGGACGGCTGGACGAGATCGAGTCGTATGACACGCCGACGTCGCGCGCACCGCTAGGCGTCGCGCCGGCGACACGTCTCGTGTACTGCGCGTACAAAACCATACTGTGCGCCGTGCGCAGCGCTGTCGCCGCGACGAGAAGAGTACTAGCCTGCAGGATCAAGCGACACTCGGCTCCGTACGAGCCCTCGAGCAGCTCGCTGACTGTGGAGGGAGGCCACCAGGACGCATGACAAGGGGAAAAGGAGAAAAGCCCGCCTGCCAAGGTCCGCCACCACAGAGCCCAACGCCCCACCAACGCACAGGAAGGGAACGAAGACACACGCGCAGTGGGCTCCGTCCCGCACGCGTCGCTCGCACACAGCGGCATGCGAGGAGGGGTGCCGAAAAGAGATCGCGGTGCTCGTGTGGTGCGTGGGAGGCCCTCAACGAAAGTGAACAGAAAAGAACAAGAGAGAGAAATGGGAAGTAGCCTTTGAGCACACGCACACGCACACACGTGAGACAAAGTGGGGAAGAACGGGAAGAGACGGGGTGGGCGCGTGCGAGCCAAGCCGAGAGCTGAGACTGTGGTCAATCAGTGACTACCAAGAAGACGTAAAATTGGGGGTTTTGTGAGCACCTCTCATACGAGTGCCAAAAAGATAGCGAAAGGGCGAGAGAGAGATGAGCACGCGAAAGAAACAAACGATAGAGCGATGGGCGCGTTCGTGGAAGAGTGCAATGACAGTCAGAGTTGCGGGTTCACTCAAAGTAGTTCACGGAAGTAGCGAAGAGCTACGGTGGAGGGAGAAGAACAGAAACAAAAACCAAAAAAAAAAAAGCAAGAGATGTGAAAATCGATAAAAATGAGGAGAGACAGAGAGAGCGAGCCTACTGACACTATTTCTACGTAAACCGACGGAATATGAGGCGTGTGTGTGTGTGTGTGTGTGCGTAATCGTTTGCAGGAAAACAAAGAAGAAGAAGACGCAGAGAGTCAAGGAAAGGATGGTAAAAACATATTCTGGGTGTGTGTGTGTGTGACAGGCTGGTGCGAAATACGTCGTCGCGTATGCGAGACGGGTGGCGGTCGTCTCTGACACGCACGGGTGGCTAGTGCGGCCGACGCAGACCGCGACAATGATTGTGCCCTTTCGCCATTCTCGTAGACTAGCATGACATGAAAAGACATACTGTGATGTGCTTTTCTCTGTGTGTGTGTGTGTAGACACGCTCGGTCTCTTGTTCGTTGTTGTGTCTTCTCTCTCGCGCGCACGCGCTCTTCTCAGCTTAGATCATCGACGCGTAGTCCGATTCATCAAACAGCAGCAGTGCCTCTTCCTCTTCTCGCGCGCGTTTACGACGGCCCTCGCGGCCGCCACCGTCGCGGCCGCCTGCGCCTCCGTCGCCATCACCACCGCCCCGCTTGTTGCTGGTGCCGTCATCCCCTCCTCCACGTCGCCCACCTCGTCGACTGCCGTCGTCCGTCACCGTCACATTCGCTGGTGTCAGCGGTGTGCCGTCGATCGCGGTAATGAGCGTGGCGACATAGCGCTGTCGTTCGCGTCCGCAGACACTGTAGCAGACGCGCATGCGGTCGGTCATGGTGCGCGACGCCGCGGGGAATCGCGGGTCCCAGAGCACCGCATCCACGTTGAAGATGACATCCTGTGCATTGCTGTCATCGGGACGCAGATAGCCGCGTTGTTCCTCGGGCACAAAACCGCGCACGGTACCCACGTATCGCTCCAGTACAGGGCGTGCGTCGTCGTGCACACCCGCACTGGTGGATGGGGTCTGTGCGTCTGTCGTGGTGGTGGCGGTGGTGGTCACCGGCTTTTCTGGCTCGCGCTTTCGGCCAATCGCGTCGGGGAAGAGGGCACCAAACCACGCCTGCTCCACCTGAAGGGCGTAGAAGCTATTGGGAATGCCACGCACGTGCTCACCGCGCAGCAGACGCGAGGCTTTGCCGTGCACCGCCGCCTTGTTCCAATGCGAGGTAAAGGTCACACTCTCACGCACGGCCACCGTCCCGGTCCCAAGGTCAATCTGCCACTGCAGAAGCTGCGCCGTCTCAGGCGTGAGCAGCGCCGCCGCCGCCGCCGCTTTCTCCACCTCAGCGGTGGTCAGCGGCGGAGGCAACAGCATCTCGCGTGTGTCATCGCGGAGGACGTGCGCGGGGGCCAAACCGGCAGCCGCCATCGCGGCGGCGCGCGAAGCGGCGAGGGCCGCCTCCGAGACGGTCGGCTGCTGCACACGAACGGCAGGCGTGGGGAGGATGCCAGCGTGCGCTGCTGCTGGACTCACAGGTGCGCTGTCGTCGTTTTCCTTGCGGTCACATTTCCCGTCGCCGTCTCCGCTGTCTGCGGGCTCCACGTGCATTTCGGGCACCGTCGCGATGCTCTGTACCGGCGACTGGTCCTCCATGTCCTCGACCGCATCATCCTCAGGCTCCACGAGCAGCGGCGCGTCGGCCTCCTCGTCTACCGCGCCGTCCACACCCTCCACCGTTGTGGTGTCACTGGCCGTGTGGGTGCTGACTGGGTTGGTGTCGCTATACTCGGGGGCTTGAGAAACAGCGTCAGCTGAGTTCGCCGCCGCGACACCATCCGCTGTCTCCGCCACGCCTTTCACATCGCGCGCCTGCACTTCTTCCGCTTCAGCCGTTTCAGCCGCCGCCTCTCGCCTTTCGGCCTCTTCCTCTTCACGGGCAACTTGTTTCGCGGCGTCTTCCATCGCTTGGAGGGGCGCCGCGACGGAGGGCGGCACCGGTAGCCCGTGGCGCTGGTAAAAGTGACGCAGTGCGAGACGCGTGAACGTGTAGAAGACGCTCTCGCGTGTAAAGTACACGTCAGGACCGCCGACATCGGGCGCGATGAAACCAAAGTCCTTGCCGTGACGGAACATGGCACAGTGACCGGTGTAGAGGGTGCGCTGGCCCGGTGGCATACGCGCGACCTGCTCTTCAGGGCTCAAGCCACCGCGCGCCCCAGTGGGGAGGACGCGACCGGTGTGAGGGTCCACCTCCGCCCCCGCGTTTTCCGCCTGTCCGGCTTCGCCCGCGTCCATATCCCTGTGGAGTGTACCGGTGCCGTCCGTGTGCCCTTGCGCCGCACTGTTGGCGGAAGAAGGCCCCGCATCGCTGCGGAGAGCAGAAGCGGACGCTTCGGTGGCACCGCCGTCAGCGGCCGTGCCGCCTGTAGCCGGAGAGAAGGAAGTCACAGTGGATGCATCCCCACCACCGCGACCACGTGCGTACTCCGATCGGGATCCGTACCTCGACACATTTCCGTGTGCCTGTGCGTGCGCCTGTCCTCGAAGTAGACCGGCGCGTCGGCTCATGGCCCGCTCCTGCGCGGCCTCGTCCTCACCGGTGTACAGAGTTTCCTGTAGCTGCGCGTTCCGCTGTGCGAGATGCGCTTGAGCATTTTCGGCGTCGCGTGCCTGAGCGGCTTCACTGAAGGCCGCGTACTTTTTCGCCTCTTGGACAGCCACGTCAGACGCGTCCAGCTCCAGTTCGAAGGTCGCACGTGGCGCCTTGTCCGTCGACGATTTGACCGTGCGACTCGCAGCGCCACCTGTACCCACGAAGCGCGATACGCCTTTCGGCTGAAGCGTGGAGAAGAGCGGACGCAAAGAGGTGGGCCTGGCGTTCGAGGACGTGTGCGATGATGTTCCCTGCGCTGATGAGCCGCCCTCGTCATCGTCGTCGTCGAGAGCGGTGTACATCGATATGGCTGTGGCACTTTTGGTCAGCTGGTGCGCGGTATCCGCCATCGCAGACTCCTCGAGCGCCACCTCCTCCATGACGTTAGTCGCACCGAAGTCAATGACCACACCGGCCGGGATGCTCGTGAAGATGTCATCGAACAGGGTCTTTGTCGATGTCGGGCGTTTGGGAGGCATCGTGTCCGCTCCTTTTTTGTGTGTGTTTAAGTGTTGTTGGCTTTTTAAAAAAATCGCGTACTCACACGTCAAGCCCGTTTTCCTTTGAAAAGAAAAAAATGAAAAGAGAAACATGCACGAGTCACACATTGATGAAAAATGCGAACAGCGAGAGAAAAAAGATGAAGAGTGGTTTGTGTGTGTGTGTGCGTCTCCTGTTGCGACTCGTGCGTGACGAGATGTTCTCCACCGCTGTTGCCAAAGGCATCACATCGGCAGGGTATGTGCGCGAGTGAGTGTGTATGTGTGTGTGTGTGTCGCGTTTTCGAGGCTTTTGTTTTCAGGACCACATGCTCGCTTTTTTTTTTTTTTTGCGCTGTATTCCGACAGTGTGCAGTGCGATCATTTGTTTGGTGTGAGTATGGTATCCTTGTTGTTGTTGTTGTGTATTTTTGTTTTCAGCATCTCACCTTCGCTCTCGCTGTGACGGAAGCCATCCGCGCCAGGGAAGGGAGGCGGGCGGGGGGCGGGGGGGACTAACGCGAGGTGTGGTGACGCACATGCTGTTGCAACTCCAGTTGGAGACTGAGGAGTACGCCCTCTTGTGCTAGCACACGCCGCTCCAGGCCATCGCGCTCCATCGCCTCAAGTCTGAGAGCCGCCTCAAGACGCCGTATCTGCGCCAGCAGCAACGGTGTGGGAGGACCGACCACGGGGCTTGTTGCCGCTGCGGGTGAATTGTCGGGCGTCATCATGGTTGTGGTGGGCGCGTCTGTTGTTTGTCCACGGGGTGCTGGCGATGATGCTGGGGACCCTGTTGACTCTGCGCCGTACGAGGACAGCGGCGTCGAAAGGACGGCGACGCGTTGACGCAGCACCTCGTTCTCCACATGCAGTGCGCGCACTTCGCGCTGTAGAGCAGACAGTGCCGCCCACACATCGCTGGGCTCCTCCGTCCCTGTCGCCGACTCCGGATCTTTGGCCAAATAATCAGCTGGCGGAAGTCTGTGCGGTTGGTCAGAGCGGCTGGGGTCTTGCGAAGAGCTGACGTGAGATCGCGCAGGACAACGCACGTGTCCGCGGGGATCAACCGTCGACGACGGAACAGAAATACTGTGTGGGCTTCCATGGGTGAGTGTCTGCGGTGGTCGGTCCCTCTCCACCGGCGTCGAGGTGTTCTCTACCCCAGAGAACATGATGTCCGCAGACGAAGTTGGCTTTGGTGTGGGCTGGGTCAGTGTGAGGAGGTGGACGCGCTTGTCCGTGCTCCTCTGCGACGCGGAGGAAGATGGCCACGTGTGGGCTACGTCTGTGTCTGGCACAACGAGGTGGGATGGATTGGTGGCGTGACGGGTGTGAACAGGCGTGGCGAAGGCGTGCGCATGTGTGCAGGAGATGGTCCCACTGTTGTCATTGACCACTCCACAACAAAGCGGGTCAAAGGAATAAGTTGAGGACTGGCAGGCACGCGGTCACTCGTATCCTTTAAATCGTGTACAAGTACACGCCACACAAGAAGAAACAGAGCATAAACAGAGAAGTAGGTTGGAAAGCGCACGCGTTTGTGTGGGTGGGCGAGTGTGAGTGAAATGATGAAAAAGGGGGGTCTACAACCGTATATGTTTTTCTCTTTTTTTTTTTTTTGTGTGTGTGTGTATGTGTTTCATTCCCAGGACGCTCCGATGGTCACGGTCAGGGTGAGAGAGGGAGAGACGAAGGACGCGAAGTGAGGTCTACCACCTCTCACGACACGGTCTCCTGTACACGCCACCCCTTGTCGGTTGGAGTGACGGGAGACGCGCTCGTGTGTACGAAAAAGAAGACGTGATGTTTGATTGTGACTGGTATTTCGCAGTGACTCGGTGCCTTCCGTGGGAAGCTAGGAATAGACAGAAGAGGAGGGGAAGCGCAAACAAAACAGAAAAAAAAAAAAGATATGAAGATTGAAAAGCGAATGCGAACAGTTGCACGTACATGCCTGCGTCGCGTTCCACAGAGTCGCAGTAGTTCGGTGATCGAGGGGCCACTCACATGGGTGCAGTCTGACCGTGACGGATATAACGAGTGGTGAAAAGACGCAGTTGGCACCTGTTCATCGCCAGCGAGAAACGGAGATGTATGTGAGCGACATCACTGGAAACAAAACAAGAAAAGCAATCAAACTGGACGCCCCGTCCGTCGCGCGTGCACAGCCGGATGAAACGCACGCTACCTATTCGTGCTCCTCGATGCGCGCGTCGACGAGGCGACCGAGGCGAAGCTGCCGCCGCGGAACACCACCGCCTCCTCATCATCTGCCGTAGCTTCTGCGGCGCCGACGGTGATACGCGTACGTTCGAGACTCGCACGCGTGCTGTTGGTGACAGACTGAGGGGCGTGGCTCGAAGTTGGCGTAACCAACACCGCACGAGATGTGCGGATCGATGCCGACACGGCAGACTGCCCGCTGCTGACGTACTCGATTGGTGTCTCGGCTGGGTAGGTCTTCGCGGCCTCCGCGCGTGCACTGGCGTAGCCTGTTGAGGACGACGCTGACGAGGCGAAGACGGGCAGCGGGTAGGACGCATCGCCCGTGTCTTGGGCCAGAGCCGAGACACGAATCACAGTGCCTACACGCCGGCGGCGCGCGGAGTTCATGGACGCGTCCTCTTCCTTGGCGACCTGTTTGCTGCGGCCACCCGTCTGCCCTGTCGCTCTCGCTAGAGGCGATTCGCTGTTCTGCGCGAAGAGCGACACCGGCGTCGAGACGAGTCCCTCTTCGTCGCGGCGAGCGGCCTCGGTGGCCTTTGCGTTCTTCGACGACGTCGCAGGCGCCCCACTCTTCGACACACTCGCGTTCAGAGCACTTGGTGTCATGCGCACAGGCTGCTCTGCAGGGCGGCCTTCTGCTGTGACCGGACGCGGCACGGGTGAGCGCTCACCGGTCCCCCGAGCAGCCATGTTCGACATGACCGTCGAGGCCAGACTTGCACTATCCACGGAAACGGGGCTCGTCAGCACGTGGTCCTCACCGCGTTTCTGTGCGTTCTTCGCCCGGCTGGCCTTGTCGGGCTTTGCGGTTGAGGAGGAGGAGCCGCGCTGCCTTTCTTGCATGATCGCCGCGACCGCTTCTTCCGCTTTCGCCGCCCTCTCCTCCTCTTCAGCCTTTCGCGCCTTTTCCTCCCTCTCCTTCTCAGGGCCGTCAACGACAGGCCAGGGGAAATCGTCGAAGCTCGGGAACACCATGTCGTCGAAGAGCAGTGTCTTGACGACGTTGGTCATCGGAGTACTCATGTCTGGCAGGATGTTCAGCACAACGTTGAGGATGCCCTCGTGGGAAGCCACCTCCTGCGTGAACTCGAGACGCAGGTCCGGTGCCCGATGGCAGCCGAGCCAAAACTTCTGAGTCGGCGGCGGACCGACGTTGAAGTGCAGTCGGCCGGACAGCTCGAGTACTTTGATGTGGAAGAGTAGGTCGGGCACGTGGAGGTCACGGTAAGAGAAATTGGCCAGGCGAATGGTGAGCGTAAGGCCGCCACGGTAGAGCAGGTCGAAGTCAAAGTTCAGCTCACCCGTCTGATCCACCGTGCAGTCGCTGACATTGCTCAAGAGTGGCATCTCACCGCCGACGGTGAGGCCATCAAGTCGGATGTCGCCTTTCAGCTTGTCGCCAAAGTTGTTTGACGCGTTCGACAAGTTTTTCTGGAACTTGTCTCGCAGTAGGTCGTGCAGGCTGTCGGTGCTGTTGTTCTCGAAGAACAAGCGCGCGAGCAGCAAGTTCAACACGTCCATGTTAGGTAGATGGTTGAGATAGTACTGCCATTGTAGTGTATGTGACGTGCCCTGGAGAAGATTGAACCAACGCTCGTTGACGCGTCGATTGGGGAACTTGATGGCGATGGTGCGCCACTGGCGTACGGGTGCCTCGAGGCTCGTCGCCTCCACATTGTTCGTGGTCTTATCTGCCTGAGTGAAGCCGAGGCCGCTTCCAAAACGACGTCCGTGAGGCACCAGAAGTTTTTGGATTTCTTTTCGCAATCGCAGTCGCTTGTCGAGCTCTGTCTCACCGGGTCGGGCGGCGAACTTGGCGCGTCCAGCCTTGGTCATCATAAGCACCGCCTCAAGCTGCGCTGTCATCTTCTGCGTCCACGCGCGACTACCACGTGAGGCGAGACCACCATCGGCGGAGCCATCATCTGTACAATGTGCGAAAGGATCCGCTGCGCTCGCCTCATCGTTCCGTCGGTGTCTGCGCGCCTCTTCGCGGGTTCTCCGCATCTCGTCCAGGCGCTCCTGTAGACGTGCAGCGGGGTCATCCATAAAGAGAGGTAAGACTGGGTCTTTCGAACTCAGAATCGTCACCTTGCCCTTGATCGGAGAGTACCGCGAAAAGAGATTCAAGTGCCGGTGGTACTTGGAGAGCCGCTCAGCCGAGGTCACGGCGCAGTTGCGGTTTATCTTTCCGAGTAGCGTCTCCTTCGTCACGGCTTGACGATGATCCTGGTCGGTGGTGAGCTGCTCGACCTTGTAGAGCACCATCGTGTCGCTGAAGAGCAGCGCACGGCATTGAATCACCTCACCAACGACGCCGTCATCGTAGCACACAACCTTGCACAATGTTTCGACTTTGGCCGCGGGCACCACCGCCGCCGCCTTTGCCACTTCTTCGAGCGCTTGATGCTTGATGGCTTTCTTTCGGATGGTGTGATCGAGCTTTGAGCGCACCTTGTGGAAGACAAAGAAGAAAAAAAAGAGACACGACAACGCGCCACCAATGATGCCATAAACAAACAGCAGCACCAAGTTGACGGAGAAGCTATAGTCTTCGAAAAGCGAAGAAGCCGCAAACACCGAAGTGAAGGACGACGCCGAGGATGTAGATGAGCTTGGGCGGCCGCCAGTCTGACCACGTGACCCCGCACCACCCCGTGCTTTTGCTCCGGCAAGGACTGGACGGCGGGCAGCGTGCATCGTGAGGACTGTACTGTTTTGTCTCTTCTTCTGTCTTTTTCTTTTTCTATTTTTCTTTTTCGCCGCGGCGTGTTTGTCGTCCTTGCCGTGTGTGGTTTCCTCTTCTCAGTCGCGACAACACACGCGCTGACAGATCAAACAGCAGGCGATGCAGGCCTTTCTTTCCGTTCTGTTGACGCACTCGACAATAGTTCACAAGAATGGAAAAAGTGGGAAGGAGTGAGTGAGTACATGAACGAGGTGCGTGTTTGTGTGTGTGTGTGTGTGTGTGTGATTCATGCACCGGCCATTTTTCTTTGGCTTCAGTCCGCTATCCCACGTTGAAATATGCGTTGTTGTTGTTGTTGTTTTTGTTTTCTTATGCAACTCGTCATCTGCTCCCCACACGCTGGGGCTCTGCTGACCGCGTAGAGTAAGGCGAGACGGGGAGAGAAAAACAAAGGTGCACCGTGACATTGGTATCGCGTGAGACTTCATTTCTCATCTTTTTTTTTCTTTTTTTTTTTTCAACCGATATGCTCGCTTCCCCGCCACTTCCACTCCTTCGCAGTGCCTCTACACTCTACACACTAACAAGTCACGGGAGGAGAGACGGAAGATGAGAGGGAAAAAGAGAAATGGCAACAACAAAAAAAAAAAAGAGCACTGTAAGCAAAGAGCCGTTTCGCAACAAACATAAGTGATCTGTGAACATACGCACGTGATACGCGGGAAGAAGAATCAGAATCAGAATCAGAAGAGAGTGAGCGAGGAAACGAACAGCCTCACGCCACGATTGAGTGCGTACCTCCTCCATTTGTGTTCGCCTCCGTGTGTGTGTGTGTGACATGTGTCGCCTAGTCTTTCTCGGTCGACTTGTCCTTGCCTTCTTTCTTCATTTTTCGGCGCACGACGGACGCCTTGCTCATTTCATCGCCTTTAAATTTGAGGAGAGTGCGTATGGACCGAATGGGCCTCGCGCCACGTTGACTGGCCGCGAGCGTGGCGCTCTCTTCATCATCTGCCATCGCCCCAGGTCGAGATCGCGTCGACGCATCCATGCGCCGCATCGTCGGACTGGTGACAGCAGGAAAGTCTGGGCCATAGTTTGCGGAAGAGACGCTGGCCATGAGTACATCGCGGCTGCTTGGCGCGGAGGGACGCGCGCCGCTACCGCCAACACCACTTCCACTTCCACTCACCTCTCTCGGCGCGACAGCGCTTGTCTTGACAACGCGGCGGGGGCCCGTCGTGGAGCGCGTGCTCGCCGAAAGCGTGGCGTACTCAGCCGGAAAGGAAACCTTCCTGTGCCCTGTGCCGGCCGCGCTTCTTGTCGTCGTCGCCGACCCTTCGGCTCCTGCACCGTGCGGTGAGGGAGCGGAGAGGATAGGCGGTGGTAGTGTCCCCCGCTTCGCCGCACCGTGCGTGGCGCCAGTGGAAGACGCCGTGCTCAGCTTCGCTGTGTTGCTCTGTTCGCTTCCTTCGGCGGGTGTGGGTGTGCTGAAGGGACGTGAAGCGAGACTCTCGTTCTGCCCAGACTCAGGTGTTTGATCCGTCAGCGGGTGCCAATGCGGATCGGCGTCGTCTACGCTGCTCGGGTCGCGCTGTGCGTCTTCGGCGTTCGCGCGCAGCAACCGTTCCATCTCCCGTAGTTGCTGACGTGTGAAGATCCCTGTCAGGGCCGGAGCGGCGCTGTGCTGCGCCGCGCGTTTACGATCGAATGTACGGGATTTTGTGTCGCGTGGCGAGGTCTTGGGTGTTTTGGACAAGCTTGGGAGCGGGAAATCGTCCATCACGGGCAGAATCATGTCCGAGAAAAGGTAGAGCTTGATAAGATTTGTGAAGATACCACTCAGATCCGGTAAGGAGGTGAGAATGCGGTGCAGAATGCCGGAGCCGCACGCACAGCCCTGATGGACTTCGAGACGCATCACGGGCAGCTTGTGTCCACCCATCCAGAACTTCTTCGATGGTGGAGGTCCGATACTTATGTGCGCGGTCGCCTCCAGCTCCAGCAGCTTCACGGAGAACCAGACGTGGGGCACGCGGATGCCACGGTACTGGAGCGCAAGACGGAAGAAAAGCTCGAGTCCGCCATCGAGGCCCTTGTACAGCAGGTTGAAGTCAAAGCCCACCTCACCGTTCGTCGACACGGCCGGCTCAGAGACATCGCTTACCCACGGAATGGAGGTGCCGATGATGAAGTCATCGAGCAGGAGCTCGCCCTGTAGGTCACGTGGAAATTTCTTCTGCGATACCTTGACGAGCTGCTTGCGGATCAGTTTTTTGATGGCCTCGTCAATGCCATTCGGCGACCGCATGTTCTGAAAGAAGAACCGGGAGAGAAGCGTGTTCAGCGTGTCTGGATTGGGCATCGACTTGGCGAATTGCCGCCAGGCCTCCGCTTCGGCGATGCCATTGAGGAGCGTGTTCCAGCGCTCTGTATCCCGCGAGCGACGAAACTTGATGATGATGCTTTCCCAGGCGATCATGGGTCCACCTCCGTGCCAGCCCGGTGCCTTTGGCGCGTCAGATCTCTTCCACGTCTGCGATGAGGGAGGGGTACTGTCAGCCGTGTATGTGGCGCTGCCGTTCAGCGAGGATGTCGCGAGGGGGTCTGCGCCTGCGTCCGACGCTGGTGGTTGTGTCGATCCGGCGTCCAAGCTCGTACGGCTGCCCTCCGCAGCGGCGGCCACCCCAGAAGACGGCGGCTCCTCTCTCTGGGCAAAGAGGGCCCGGCCGTCTGTACTCGCGAGTACAAGAACACGCCCCGTGAACGGCGTCAGCGCACTCGCCTCCTTGTTCTCCTTGTTGAACTTCTTCAGCTCCTTGCTGGTGATGTAGCTCGTGTGTATTTTACCCTTCATGTGCTCCGCTCGCATGACGTTCGCATCAGGATCATTATTGGAGACGTGCGTGTCGTCGTACGCTCTACCCGTGCTCTTGCTGCCATCACCACCGCTCCTTGTACCGCCACCGCCGCCGCTCGCACCTGTCGAGGAGAGGAGTAGTTGGTACACGGTGATGACCCGCCCGCTGAGAAAGAGGCGGCACTCAATTGGCGGCCCGTAGGTATTCCTGGACTCATCGAACCACGAAATGATGCACGGAGTCGACAGCTTCATGGGTTGAATCGTCGCGGTGGAGCTGGTCATGCCCTCAAGGCCTTGCTCGCGCAGCGATCGGGTCTCATCGTAGCTGACTTTGCCATAAAGTTGCTTGTTGTGTGCCGTCGTCGACTTGTGTGTTTTTGTACGGGGCCTTTCCGCTCGCTCACTCCCATCCAGGTCCTTGTCATCATCGGAGGAGGACGAGGAAGAAACGGATACATCATCGCTGTGCGCGTGCGTGCACTGCGCGGTTCCATCGGCTCTCAGCCCTTGTATGAAACTATTCGCGTACAAAGCGGTGTACGTGTGCGAGCCAGTGGGCGCCAGCCAACGCACAAGACGGGCCACCGCGCGCATGACGCACACAAGGACGTCGAAGCCGTAGAGAATGAGAACGATGACGGCAGCAATACCAGTCACCCAGCCATAGACTAAAAACCATATGGCCTTCATGTTTCGGTTCAAGAAAAGAACAAAAAAAAAAAAAGAAGAGAGAAGCACGCACAAGAAGCGGGGGAAAAAAAAAAAAAAGAAACGTGTGCTGCTTGGGGTGCACTGATGAGGTATGTGTGCAGGCACAGACACGGAGACCAACTTGATGGCCTGCAGCTGCGAATCGAGTGTGAGCGGCCCTCTCTCTCTTCTGTATGGCTTTGCAACAGAAAAAAAAGGGGGTCGATCGATTCGGTCGATAAGTACCCTCCGGATCAATGACACGTGCGTACGGAGCGAGAGCGAAGCCGGGAGAATTGCCCGGGCAACGGACGCTGTGTGGTATATGAAAGGAAAACGAAGAATCCTCAGAGAGGCGTGACACAAGGACACACACTGTTGTTGCGGTTGTTCCCCGGTGCTTCCAGGGATGCTCGCTTCACCTTCTTTCGGCAAGACCGGTGTGAAAAGTCAAGTAGCGAGTGTTGCGTGCATTTATCCAAACAGAAAGAAAAGAGTGAGGAAGGAAAAGGGCAGAGGGGGTTCAGGAGGAGGATGGTCACGGTGAGTGCATGTAAGGCGCATGGGTTTGTGTGTGTGTGTGTGTGTCCATGGCCCCGCTCTCCACTTCTTGGAAGTGGAGCGAGAACATCGAATGGCGTCTTCGGTGATAACGGAAGTGCGCGTCTTTTCATTTGATGAACGCTAGTGATTTTCGTTGTTGCCGTCGTGCTCTTTACTTGTGTGTGTTTTCCTTTTTTTTTTCTTTTTCTTGCTGATCGCGTTGGTTGGTTGGTTGGTAGTAATCGTGAGTTGTTGTGGTGGCGGTGGTGCCTCCTTCACAGGTAAATGGAGGCTTCCCCGTAGCGCGCGGCGCAGCGCTGTCTGTTCGCCAGCACCGACCACACACGGCGACACGCGCTTTCGAGCGCACTATAAGGTAGGAGGTCTCCGAGACCCGACGGCAAGCGCCACCGAAGCAGTGCGTACAGGGCTCGTCCAACCTCTGCCGCCTCCAGGGTTGCGGCCTCACCATCCCAGACTTGTGCCGTGCGCCACTGCGGGGGATCGTCGCGCAACGCTGCCGTTTTCTGTGGTGTGGTGCGCGTCGCCGTCGACAGCGGATCGAGTACTTGTCGGCGCCAACGCAAATAGGCACGCACCGTTGACGCGGAGATGGTCGCACCGTGCGGCACACGCTCCGCACCTTCGCCACCACCGCCCTGCGCGTCCGTGTCGCCCGCGGCGTCGCGGCCCGCGCGTCGATGGAGCCACAGCGCCTGCTGCACAATCGATTCGAGTCGGTGCAAGGTGGGCAAGGAAAGACGCTGGCAGAAGAAAACATCGGAGGGCGTCGTGGCCGGCTGATCACGCGCCACGCGACGAGGACGGTCGCCCACAGATGTGGAGGCGCGGTCACCAGTCGCCCCCGCCGCGTCCGCCGTCGCAAAGGCCAGCGCATGGAACGGACTATCGCGTGGAAGTGCTCGCTGAAAGAACCCGCTGCCCTGATCAAGGTACAATAAGCGTGGCAGGCGCAGGCGCGCAGGGCGTACAAGACGTACATCGTCCATGCGAAACGACAAGACGGCCGAGGTGCGGTTATCTGCCGGATCACCGGAAAGAATACTCTGACCGACGACCGCACGTCGATCGCGCACGCAGGCGGGCACAGCGTTGTCCGCCAACTCACTGGCGGCGGCACCACCCTCTGTGTTCCCCATGCTAGGCACCCAAGGTCCACATCCACCAACAACGTACAGGTTGTGTCCCTCCCATCGATCTTGATTGTCGATGATGACATCGAATATCGCCTGATCATGTCGCTCCTTCCACATGAGCGCTCGCAAAGACGCCTGCACGCGGCGCCCTTTCGTCGTCATTGGCGCGTTCGTCGAGTTCGCTGACGCGGTAGCCGTCTGTGCCTTTGCATCGCACGTGAATGCAGCAGGTGGCAGCGTGAGATCATCCGCGCTCAGCGCCGCTTCCTGCAGACGCGTGAGCGGATAGAAAAGGCGGTCGCGTGCGGCTGTCGACAGACCATCGCTCGCATCGCTCTCAGCTGCTTTGTATCTCGCGCTTTCGCTGTCGTACGTGTCCTCTTCAAACGCATGATCGCTCTCTTCGTCGTCCCTCGACGCGTCTGGAAATGCGGTTGCCGAGGCGGAAGCCAGCCAGTGCGGGGGAAGACGCGGCGGCCACAGCGGACGTGACGCGTCTGCCTTCACACGCCCACTCGCCGTGTGCCGCATCACCTCGTCACTGAACATCCACGGTGCCGAGAGCAGAGGCAGTGTGGAAGGAGAAGAGGGAGTGTGGACGCTGTCGGTCGGCTCAGACGGTGCCGGCGCAGGAGGGACAAGCTGACGCTGTCGCTTCGGTATCAGGAACGTCGCGTCGCTGGCCATACCCGCGAAGTGGGTCCTCTCCACGTCGTCGACATCGTTCATCCACAGCTGTATGGACACCCAGATACACGCGGGCGTCTCGTTGGTCGCGGACTCCGCTGGGATGCCATTGAGCGTGAGGTGCTGCTGCGTGGACTTGTGCCGGCACGCGTGTCGTGCGCGTGCGGTGGCAGGGGCGTTCAGGACGTACTGATCGAGCCAGCGGGCGTACAAGGTGTGCGTACGTGTCGCCGCGGACGCTCGCAAATACGCCAGGGGCATCTCCACCAGCACCGTCGGTGGTACGCGGCGGAAGTCGAGCAGACGGTCAAGGTGATAGGCGGCGACCTCGCTCATAGGCTCCAACACAAAGCCCGTTTGGGGCACCTTGACGATCGCGCTCACGTTTGCGTGACGAAAGCTTAGCAAGTACTTGATCGTGCGGCCGGATGCGTACGTGCTGGTCATCGGCTTCATCGCACGCCAGTTGGTCGGATCCGCGAGGTACCGCGTACACGCGTTGTCCGTGAGAGGGTGGAAGTCAGCCTCTGAGGGATCGCAGAAAGCGAGCGCCGAAGCAAGGGTCAGCAGTGTGCGCCGTCGCTGGCGCTCGAGCGTCGCTCTGATGGTGTGGGGTGGTGACACAAGGCCACCTGTTGAGGGTGGCGTGGTCGTATCTGCAGAAGGCGGGACGTCAGGTACGTGGTAACCGCGCTGATGGGCCCCAATGCCGACCCTAGCCAACGCGCGCGTCAACGCCACACGTCCGCGGCCCTTCTGTCTCCACGCCTCTCCCGCCTGCACGTCAGCCTCCTCGTGCGGTTGCTGAAGGGTCAAAATCCCAGCAAGGTCGGTTGGTGCGAGCTGATGCATGAGCCAGTGAACGGGCAGGAAGCAAAGCGGTGCCGCGACGTCCGCAAGCCTCTCGTGCGTCTCGCCGGACGCCGCGGAAGACGAAGACGGTGTGAAGAGGGTGTGATGCGCGTACAAGGCGCGCTCGACACGTGCTTCCGCATCCATGAGTCGCTCTAGCGCTGTCCGGACGCTCGGTGAGGCCCAATTGGGCAAGGCCCCCGCCGGCACTAGCGGTGAAGAAGAAGCATGCGCCAGGTCAGACGGCGTCTCGGCAAAACGCAGGCCACGGTGGGTATACGTCTCGACCCCCTGGAATTGCTTGCCGTGCTGTCGAACCGTGACATCTTCCTCGTCGTGCACCTCTGCCTCGGCCTCTTCCACATCGCCCTCGGAAGGGGAGGCGGCTCTGACGGTCCCGCGTTCCAGCGGCTTCTCTGATCGTCCCCGGCGTTGTACGAGCGTGTCGAAGTGCGTGACGGCCTCGGAAACGGAGCTGAACGCGGCCGAGAAACCCTCGGTAAACACGCTTTCAGAGGCGTACCACAGGGCTGGTGTTACCGTCCTTGGCGGCGCATACTCCGTCACCAGCTCGCCCGCCACCCGCGCCGCGCGAAGAAGCGCATGCACAGTGAGGTTGAGAAGAGGTACGAAAAAGGGGGCGGGCAGCCAGGACACGTCTGCGAGAGTGGCAGGCACCGCCGATGAGAGAGGGGAAGAGAGGAGTGACGACGCGGATGTATGCGTCGCATCCTGTGAGGAGGCGACGCTCAAGCTTCCATCCGGGTTGAGCAACGCGCCAAAGTCGTGCTCAAGAACACTCAACACCGTTCGCCGGCCGCGGAGAACACGACGAGCGGTCTCCTGCTCCAGTGCGTGGTTACCACCGTCCACGAGCGGCGCCGGTGGGCGACGGCCATGTTGCCCACTGCGAAGCGGAGGCCCGTCCGTCCCGGCAGACGGGGGTCGTACCAAACCCGCGCTTGGCATCGTCTCCGCACGACGCGAGAGACGACTGGTCCAACCGTGTTTGAAGAAGTAGATCATACCCGCGATGTTCACCACGGCAAACACAAAAAGGACAAAGAGGAAGAAGAAGGATAAATGGGTGCTGTACCAGTTCATCCTGTTCTCTCGGCGGCCACCGCCCGCACTGCCGCCGCTGCCACGTGCGAGCTTCGCGCTTCGCCCCTCTCGCGGTGCGCTCGCGGCGGCAGGCGCCACTTGAATGGCAGTGGTGCGCGTGGGCGAGGCGACACTCAATGCAGACGGTGTCGAGCTCTGTGCGTACGTGCTGCCCCGGGTGGCTCTTCGTCCGGTCGGGGCCGTAGGAAACTCTCGCAAGATGCCGTCTTGTCCGTCGGCAGAGGTCGCCGTGAAAGGCGCGTGATGATCTGTTGGTGATGACATCGGCTGTGCTGTACGTGCGCTGGCAGCGCTCGACGATGATGTGGTCAAGAAAGGCCGTGGCAGCAGCGACTGCGGAGCGTGCGCGCTGGTCCATGGCGCGTACCTTGCTTGCGCCTTGTCGAGGGGAGAGTGGAGGGTTGGGACAGGGTCGGCTGCCACACAAAATGAGGAGGGCTGCGTGTGCGCGTTGTGCGGCTCTGGTTGTTGTCCACAGAGGCGCTGGTCACCGTAGTGATTCATAGATTGTCTTTTACGTCCTGCGATCCAAAAAAAAAAAAGAGGTCTTCGAAGCAGTCTCACACGCACACGCACGCACAGGTCCAGTACCCAGAACTGCTGTTTTTCTTGTGGATTGGAATGCATGCGCGCGAGACGCGAGGCGAAAAGGCCGGCGGAGGTACGGACGTGATGAACGGGGAGGGGATGTGTAGTGTTGCCGGGGGAGAGGAGAGGGGAAGGACATCTCGACGCAGGGGGGTGTCATCAAGGGAGGCGGTCTGGTACTCTCCGATACGCTTCTCCCATCCTTCTTATTTTTTTTTCCTTTCCTCTTCCGCCTCTCTCGACGGCAGACGACATCGAAGAAGAGAAGAGCGATGTACAGAGAGGTGTGTTACCACCGGTGACGTTGGTCATCGTACAAAGATGAACGTATGAGAGGGACGCACATGTCAAAGAGGCGCAGGAGGCCGCCTCCACGTCGATGATAACGCCCTGTGGCGCGCTGCACATACAAGAATGATACTCAGACACACACAGACACACATGTACAAGCATATCATGTGATCCTTTTTTTTTCCTTCTTTTGGAACAGTTCGTATGTACGCCCGTGTGTGTTTTGCATGTGTGTACGCGCGCGAGCGTGTGTGTGTGTGTGTGTGTGTGTGTGTAGTTGTGAGCTCGAAAGGAGAGGAGAAGGGGAAGACCGCCACCACCTGTCAGTCATGGAACCACAAAAATCTGAGCAAAGATGACTCTTGAGAGAAGAAAACAGGACGAGCGATGTGTGTGTGTGTACACAAAGTAAAGAGAGAAGATATGACAGAAGGGAAGAGATCCTTTTTCGGGGGGGGCTCGCCCGACACACAGGTCGTCTTGCCTATCGTTCTCAAAGAGGACGGCGCTCGACTGCTCACACCAAACAAACAAACAAAAAGAAGGAAAAACAAAATGTTAATAGGAGCGTCCAGAGAAGTGGTGAACTGTGAGATAGGGCTCCCGATTGAGCGTGTGTGCACTCGCACAGGCCGTTTGATTCGATAATGATCTTTGTGATCGTGTGGAGAGAGAGGTGTCTGAGAGTTTTTGTGGCTTGCGGCCACTGTACTGGGTGTGCACACTCTACGGAGGGGAAAAAAAAGACAAACGACAAACAGAGAATAGCAAATCAAGAAGATAAAAAAAAAAAGAAGAAACGAACAAGTAACAAGTAACAATCAAAGCCAACAGACAAAACAAAAAAAAAAGAAAACAAACAATGTATATATGATGAACGTTACGCACACGGCCCTTGTCGACGCCGGTAATGATCGATGAGGCCGTTTGGAAGGGGAGAAAAGAAAAAGTGCTCAAGAGACCATCTCGGTGTTCTGTCCGCCATTCTCCTGGTCGCTGTTCTCTTTTCTTCTTCATGTTTGGTTCATGTGACAAGCGTGTGTCTCACGGCTAGACGGAGCTGGTCTCTCTCTCTCTCTACTCGCAGACCTGCACATCACCGCCGTGGATCACCTTAGTGAAGAGGTCCGGGTTGAGACGAGCGAGTTCCGAGAAGCACACGCCATCCACCACACCGCCTTCGATCAGTCGCTCTGCCTCGTCGATCCAAATGTACGGCACGTCGCACAGCACGGCGCCTTCGTCGAAAGTGTCCTTGGCACCCCGACACGCCTGCGCAGCCGCCTGCATCTCCTCCTTCGTCGCGCCGGGCACGCTGACCACGACGAGGAAGCCGACGCCAATCAGGCCAAGCGTGTCCGCGGCACCACGCAGGACCTCAGCAGGCACGCTCGCCTGCACGCACGCCCCTACCAGGTGCTTGCCCACCACTTCAGCGCAGGCGTCCACGGCAGCGAGAAACGGTGCGAAGGCGGCCTCTGTGTTCATCGTCTGCGGCGCCCAGATCATCACCGCGTCGAAGCCGACCTCGAGCGCGTCCTCGGCGGCCTTCACAAAGACGCTCGTGCTGCGTGCACCATCATCCTGCAGGGAGGCGATGAGGATGCCGCCCTTGTTGTGGACAGCCGTGGCGATTTGCTGCCAGCTCCTCTTGGCGTCCAGTGGCAAACCCCCCTCAACAGGTGCGCACGGAGGCGTGAAGAGGACGCCAAGACTCGCGCGCTCCACGTAGTACGCACCAGCGTGCACGGTGGCAGCCTCATCTCCGTCATCGCTGGCTGTGCGGAGTGTGAAAAGCCCGGGTGCGCTGTCAGCAGGGGCCACGGCGCCGATACGATTCTTGAGAGCATGCGCGCCCATGAAGAGTGGACGAAAAAGCTGTCTGCCGGGCTCGCAGTGACGTGTCTTCGACGGTGTCTCTTCCTCCTCCTCCGTCGCGTGCGGCTCCTGCGTGTCCTCTTGGGCGTCCTCCGCATCGGCTTTGACGGGGATGTGCGCCTCTGCTGCCCTGTCGGTGCGGTCCATCTCCGAGAAGCGACGCGGCTTCATCGACTCTTCGACGGCAAACTCCCCGTGACGCTCGCGCTCCTCTGCTGCGATATCGTCTGGCGCGACCGGCAGCGGCGCCATTTCGCCGGGCACGTACCCCTCGGGGCCGCGTGCGCACACGTACTCGGGCCGAATGGGGGGCTCCATCGCCTGGCTGTATATGACGCGCTCCACGAGGTCAGGATTTGCCATGGACAGTTGACCAAAGCCAATCGCATCAGCGCCACCACCGGCCACCTCCTGCTCGGCATTATCCACCGAGTAGCCGAGACTGGAGATGAGTGCCCCGTGGAAGACGTCACGTGCCCACAGGTTCGCGCCGCTCTGGGGGGTCAACACGTCACCGCGTGAGACATGCAGGTATGCGATTTTGCGATCACTCAGGCGCTGCGCCACGAATCGAGTGAGAGCCTCTGGGTCGGCATCGGACATATCAAAGAGACTCTCGAGGGGGCTCAGCTTGACAGCGACGCGGTCCGCACCGATGGAGCGGCTGCACGCGTCGACCACCTGCAGTAGCAAACGCGCGTAATTTTCCTTGGACCCGCCGTAGAGGTCGGTGCGCGTGTTTGAAGAGTCACGCAGGAACTGGTCAATGAGGTGGCCACCACCGGCGTTGATCTCCACACCGTCGAAACCGGCTGCCATCGCGTTACGGGCCGCACGTGCGAAGCGCTCGACCGTCGCAGCGATGTCATCGGTGGTCATCGCACGCACCTGCTCGGGCAGTATCTGTGTCTTGCCGTCGCGACTGAAAAGGCCAGCGTACTTGTGGCTTGTGATGCCATGCGCGCTGGGCCCCACAATGGCCACATCCGCATCCATGTTCGCCGGCACCGTCGCTCGGCCCGCATGGTCGAGCTGGCAGAAGATGAGACCGCCCTTCACGTGCACGGCCTCGGTGACCTTGCGCCACGCCTCGACCTGTTCCAACGTGAAGAGACCCGGCTCAAAACCGAATGCCGAGTAGCCGCGCTGAACCATCGTACTCTCGGTTACGATGAGGCCATACCCTGCGCGGGCGGCGTAGTGCTGAACCATCATCTCCGTCGGGACGTGATCATCATTGGCACGCAGGCGTGTCATACTGGGTACAACAAAACGGTTTTTCATCGTGAAGCGGCCAATCCGCAAAGGACGGAACATGCTTGGACACGTGTAATGTGCAGTAGGTGCACCTGAACTACGACGACTGCTGTTCATGGTGGTAGCGGTCGGGTAGTCGATCTTGTTGTTTGGATAGTCGTTCTCTTTTTCTTTTCTTTTCTTTTTCAAGTTCTTCTTCGATTCGTTTTCTTGAGAACGTACTCTTGTGTTCTCTGCAGCGCGTGGTCTCTAAGAAGTCACACAGGGGCAGGCAATGCGCGTCCGTCAAGGATAAAAATGGGTTCGACAGAAGAAAAAAGAAAAAAAAAAAGAAAAAAACGATAAAAACGATAATAAAAAAAACGATAAAATGATAACTTTTTTTTTCTTTCTTGTTCTTGTTTCAGAAGATGTACGCAGCGCACTGTGTCAATCGCTCCCGTTGTGTTATCTCTGCAGCGGGTTTAACTGGCGTGAGTGCGGGGTATCCTTTGTCGCTTCGCGAACGGAGAAGAGAGTGCTAAAGAAGAAACGGAAAAAAAAAAATGTCACCGAGAACGTGTGTTCAGAACGCCGGGTGATAAAACAAATGTGAACGGCGGAGTCACCAAAAATGAGTCAGTCGCTCAACGATAAGAAAAAAAAAAGCGGTACACTTCTGATGGGTACTGTGTGGTGACGGAATAGCGAAAGGGGAAGTACACAGAAGTGGGGACGTTACGATACTGAAAAAAAAAACGTTAGATGAGATCGGACCCTGATGAGTAAAAGAACAGATGAACGGTGCGAAAAGCAAAGCACCAAACGAGAGGAGCCAGTACTTCTGTTTCTTACTTGTTTGGGGTGCGTCTGGTGGAGACAATTTCTTTTTTTTGTTGTTGTTGTTGTTGTTGTTGTTCCTTTTTTTGTTTTTCTTTTGTTTTCACGTGGAAGTCAACGATCGATAAATAACGACGATGTGAGGAACGTAACGGGAGAAAAAATAAAAATGCTTTTGGCCTTGTCAATTCCACGGAGAGAGAGAGAGTGGCGGCGCAGCACAGGTGAAGAACGGTTGGGGGAGAGACGTAGCAGAAGAGATGGAAATAAGCGTGAAATAGATGCGCATAGAATTACACAGAAATGATTTGACGAGCACAGCACATGTATGCCACTTTTAAAGCTCGCTGAACGCGATATCCAAAATGCGTTCAAAATAATAATAAAAAGCGTGCAGACTTCACTCATGGCAGATGAAGTGAGGAGCGGGTAAAAGCGAGTCTTCCGTTCGACGTCGTCCCGACCGCAGCGTCGCCTTAGGAAGTTGGCGGGAAGAAGAAGCGCTGTGGCAGCTCTATTCCTCGTGACACTCTTTCTTGTTCGTTCCTATGTTTATTTTAATTTATTTTTTTTTTTTTTGGATGCGATACCGTGTGTCAGCTTGCTTTTTTCTCGATCTCTCATCGCGCACTGTTTTTCGCCTTGACGCAGTCGCCCACAACTTCCCTTGAGCCTCCGCCGAATTCGTCATGTACGTAGCCAAGGGGGGAGAGTGATGATGGCCAGCAAGGTAAAGTGGAATAGCGTGGAATGGGCCGAGGAGGGGCCGTACGGCCAGAGAGAAAACAAAAAGACAGCAATGAAGCCGTCAATGCCGAAAGAAAAGAAAAAAAGAAGATGGGAAAAAGTGTGGCTCGCACGATTGTCTTTTTGTTTTTTTTTTTCTTCTGGAGGTGTGTTTGGGAAGTTGAAAAGTAAGAGGGACAGAAGATAACTATAAATAGAGAACAAATATGGCCTTACTTGTGCTGTTACGGCCAACGCCAGCCGTGCGACGAACACGCGGAAAGGAAGATAAGTATGGAGCTGCCGAGTACTTGAGAGACGAAGAAGAAGAGAACAAGTACAGGTGTGCACACGTCACGAGGCCGACTGTGAATGCCGATGTTGGCAGCACAGGATCAGAGAGAGAGACAAAGAAGGAAAAATAGAAGGCGTGTGTGGCTACTCTCGCTACACAGACAGCCATTTGTTGGTTTGGTTTGGTTTTTCGTTTCGTATATTTTTTTTGTTTTTCAGTGCGGAGTGGTTGCAACGTGAGGGGTGCGCCATGTGGTACGCAGAGAGTGACATGGCATTGTCCCTATCAGCGAATTGATTCTTTTTCTCTCTTCTTTTCTCTTTGTTTTGTTTTGTTGCTGTTGTTGTTTTTGGTCGTTCCGGAAGCCAAATCTCGCGTGGGTGCCTCTTGAGAAATGACGCCCAGCTTCACACGATAGAACACCAGAAATGAACGCGCGTATTGGCAGCGCAGCCCATCGGCGCCGTGTCGCCACGGGACCTCGTTCACTCGGCGTTCAATCGCGCAGTGCAGCCTCCTCAGCCTCAAGTTTAGCCATCTCCTCCTGGTACGACTTCTCCAGCGATTCTTAAATTCACGCCTTCAGACTCGCACGGCGAGACTGTGCGAGGGTCGGATAGTCGTTGTAGCCGGGCTCACCACGGGTGTAGAACGTCTCGTACACAGGCGGGTTCAGCGGCGCACCAGCGATGGCGCGGTACACAAGGTCCGGATTGGCAATGGCCTTCATGCCGAAGCACACGCCATCGCACTGGCCAGCCGCCACCTCCTTCTCGGCCTCATCCAGCTCGTAGCCTACACCGCTGAACATCACGCCGTCGTAGGCCTCGCGGGCCCACTTGTCGGCGCCGCGCGCCGGGCCGAACACGTCACCGCGAAGCACGTCCAGAAATGCAATCTTGCGCTTGGAGAGCTCCCTGCAGATGTAGCGCGTCAGCGCCTCGGGGTCGCTGTCTTCCATATCGTTGTAACTGTTGAGCGGAGAGATGCGAAGACCGACGTGCTCACGGCCGATCGCGGCAATGCACGCGTCCACGACTTCGAAGAGGAAGCGGCACCGGTTCTCGATGCTGCCGCCGTACTCGTCCGTGCGCTTGTTCGCGCTGTCACGAAGGAAGTTATCGATCAAGTAGCTGTTAGCACCGTGGATCTCCACACCGTCGAAGCCAGCCGCCATCGAGTTCTTGGCGGCCGTCGCGTACAGGTTCACATACCACTTGATCTCCTCAATGGTCAAAGGACGGGGAACAGGGAAAGCCTCCTTGTCGGTAGCCCCGCGGATGAAGGCGGGGCCCTGGTGGTGCTTGACAATGCCCACAGCGGAGGGGCCAATGACCTCCAGACCATCATCCAAGTTCTTGGCCACCGTGGCGCGCCCGCCGTGCTGGATCTGGCAGTAGATGAGGCCGCCCTTCGCGTGCACAGCATCGGTGACCTTGCGCCAGCCATCAACCTGTGCCTTCCCGAAGATACCGCCCTCGTAAGCAAAGGCACTGTAGCCCTTCTGGATCTGAGTGGCCTCGGTGATGATCAGACCAAAGCCAGCACGGTCAGCGTAGTACTTCACCATCGCGTCCGATGGGATGTGGTCGTCGTCCGCACGGCAGCGCGTCAGCGGCGCCATCACGAAGCGGTTGGCCATCGCCTGACGGCCAATCACAAGCGGCTTGAGCATAGCGTCCATGATGACGTGCGAGTGGAGCTCAGTAGTTGGTGCTGTTGTCGCTTTGAGGGGTTTTTCACCGTTCTTGTTGTTTGGGATGACTGTTTTTGCTGTTGCTTTTTGATCGGTTGTGTGAGGATGTCTTGCGTCGGTGGGTGTCTATTCAATTGGATGTAGGAAGCGGGTCGGCGGTTCGGGGAAAGCGAGCGAAGTCGACAGCCGCGCAGGTGCGGGGCAGTACATCATCGCGTACCGTCACGGTCACAGCCGCTCACGACTGCACGTCCCTTTGGCGCTTGTTGCTCGGGGGTACCTGTGGTATGTGATAGTATTTTGTTTTTTCCAGATCGACTCGCACACATGGATGTGGGCTGGTGGAGTACAGAAGTGAGCTGCACGAGCGCTCACGGCGGCATCTCTCGTTGATGGCGTCCTGTTCAGCCGATGTACGAGGATGGTTGTCACGATAAGAGGAAAAAAAAATTAGGGTTAAACGGCGTTATTTGCGTGCGAAGACAAAACAAGCACAATGAGCACGCGAACGACAGAAAATAAGAGTCAGAAATAAGAGTCAGAAATAAGGGTTTGAGAAAAAAAAACTCGTCGAAGCGGTGGCCCGATGAGCGCACGGCTAGGCCTTCGCAACACTCGCACGGCGAGACTGTGCGAGGGTCGGGTAGTCGTTGTAGCCGGGCTCACCACGGGTGTAGAACGTCTCGTACACAGGCGGGTTCAGCGGCGCACCAGCGATGGCGCGGTACACAAGGTCCGGATTGGCAATGGCCTTCATGCCGAAGCACACGCCATCGCACTGGCCAGCCGCCACCTCCTTCTCGGCCTCATCCAGCTCGTAGCCTACACCGCTGAACATCACGCCGTCGTAGGCCTCGCGGGCCCACTTGTCGGCGCCCGTCTGTGGAGCGCCGCGGATTGAGCCGCGAAGCACGTCCAGAAATGCAATCTTGCGCTTGGAGAGCTCCCTGCAGATGTAGCGCGTCAACGCCTCGCCTTCGTTCATCGTCTCCTCATTCGGCTCCGGTGCGTTGAGCGGAGAGATGCGAAGACCGACGTGCTCACGGCCAATCGCGGCAATGCACGCGTCCACGACTTCGAAGAGGAAGCGGCACCGGTTCTCGATGCTGCCGCCGTACTCGTCCGTGCGCTTGTTCATGCGCTCCTTCAGGAACTGGTCAATCAGGTACGTGTTAGCACCGTGGATCTCCACACCGTCGAAGCCAGCCGCCATCGAGTTCTTGGCGGCCGTCGCGTACAGGTTCACATGCCAATTGATTTCCTCCAGAGTCAAAGGACGGGGCACAGCGTACGGCTCATCCTTACCGCTAACGTTAAAGCAGCTGGGAGATTCGTGACTTGTAATCGGGACATCAGAGGCGGAGATGGCATCGAGTCCTTCCTCGATGTTGCATGGCGCGATAGCGCGACCGCAGTGATGGAGTTGGCAGTAGATGAGGCCGCCCTTCGCGTGCACAGCATCAGTGACCTTGCGCCAGCCATCAACCTGTGCCTTCCCGAAGATACCGCCCTCGTAAGCAAAGGCACTGTAGCCCTTCTGGATCTGAGTGGCCTCGGCGATGATCAGACCAAAGCCAGCACGGTCAGCGTAGTACTTCACCATCGCGTCCGATGGGATGTGGTCGTCGTCCGCACGGCAGCGCGTCAGCGGCGCCATCACGAAGCGGTTGGCCATCGTCTGACGGCCAATCACAAGCGGCTTGAGCATAGCGTCCATGATGTGAGTGTGTGTGGGGGGGGGGGGGGGTAAAGAGGTTAGTGCAGATGGTTGTTTGCTGTGAATTGTCAATGCATGTCAAATAGCCGAGGCGTGGTGAGGCGGTATGGGCGCATAGCGTGCAGTGGTGGAAGAAGACGGGAAGAGTGAGCGGAGGCGAATAAGAAGAGATGCGACCAAAGAGCGGGCTTCGTCGTGGTGGATGGCGTTCAACGAAGCCTGGGAGAAGGAAACAAAGCAACCGCAAGGTGATAGTTAATCGATGTGTGTGTGCGCTGTCACGCGTTTGGCATTCACAGACGATGACGGTGAGATCTCGAGGCACAGCACCGATCACAGCAAAAAGCAGGAGGACGGCACGACGCGGTCGCGCCACCTGGACGCGTCGCATGAGGTCGTCGCACACGCAGGAGGACTTCGCCTTTCGTTTCACAATAGCGTTTTTGGATGCACTTGATGTTGATTTGATCAGTACCCGCATAAGAGAGAAAGAGCACGTTACTGTTTGCGACTGTATCATTTACTGATGTTGTCTCTACGCGCGGCTGACATTTGCGCTCGCACGCAGCAGTTCGACTCGTTTGTGTGCCTGGGTGCTCAGTGTGATGTGTCGAACACGACCTCATCCCCGTTCCACGCGACACAAGCCCGACCCCACAACCTTCACGTCGCGTCGCGCGGTAGTGTAGGTTTGAAAAGATGAGTCGCACCAGAGCGTTGCGAGTGACAGCGATCAAAAAAAAAATTCAAAAAATGACCAGAAAAATGACAGCACAAAGACGATAGTACATGACTCTGCGTCCCAGTCGATACCGCCTTCGGAAATGGGAAAAAAAGAAAATGAACGAGCGCCTGCACCTCACGTCGTTTCTTGTTCTTGTGGGAAAAAAAAAAAACAATGCGGTTTTTATCGGCACGGTGCTTAGGCAGAAGGAGGGTGGATCAGGTAGTCGTGGACAAACCCACAGTGCAGCTTGGCGCCAATCGGGAGCGCGTCCTCGTCGACGCGGAACTTGGTCGAGTGCGGCACGGCGGTGATGCCCTTCTCTGTGTTCCCTGTACCAAGGAACACGAAGGTGCCAGAGGCGGCGGTCTGGTAGCTCGAGAAGTCTTCGCCACCGAAGATGGGTGTGGGCATCATCACCATCGCCTCGGGTGAGCCGAGCACGCGCACAGACATCGCGATGACCCTGTCAGTCACATCGGCGTCATTTTCGACAATCTCGTAGCCAATATCGACCGTCGCCTCCGCCGTGGCGCCGTGGGCCTCGGCAATGTGCGTGGCGATGCGAGGAATCGCCTCGTGTGCCGTGCGGCGTGTATCTCTGTTGAGCGAGCGGATAGTGCCGAGCAGCTTCACTTGGTTGGGAATCACGTTGTGGCTCTCCTGCGCGCCAGTCGTCATGGTGGGAATGGAAATCACAGGCGCATAGCTGGGGTCCACCGCGCGCGACACAATCGTCTGCAGCGCCATCACGATCTCAGCCGCGATCGGCACCGGATCAACGACCATGTGTGGCATCGATGCGTGACCGCCACGGCCCTTCACCAGAATGGTGAACTGATCTGAAGCAGCCATCATGGGGCCCTTCATGGTCGCTGCCACGCCAGTTGGGATCGTCGGGGCCACGTGCATGCCGAACACCGCCTTCACGCCCTTCATCGCATCCTTCGCCACAAGCTCACGCGCACCACCCGGTGGGATCTCCTCCGCGTGCTGGAAGATGAAGCGCACAGTGCCCTTGATGTCAGACACGTGGCCGCACAGAACCTTCGCCGCACCCATCAGCATCGTCGTATGCGCGTCGTGGCCGCACGCGTGCATCACGCCGTGCTTCTTGGACGAAAACGGCTCGCCGGAGTCCTCCACAAGCGGCAGCGCGTCGATGTCAGCGCGCAGAGCCACGATAGGTCCCTCGCCAGCACCGCCCTTCAGCTCAGCAACCAGCGCCGTCGGCAGCGGGTTCGTCAGCGTCAGGGCAAGGCACTGAAAACTCTCCAGCACGCTGCGGATGTAGGCGACCGTCTCGTGCTCCTGCCAGCCGAGCTCGGGGTTCTCGTGGATGTGCCGGCGCCACGCGATAATATCGTCCTTGGCCGCGTCACACGCTGTCATCAACGTATCCCAGATAGCCGTCATTCTTGTGATGCACGAGGTCCAAGAGTGAGTGAGTGAGTCGTAAGAGGGATGCGAGCGTGCACAGAGAGTGTGTCACGGAGAGACGAGGGAAGTACAGAAAAGAGGATGTGGATGAACAAGAGAGAGACTGCGATAGGTCTGTCGAACAGAAAAAAAAAAACGAGGCAGGGGCACAGAGACACAGGAGGGAGAGGTAGGGAAAACAAAGACGTTCACAGGTTTTTACACGTAAGAAGTAGCTGTGTGTGTGTGTGTGTGTGTGCGTATGTGTCGATGGGCAAACAAGAGAGAGAAACAGATGTACGGTGCATGTTGGGTGAGGAAGAGGAAGTGTGGAAGAAGTGGAAGCGTGGATGCGTCAACGCTTGGGAATGTGAAGGCAGTCCCGATGTGTGCGCTGGTTCGACCCATGCCACCAGCGAGAATAAAAATGGAAAAATAAAAAACTATGTGGCAGGCGATAACTCGACTCCGCATTCTTTTTTTTTTTTTTTTGATCGTGTGTTTTGCCGCTCGCGCTTCCCTCCTCCCCCTCTCTGCGTGTTCAGTCACCTTTGTGACGTTTCTCTCGCCACGTTGAAAGAGAAATGTCCGCGTGGAAAGAAATGCAGTGAGGCGGAGGCGAGAGACAAGCGACAACACGCGGTCTGCGAAGAGGTGCCCCGCGACATCGCGCAGAGAAGGGCGAAACGCACCGTTTGCCAGAATAGGAGGGGACTTCACAAATGACCGTGTTGCGGTCCACTGAACGCGTGGTAAAAGCATGTGTGGCGGCGCGCGTGGTCGCCGAAGTGCGATGGCGCTTCCCCATCATGCTCGACACGAGTGATGCGGCAGCGCAGCGCGTATCTTTTGTGTGTTTGTTACCTGTGCGTGAGTTGTGATGGTTGTTTGTCGTGTAGATGGAAGGGCGCGCTCTCGTCAGCCCAACGGAGGAAAAACAAATAAAAAACAACAACAACAAAGGGAGCCCTAAGAAAAATCAGTCCATACAGTACGCATACGTACACATGTGCGAGTATCCCACAGTGTCATCGCAGTTCGACACATCATCCAAAAGAAAACGGGCAGAGAGAGAGAATCAAAACAATGAAACAATGATGACAAAAGGGGAGAAGAGAGGGGAAAGAGGTGTGAGAAAAAAAAACAAAAAAAAAACAAAAAAAAAAACAGATGGGCGGTACTGTGGCGAGTTCGGGGGAACAACATCTAAGTCTGTGCAAAGAAAAAAAAAAGGATAAAGAAAACGCAAATGAAAATGAACAAAAACAGAAAAAAAACAACAAGAAGAGCCCCTACGCGCACGGGACAACAACAACAACAGGGTCAAGACATCAAGAACAAAAACCAAAAGCTGAATCATGAGGGGAGAGAAACAACAAAGAGAACAGTATATCAGCCCCAAGCAGCGCAGAACATTTTTAAGAAAATGCAAGAGGTCATCATTCGCTACGACAGCCTGTCTCTCTCTCTCTCTAAATACCTCCTCACCGGACGCTATAAGGGGGTGGTCACCGACTGCGAGTAAGGAGAAGAGAGCATTAAATGAGAAGCTCGCCTGAAATCTATGCGAGCTCGTTTCATTCTGCTTTGATTCCCTCATAACGGTTTCAAGCCAGAGGTAGTTCCGGCGTCTGTAGTGAAACTTGTAGGTTGGTGGCAGCGCAGAAGCTAAAAGAGAAAAGAAAAGAAGGGACATGAACGGGGAAAAAAAAAAGAGAGAGAGATGGTACAATGTCTCGTGCTGCTCAGCGGCTTACGAGTTCGGCTTGCTCAAGGCTCAAACACACACACACACAAAAAAAAAAAATTAACGTCACCACAGGGAACGTGCCTAACAGCTGCGAAATTCATCGACAAAAAGAAAAGAAAAGAGCTCGCAGAAAAAGTAAGGAAGAAGAAAAAGTACAGGGAATCCACATAATTTGAGGCGAAAACACCAACAGCTGAGAGGACAAAAAGATAACAAAGAAGTAGAAGAGATGTCCATTGAGCGAAACGCACACAGCAGTGAGTTATTCTCCTTTTTGCTTGTTTGTTCTCCTCTTGTTGTTGTTGTTTTGACTTCCTGTGCTTTGCGGACGTGTCTGTGTGAGAGAGAAAGGCATCACGTGAAAAGTAACGATGAATTGTGGCGAAAAAGCAGGTGTTTTACGCTTTCTGGCGTGTGTGGGTGTCTGGGTGTCTGGGTGTGTGCTTTGGTTGGTCACAACACGCCCCGTTGTGGGGAGAGTGACTTCACGTCTCTCTAAAAGTGCGACGAAAGGGTCGACTGTCTCGTCAAGAGCCGCGGACGGCCGCAGCCGCCCACTCCTCCATCTTACAGCGCCTCTCATCCTTCATATTCAACACCTTCCCATGGCACCCCCACTCACGGAAAATGGTTTCGTGTCGTTTCCAACTCCGCCGCGTAGCTTGCACGACGGCACACGCCTTGTAGCCGACCACTGCGACGCACGACGCGAACAGATACGCAGTGGCACGAGCAGAAAGAAAAAGAAAAAAAGAAAAGATAGACAGGGTGAGTAGGAAGTGAGGAGGGTTCCTCTCGCGGTTCCTGCTTTGTTCTGTACTTCTTTTTTTTTTTCTTTCGTCTCTCTCTCTCTTGTACTCCCCGCGCGACTCTAAGACTTGACGATAATTTGGTAGATATCGCAGCCGCGAAGCACCTGGACCAAGAAATTGTGGTGCTCACAGAGAACCTCGAGGTACTTCTGCAGAGCAGGGTTGACGGTGAGGTCTTCCTCAGGCACCTCAGGGAACTCCTCGAAGGCCTCACCCTGGATCTGCATCGCACGGTTTGAGAGCACCTCGCGCAGGTGCGAGAGCGAGTGCAGAGAGTGACCTGCCATATCTAGAATCATATCGCCAGCCTGGAACTGGAGTTCGTCGTCGGTCACCTTGGGGAGAGGCTTGCTGATACTGACAACCTCAAGGTTCTTGTTGATGGCACAGCCAAGCATGCCCTCGAGTGCGAGCACCGCGCTGGGCGGGTAGTCCATGTCTTCGGGCTCGAAGGTCATGTAGTGGAAAGGCTTTGCGACGCGCATCGAGCTCATTCGACGGTGACGCGGCGTCTCCACGGCATACGTGGCCTCGTTCATGTGGGCGAGGAGCTCCTTCAGGGCAGAAGCAAAGAGCTCCGCGATGACCTCAAAGCCGTCCTGTGCGTCGGTGATGATAGCGTTGCGGTAGAACTGCTCTTCCGCGATGAGACCTTGCAGCTGCTCGCGATCGTTGATGCGACGCTCTAGATTTTCGCGGCTGGCGCGCACCATGCTGTCAATAATCGCCTCCCGCTTATCCAACTCCTCGAGCTCGATCGTCTCGCGGGTGCGTGCTTCCGCTTCCTGCGTAGCCTCGAGGCGATACAAGCCTCGGCGGCGGACCTCCTCCTTGACAATGTGATCCCTCTCCCGCTTCTCCTGCTCTTGCACATCGCCCAGCAGCCTCGCGTAGGACGTACCCGTCATGCCACGTATGCCGCGCGGCGTCATGCTACTCGACGGCTTATCGCGGTTCATGGTGGCCACGAGGCCCAGAAGATCGATCATCGCATTGGATGTGATGGTGGCGCGGTCGGTGGCCTCGTCGCTTGTCAGATTGTCCAGCTCATCGGCGTACGCCATGCGCAGGAACTGCTGGCGGGACTGAACGAGCTGCTCGCGTGCCTTGGCCTCCTGCTGCTTGACGCGCGTACGGTGCATCGATTCCGCATCGACGAGCTGCGACATGAGGGCGTGTGTGGTGCCGGGGTTCATGAGTTCATTCAGCTGTGCGCGGCTCAGTGTTTCTTGGTCGGCAATAGCACGGCGGCGAAGGCGCTCCGCGTTGATGACATTGAAGAGCAGCTCCTGGCGGCGGAAGGCGCCGAGTAGTGTCTGCAGCTGACGCGCCGCACCGACTTCAATCTCCGCGCGATCTGCAACTTCCTTCGCCTCAAGCGCGTGGGCGGCGTGCGTGGCGTTGGCTGCAGCATCGGCCGCCAACTGGCGTTCGCGATTCTTGGCCGCTTCATAGTCGGCACGCTTCTTCTTGTAGGCGTCCTCGGTGGCTGCCTTGTCGGCGAGCGCGCGCATCTGCCGGTGGAGATCGTCCTGCATGCGACGCTGCGCTTGTGCGGCCCGCTCATCCGTGCGGCGCTGTGCGCGACGTGGGTCGTAGTCGCCGTACGCGTCGCCGTCGTCGTACATGTCGCTGCTACTACTCTCGGTGCGGTCATAGTCGTTGTCGTAGGGACGACGGGGTGCGCCGCGCGAGGCGCGGCGGCTGCCTGTGCGTGAGCCCGGGCGCGATGATGGTCGGCGTCCGCGCGTGCCGTTCTTGTGTCCAGCGGCGCCGTGGGGGTCGAAGATGTCCCTCATCTCGTAGAAGCGCTGGAGAAAACGAAACGGACAGCCGTTCATGCGGCGCGTGATCGTCTCGCGATCGGTCTTGCGTGGATCGAAGCGAATTTCTGCCGTGACGCGGAGGCCAGGCTGGTCCACATTGAGACCCGTGATGTGGACGAGCCGACGCGGGAGCTTCAGGGCGAGGCAGACATCGAGGAGCGCATTGAATCGAACGTCCGCCTCCTGCGAGGGGTACACGCGCGACCACTCATCACCGTAGACGTAGTGGTCTACAATGGATGTGCCCAGATCAATGTCCTCTGGCGGCATCTCAAAGAATTCAGCTGCCGCAGGACCGTTTTTGGCGCCGGCAGACGGATGTAGGATGAGTGCATTGTTGCCGTTGGCGGCGCCGTAGCCGCCGTTCGCGGGAACCACGGCGTACATGTTCGGGTCCTGTGGAGCACCGCGCGGCGGCACAGGCATGAGATCGGCGTTGTTGTACGAGTACGACGTACGGCGGGGGGTGGGAGCGGCCGAGTTGAACTCCGACGGATCGCGGCTGCCGCGGTCGCGCCGTGTCGGCTGTTGGCTTTGTTGAGCGTTCACATCATCCAATTTCCACTCGTACTCGCGACGAAGACGCGCAGCGTTGTCGCGCTCACGCTCGGCCTCGCGGTGGAGCTCCTCGACCTCGGCCAGGCGCATCTCAATCTCGCGCAGCCGCGCCGTCTCGGCCTGGGACGTGCCCGTGCGGCGTGGTGACTGGCTGCCTGTCGCGGCGGCGGTGATGGCGCTGACGGCCTTCACTTTGGCCTCCTCTGCCAAGTAGGCCTGATGGACCATCTCCTTGTGTAGGTACTGCATGAAGTGTAGCCGGTGGTGTAGGACCTTCTGGAAGGCGCGCAGGAGCTGCTCTTGGTCCGTACGGGCAGGGGCGTGGCGTGACACGGTTGAGCGTGGGCTCGCTTCGTGGTAGTACTCCTCACTGTCACGATGGCGGCGATGGCCACCACCGCGCGCAGACACAGGGGAGGCCACGCTGCTGGCGCCGGTGTCATCGAGCGTGCTGCGACGGCGACCCGAGCGGGAGCCACTGCCGCCATCGCCGCTGCGGGTGGCGCCGCTGCGGCCAGGGGCGATCACATCGCGCTCACGGTCGCTGCGGTGCGTGGGGCGGCGTGAGCTGCGGGGCGTGTCGAGACTGCGCGCGGAATTGATCACGTCCTCGCTCATGGCACGCGAGCTGCGCGGCGTGATGACATCATCGCGGCGCGACACATGCCGCGGTGTGTGCGAGCGCGCCTGCTGCCGGCCGTCGTCCGCCGCTGAGCGGCTGTGGTGGCGGCGCCGGCTGCCGGTGCTGTTGGCGCGCGAATCGTCAAGATGACGGCTACTCGCGCTGTGGCTGCGACGACGGCGGCTGTGATCACCGTGCTCATTGTGGCGGTGAGAGCTGCTCGCGCTGTCCGGGGTGGCGATCTGACTCCCGCCGAGCGGAAGCGGTGGGGTGAAGATCTCCTCCGCACTACGTTTGGCAAGAGCCTCGGCGACGCGCTCACAGTCATCGGAGGTGCTGAAGCGCATGGTCAGCGAGTCCCACTTCGCTGGCGTGTTCGCACGCGGCGTGCTGCCGTTGGTCATCGCTGTCGACGCACTCAAGCCCGCAGAGCCTCCGGCGTTGTCGAAGAGAAAGGCGCGGCTTTTTCGTACGAGAGTGAGGTTGCGGCGGTGGACGTAGAACTGCACGAGAGGAATACTGCACACGCCAATAAACAGCGACTCCTCACCGCGGCGTGCAGGCGCCTTGAAGATGCTCAGCGTCGTTGTGTTTAGGGTCACGTGGCCCTGGAATTTAGTCTGGCTCTCATCGGGAGAGAACTCCGCCGGGATGCTGACGGGGCTGCTCATCGTATCACGTCCAGGTGGTAGTAGAGGTGAACAAGAAGAAGAGAGAAAAAAACACGGCACACTCACAGAAGTGTGTGTCTTCGTGTGTGTGGGGTTGTGTTCTCTTTTTTGTTGTTGGTGGTGATGGCTTCTTCCTTTGGCCAATCCAGCTTCTGTGTCGCTAGACCTTCCTTCTCACGCCGTGTTTATTTTTTTCTTCTCAATCCTGTTTGCGTTGTGTACGGGCTGACTCTGATGCTATCCAGTAGGAAACAGCCGGGTGCCGTCGGCGACAAGAATCACGAAAAAAAAAAAAAGAACTCTAAAAGCTGAGAGTGGACAGAACTAGCACGAAGGAGGAGAGGAGGGGAAGTGGATGCGGTAAAGCTAGAAATACTTGCAATAACAAAAGAAAAAAAGGGAACTATGAAAAAAGGGAAAAGGGAGTGTGGACTGAGATGTCTACGTCAGCGCGTTTCCCCCCAAGTGAGTGTGTGTGGCGTGGTGTGTTTCTGTATGCGTGCAGCAACTAAAAATAGAAAAAGCACAACAGCGAATGATGTGCGTACTTCACGGGGGTGTTATTTTGGTCCGATGTCGGCGCGATGTTATGTAAAGAGAAGAGGAGGAGGAGGTTGAGTTTGATGCAGGGAAGGTGAAAAAAAAAAAGAAAAAAAAAGTGGTGCTGGAGGGAGATGCCATGTTAGAATAGACATGGCTACCTTTCCGTTGCTGTTGCCTTCAGATAGACGTCGCGCTTCACGCTTCAATCAGAGCGCGAGAGAGAGCGAGAGGAACACGTGCTCACGAGCGTTGTTGACAAACACAGTTGTCTTCTCTTCTCCGTGGTGTGTTGCGAAACGAGAAGGGGGGAGGAGGCTGAGCTCAGCTGATATTCGACATGTTTTCTTGTTTTCTTTTGATTGATGAAAAAGAATGAAAGAGATAGAGAGAGAGAAAAAAAACAAAAACAAAAACAGTGAGTGATGGAAGAGCAAGAAAGAACTGAGATGAGCAGTCTCATTGTCCTCGCTTACTTCTTTTTTGTTAGTGTTGTTGTTGTTGCTGTCAATATATGCAACGCACGACACGGCGATGGAGAGCACACGCGGAAGAGAGAAAAAGGCCGCGAGCAGGTCGCTCCCGTCTCTCGTGTGTCCGTGTGAGTGTATCAAGTCTGACCAGCTGTGGTGAGTGGTCAACAACGTGAAGAAATATGTGACAAGGTGTGTGGAGCAGCACAGGCATTGAAGTAAGCCTGACATTTTACATCGAGCGGTGATGTGGCTGCTGTTCTGGCGACTGCAGGGGAAGGGGTTCGGGTGTTTACCTCCACCACAGGATCAGTTGGAGGAGTCGGGGACAGTGGCCTTCTCGTCCTGTCCCGACTCGTCTTCTTCCTTTTCCTTCTGCGCATTCGTCTCCTCCGCTTTCGCGCCCCGAGGTGTACCGGGTTCACTGGCACGCGGACGCGTGCGGCGGGCTGCCGGTGCATCTTCCTTATTCGTTGGTGGTGCTGCTGCTGTGGCGCTGGAGGACGCGCGCGTCGCACCACATAGCGGGCACTTTTGTGCAGCAGTCGCACAGACCTCGCAGACACAACTGTGCGTACAAGTAAACACACGTGTCTGTCTGTTCTTTGGGTGCACTTGGCATCGGCTGCACGGGCCACGCAACAACCGCGCCTCGAGCACCTTCTCGACACGTGACTGTGCCGTGCGGAGAACGTCACTAAGGATGTAGACCTGGACATCGGTCATGTCACCGACGTCTGCCGGTTCGGGGGTGTATTTGTGGTAAAAGAGCTGCGTGGTCAGCGCACGTCGCTCGTCGTTGATATCGTCCATGTGTTTTTCTGAGACAGCCATGCGCTCTGCCCGCGCGGCTTCTTCGAGCGCAGCACGCCGTTGCTGTTCCTCCTCATGGCGGCGTAGAATCGCCTCTGCCGCACGCTTGCGTGCCAGCTCACGTTCTTCCTCCTCCTGACGCGCCAGGTTGTCACGCTTTGTGTGCCACTCGCGCCGGGCAGCCTCGGCTTGCGCGGCCATTTCTCTCTCCACCGCGTGGTACGAAGCAGCCTGAGTAGATGCGCCTTGACTTTGTCGTTGCTGGTGTTGCTGGTGTTGCTGGTGTTGCTGGTGCTGCTGGTGTTGCTGGTGCTGCTGGTGTTGCTGCCTTTCCTGCTGGCTCTGCAGTTTACGGCCAATGTCACGCTGCAGTGCATCCCAGCTGGCCTTGAGAGCGGCCCGCTTCTCTTCTGCCGACAACAGGTGGTCCAGGTTCCGCCACACCGCGCGCATCTTCTCCTGCGTAACCTCGTCTTCGTCGCAGTCCAGTGTGTCGGTAGATGCTGTCGTGCCGCTACCTCTGTCACCCTTCGCCAAGTACGCCTCGTAGAGATCCTTGAAGGAAGCCTCCTCATCGAAGGTTGTTGATGGCGCGGACGGGCGGGATGCGGACGGCCGCGCACCTCTCGGGCCTCCCTCACCTTTCCTGTCTGACGGATACGCGCCGGGGGGAGCGTTACCCTCGTACGCGCTCATAGGCACACGCGCACCGTGCGCGCGCCGCCAATGTGAGTCGGCCTCGGTATGGGCCGCTGTGTGTGCGTATGAGGGCGAGGCACGCGGACGACTCGCGTCCGCACCGCCACCGCCACCGCCACCACCCGCGCCCTTGCCCACCCCGCGACCCGCCTCGGACGCGAACCCACCAGGCACCTCGTTTCCCCCGCCAAAGAGCTCCTCATCGGTGAAGAGCGGCGCGCTACTCGACGACCCGCTACCCGCTCGCTGCTGCTGGTGCCGGGCGTATTTAAATGCTGATCCGCTGCTGCCATCGGGATGCGCCGAGCGCGTCGGGATAACCACGTCGCGGCCACCGTACGCCTTGAGGTGCTGTGTAATCGCTTCGTAGGAAACTCGGATACGCTTAAACATCTCCGCACCGTTAGGGTTGCGATCAGGGTGGTACTCAAGCGCACGTTGACGGTAGGCCTTCCGCACAGTCTCTTCATCACAGCCTCTGGGGACGCCCAGCAAACGGAAGTGTGTGTCCATGAGGGCCAACGCGCGCGTGCACAGACACTCGCTCGTGTAGTGGCCGTTCTTGTTTCTGTTCTTTTCTTTATTGTCTTCTTGACTTTTGCTGCGCGCGTTCTTCACTTCTTTTGTTGATGACGCCGATTTCTACTTTGGATATATATTTTTTGAAACAATTATTCCCACAAGGAGAGAGAGAGCAGCGAATATAGAAATAGAGGATACAAATACAAAACAAGTCGTTGAGGAAGCAGGCGGTGGTGCGTGAAGGCTGAAAAAAAAGGGACTGACATGTGCGCACGCGAGAGAGAGACACACACGTTGGGTGTCCCGCTCTAGGCGGGTGTGTGTGTGTGTGCGTGCGTACGTCGCATGCTCTCTCTCTCTCTCTCCATGAAGTGGAAAAAACACCTTAACGAAGAGGCGAACATGGTACGCGGCCGAGACGCTTGGCACGGTGGGTGCGTACGTGTGCCTCTGTACTGGAGAGAGAAGGAGAGACGAACAGGGCAGAGGGGCGTAACGGTGGTGGACGCGCTCTCGCTGGGTCGCTTGACGTGCGTGAAGGTCTCTTGCCTCCGTTGTCGTTGATATTTTCGCTTTCTTTTGGTTGTTGTTCTGGTGCTTTCTTTTTTTTTCTTCTCTTTTTTTTTTTTCGCTTCACGTCTCCCCTCTTCGCGCGCAACCGAGAGTACGCTCAACGCTCACCACGTAAGACGAGCGTGTTCACGTACTTGTCAATCTCTTCTGACAAGAAGGTCCGACCTCGCACGCCGACAGCCATAAGTATGTGCGAGAGAGCCGCATCAACGGAGGACGGACAGTGCGGCACCACAAACGGATACGAAGCGGACGCGTACCGTTGACTTGCGGAAGACCACGACGAGGCCTGCTCGTCTGTCGCATCCATGCCACTCCGGTCAGCATTGTCATCATCGTCATTGGTGCTGATCGAATGGGCATTGGCAGCGCTCCCGTGCGTCCCCTGTGCTGTCGTCATGGGGAAAACGGAGCGGAACGGCCGCGTCGCGGCGTTTTCTGAGAGGTCAGATGCGGTCTTCATCCCGCTGCCCTGCGTGGCGCGTCTTTGTACCGAAGCGAGCTCCTCGAGAAGAATCGACACCATTTCGTGCGTGTGGGGGACTTGGGCATGGTGTGTCTCGAGTACCCAAAGCGTGAAGCGTACAAGGTATGACGGCTCCAGCAGTGCGGCCTCCGGTACGAAGTCGAGGTACACTGTTGAGGCGGCAGAGGCGAGCCTGGACACGGGCCGTGACCCTCCCGACCGCCGGCGCGTCGTCCAGGTCGATTGGTCATCGTCGTCGTCCTCGTCCTCCATCTCCTCGTCACTACGGCTCGCCGCCTCCTCATCCGATTCCTGTTTGACCCCCTTTTTCCCCGCGACGGTGCCGTTCAGCGCGTCATCGGCTTCGGCCGAGTTGGTGGGTGTTCTTGTCCGCTGCACGAGATTTGGGAACAAACGGACAAGAGACGGGCCGAAGCGAGAGCTTCCCTGCAGCAGACGCAGAACGGCAGCCGGCGACGGTGTCTGTGCGTACCACTCCTTGTACCGCACAATGAGCGGACGATGCGCGAGGAAGAGCGCCTTGGAGGATAGCAGTCGCATGAGCTCGTACATCGTGAATGTCCGGCGGTACAGCACCGTGCGAAGCGCGTCCAGTACCACGCGCACAACGTCGTCCGCAGCGGAGCTGATCAACGAGCGGGCGTGCTGCGCAGCGACCAAGTCCACATCTGTCTGAAGCGCACGCCACGGCAGCTCATTTTCAATGTCTTGAAGACTCGCAATCGCCGGTGTTGCCGTGGTCGGTTCTGCTGTCGCCAGCAGCGAAGGCAGAACGTGGACTCGCAGCCACTGTACGTCGTCGTTCCCATGGCCGGCCTCTTCATGCGTCAAGCCACCTCCACGCGCCTGGTCACCGTTTGCTGCAGTCGCAGCGGAGAGTGCCGTGTCCAGCGCCGCTGCGAGTGCCGTGGTGTACACAGCCCTCAGTCTTGCTCCCCACACGTCTGGCGACGCCGCAGGACTTTCCGTCGCCGTCCTCTTCACACGTGGCAGCACAGTCTCGGTGTAGAGTCGGGCGTGCGCCATCACCTTGGCCAGCAAGAGGCGGCGGAAGGCGATGGAGGGAGGCACAAGTTCGAGCGCGTACGGCTGACCGCGCGGCGCCACAGCCACGAGCACCACCTCATCGAGAACGGCGTCGTCAAGCCAGGTCCAGCGGGCGGCGCTGGCCGTTCGCGACGCGGTTTTGGGGCGAGGCACCGCCTCCACGTGACCGCGTCGAGCTTCCGTCGTCGTCGACTGCGCCTTCTTTTCGGCGTGGGAAGTGGGGCCGCGCACGTACGCCTCCGTCACGGTAGGCAGTGAGGCGAAGACGTCAATCGGTTGGATGGCATGTGCTGCCATGTACGACGATGTCAAACGTAAGTCGCGACGCAGTCCTTGTGGCATCGGTTGCGCGGACGTCTGTGCCGACGGTGCGCGGCGGTCCGGCACAGACGCGAGCTGGTCGTAGGCGTGTCGTCGCAGCGGCACGCAGCCGCCCGTGCGAGCCGCGGCGAAGGCGATGGACTCGGGGACCGCGCTGGCACCGTGTAAGTGTTCCAAGTACACGTCGAGACCGGCTGGCACCGGCTGCACCTGCGCGAAGTGCGGTAGCCAATCGAGACACCGCGCGCACGCACACGGCAGGTCCGTGCTCTTCGCGTGGCAGGCGGTGGTGTCGCCAGCATCCTGGTGTGTCTCGTCGTGTGACTGTCTGTCGACGCTCACCGCCGTCGCCGCCGCACGCGCGTGGACAAACGCACTACGTGCGGCGTTGAAGAGTCGCAGGCGGTGCAGCTGCGTCAAAGCGGCATGACGTAGAGGCGTCGCGCTCAGCGGCACAGAAGTCATGGGTTGGCTCGGAAATGCGTCGCCTCGGCCACACGCACGCGTTTGTACGCGCACGCGATCATCTTCGTGCGCCGATGGCAGTGGGTGGAGTGTACGCTCCAGACGTATCCTCTCCTCTTCGAAGAGACCGTCCAGGTCAGGCGTGTAGCCCACCGTGCCGTCCTGCCATTCCACCAACGCACCGCGACCACCAGTGGTCACATGATGGCGCAGACGTCGCGCGGCCGACAAGCGTGCTCGCGCAGCGCGCGTTACTTCGCCTTCGGCAGTGGCGAGACGAGCCAAGAAGGGGGCAGAGGATGTGCTCTTGTCGGACGACGGTTCGGGTCCCATCCATCTCGCATGGTCTCTCCCCCCTTCCCCTTCGTCCTCGCTATCTCGTTTGACAGCGCACCGCCTCTCGTTTGTGTGTGTGCCCGATGTATGCGGCTGCGTCGTGACCGTTGTAGCGTCGGCTTCGCCTTTGACAGCACAGGCACAACCCTGCGTATAGCTTGTGAGGTGCGCGTCATCACCGATGATACAGCCAAGGACGTGGGCACGGTGCGTGCGTCGCAGGGCATCGACAAAGGACGGGGCGTGGGTCAACGGAGCTTGAGGTGAGGAAGTCGCGCGTCCACCGCTCGTCTCCGCCGTCGCCGTCTCGGCTACCTCGTGTTCCAAGCGTGACAACGGCTGTGCGGACGGACTGCGTGCGCGGTCAGTCTCTGGCAGCCAGACGGTCGTCGGCACAATCTGTGACACCAAACGGTACAGTGGGAAGGTGCGTGGAAGCAGCAGCGCGAGCTGCGCTAGTTCAACCTCCTCCAGGATATCCAACCGCGCATCGACGTCAGACGGCGACATGGACGTGTGCTGCACCGCCTCCTCGACCTGCTCACGGCTCCACCACGCTGATCTCAGCGGCTCGGTGGCAGTGATGGCTGTTGGGCACTCCTCTCCATCTGCGTTCGCCGTCTCCTCCGCCACCTTCGTGTCCGCCGCGGCCATCGGCTGCTCATCGTTAGGCGAGACCGATCGCGCGCGCTTGCCTTGGCGCGTCTTTCGGCGCTTGGCGGGTGACTGTGAGAGGGCCGCGACGCCTGTGGTGCAGAGGGCCTCGTACGTGGCTTTATCCGCATCCAACGGGATGGATGCCACAAGGGGAGCAGCGCGTGGTGTCCATATGTGTGTGTGGTGTGCGCGTGTGGCAGATGGTGATAGCCGCCTCGTGTCCAGACGCTCTTGAAGAGAGCCTTCACGGAAAATCATCGGGCTTTCGATCGTCTCCTTCTCGTCTGCCTCACCGTGTTCGTGCTGCTGTGGGGTGTTGAAACGCTTCGCCTCAGCATCGGGACCTTGCAGTACGTCCGGCGCGGCGAAACACTCGCTGGTCACATCCACGAGTGAGGTGGGCGGCTGCGTCGGCAGACGAAGTGGTGTGGGGCCTTCGACCACGACAGTCGCGCTCGTGTGCCGTGGGGACGCTGACGTCAGCATGTGCGTGCGTGCGATGTCCGCCTCTGGTACGAGTGTGTAGACCACAATCGACTCGGGTGATGCGACAGCTTCGCCGGGCTTCTCCGAGGGTGTGTGCGTCTTTGTCACCGTGGCCTGCTCAGAGCGATCGCGAGGCGTCGGATCCTGTGTAGCGATGCGGGTCGGCGACTCGCCGTGGTGGGAAAGAGAGCCTGGTGAGATGCCGTAGGATGGGGCCGCGGAAGGGCAGTGCGAACTCCCCTCAGGAACAATGACTGTAGGGGCCGTGCTGCTGGTGGGGCTGTCGACATCGCCCTCCTCGTGAGGTGTTTGAGGAGTGTGTGCGGCCGGCACAGACAACACAGCGGTGCAGAGCGGTGATGTCGCGCCTGGTGGCATCGACACGGATGCGATGCTGGCGCGTGCAGACGGCGCGCTCAACGCAGACAGGGAAGGACGTCGCGCTCCGTCTTGTGGACATGCCGACTGCTGCTGCCACTGCGGTGGTGGCGCGTCAGCAAAGGTACGCTTGCCCCGCTCCGCAGATGCGTGGTCCGCCATGGGAGGCGAATCTTATAATTCTAGGAAGTAATAAAGGTACAGAGAGAAGGACACAAAACAAAAAAGTGAAAAAGTAGACAAGTAAACAAGTACACAACGAATACCTCGCTGGACACCAGCCGCTGATGGAACAAGCCCAGAGTAAGCGAAGCGCGAAACAAGAACGCGACGAAGAGGAGGTAGCGTCTTTTCACAGAGCGATGCCACCGCCTTGATGGCCCCGTTGAGGTCACGTGCAAAGAGCAGGTCAGTCAAGTGGAGAGGATCGGGAAGAGGAGAGAGGATCACTCGCGTCTACACCAATGTGTGTGTGTGTGTGTGACATCGTCATGGTGACGGGTACGCTGACGAGACCAGAAAAGCAATGCCATGATGGTGTGCCAAATCGCTTCTCGACAGCAGAGCGCCGTTCATCTTGACGCGCTGCCCGTCTCTCGAAATGGTTTCCTCTGTTTTCTTTGCTTCCAACCCCCGACATGGATGTCCACTCCGTACACACACACACACAGAGACAGATGGGAACATGTGCGCGAGTAGAAGTCGCAGAGAATAATTCGGACGAGTTCCTTCGTACACACACACACACACGCCTTGCGTGCGGCCGGTCTCAGGATTTGTCTTTGTCTCACTGATTGGTAGGCAAACACTCTCAGTAAAATCATTTTTTTTTTTTTTTGGCCTTCTTTGTTTGTTTGTTGTTGCTGTTCTTGTTGGTGCTGCTACAGGGAACACACAGATATCAACTCGCGGCGAACGGGCAAAGGAAAAGAAAAAGAAGAACTGGGAAAGACAAACTCATCGGCGTGGAAGTGAGCGGCGAGATGTCACACAAACGCAATGACAATTGATCACACACACGCTCCTCTCTCTCTATCGCCGCTGGTTTTCCGCGCGCACAGGCACACATACGCACATCGACTTGATCGCTCATTCGCTGTCCCTCACGTCGCCCTTCTCACGCGTGCTTCACAGAGACGAAGAAGGAAAAAATCACCCTCACGAAGACGTCGCAGAAAAAGAAAAGGGGGAGAGAGAGAGAGACTGAACGCACACAGTCGCTACTTCTTACCAGAGTCCTTATTGCTGCTAGTGTTGGGTCCGCTGGGACTGCTGCTGGCGGCACCACCTACCGTGGGCGGGCAACCGGTCGGGAGCGGGGGCTGGGGTCCCTTCGGGGCGCCGGCCGTATCGCCGAACAGCTTGCGGTGGCGTTCCATCGCATCGGCAAAGGATTTATCGAGGGCGGCCTTGTGCTTCTGCTCGGCCTCCTGTGCGGCCTTATTATCGGCATCCTCATACTTCTTGTACGGCGCTTCCTTCGGTGTCTCCTCGTAGTGACTGGCGGGGTGCGCAGGGGGACGGCCTTCGTTGTCTTCGAAGCGGATACCGTCGTTGAAGGTGACCTGGTACGGTAGCGACTCACCCGTGGCGCGATTGGACGTCCACAGATGACGCCACTCCGCACGTGGACCGTCGCGCGGCTCCACGAACTCACCGGCCTGCACGAGATCATAATCGGGGTCCTCAGACGGATCCGTCTCTCTGCCCTCGCGAATCTGATCACGGAAGTGCGCCTTGGCACGCTCGACGGCACCGCGGAAGTCGTCTGGACGAATCTTACCCGGGTACGACCACGGCTCTTGGATCACCTCGGTGCGCTTGACCATTTCCCACTCCTTATCCTCTTCCTCCATGATGCGGCGCAGCACCTCTTCTTCCTCCTCACTGCATCGGAGGAGATGGCCCTGCTTGAAGCCATAGCCCTCGACGCGGTCCTGTTGATCCGGCCCGCCGTGGTACAGATGAGAGAAGGGGTAGCGAGGGTAGGCCTCCCACTTACCCGTAGGTCCCATGAAGTCGTAGTTGTATTTGTAGCGGAATGTGCGATTGCCGTGCTCGTCGACGGTTTCATCCCACTTGAGCAGAATCTGCGGAGGGCGTGGGAACATTTCCATCGGGTCGTCAGGATTCTTGGGCTGCCAGTCCTTCACCCTAAAGATCTCGTCCGCCTCCATGTACCAGTGACCAACAATGTCGCTCGCCACGTTGGCGACGTGCCAGCGGAACGGCGACGTGTTTTTTGTGTTGTACAGGAGGGGATCGCAGTAGCTCCCAGGCACCATGCCATACGCCGACAGCGGAGCAAAGCACACCTGTTCGAGACGCTGCTGGTGGAGGAAGCCTTCCTGATTCGGTGAGGACCATTCCTCATCCCACGTGTACAGCACCCACGCACGCTGGCGAATTTGACGCCAGAGCCGGAGGAGGTTGCCGGGCTTTACGTTCTTGAACGTCGTCGGTGGCGCGTTGGGGTCGTCCTCCTCAGCCGCCCACACGCGCAGGACGGGGCTCGCACGGAGAAACGGCTTGTTGAGAGTGCGACGAAACATGACGACGTGAACAACAAGAGGTGCGCTAAGGAATTGAGTAAGACGAAAAGAAACGACGGTCGAGAGAAGAGCGAGAGCAATACGAAGACACACGCACAAGGAGAGGGAGTGTGTGGGGGGAGGTAGGCTCACGGAACTACGATTCGGTACAGCTCCTGCAACTACTTGTGCTGATTAGGGCTGCTGTTCTATTTTTCAACAAAATAGTGAGCACACGAGGAAGTGGGACAGAAGAAGAAAAAAAAAAAAAGAAAAGAGGGGGGTAGAGCGAGTAGACGTTCCTTTGGGGCTTTTGTTGCTGTTGCAATCACTATCCTCTTCTAAACTAGTTCACCCAAGATAGGAAACAAATGCTAAACGGGGGGAGGATCACTACTTTGGGGTTACTGTTGCTTTTCGTTTGTCAAAAAAAAAAATGAGGAAAAGCCAAGCTCCTAAAGTGTACTACGTAATGGAAAAAAGTGAAGGAAGAGGAACAAGGGAGAGAGCGATAATTCAATGAAGAGAGGTGCGGGAAAAAAGGGTATTCCCGACGCGTGTCGAGGTGCGTGTGTGTGTGTGTGTGTACGAGTAGAGGCCAGTGCGGGCCAGTGGTCACAAGCGACATCAGCAGTGCAGACACGCGAAGCGTGCGTGGCAGGGCTTCCATTGAATCGGTCGCTTGTAGAGACATGATCTTGTATGTGGATCCGCTCGCATTGATATTCTTGTGTGTGTACGTGTGTGTGTCTGTGTCTGTACACATGCATAAGTGTATCTACACAGAGAGAGGGAGAGATGTGCGTTGATGCTTGTGTTGATTGTGTCCATCGCCTCTTTTTTTTTTTTTTGCAGAAGAGACTACCTCGTCTGATCGGTTGATGCTGACGGTGCCTTCTTGGCGAACATGGACATCAAGGTCGGTGTGTTGGCGGGGCGGCCTGCCTTCTCGAGCTTTCGCACACTCGCGCTTTTAGGTGCAGCCTTTTGTTGCTCGTGTTGCTGAGCGTGGAGGTCGGCCTCAAGCGCGGTGCGAGACCGCTTCACACCACCCACACCACCACTCAATAACGGCGACGATGCCGACGATGATGGTGAGGATACCAGTGCGGCCGCCTGCGGTGTCACGCCGCATGCATCAGACAGATATCGTTGGAAGCTCTCGGGCACGTACTCGCCCACCACGGCCATGGCCACCTCAAGAGGAACACGTGCAGGGGAAGCGACACGCGCACCGGTCATATCCCTCTCAACGACCTCCTCAGGAGGGAGCTGCAGAAGAGAAGTCAGTGCGGGAGAGGCTCGCACCTGTTCGATCTTCGTCTTTAGCCATGCAGCTGCTTTCGCCGGGGCGAAACGGTACACGTACGCCGACGTCGCCATCGTGTCGCTTTGGATGCCTATCGGCTTCACCTCGCACAGCACACTCAACACGTCCGGTGCGGTGAGCGTCTTCGCCACGAGATGGGCAAGCAGTGGGTCCTCTTCGCACGCCGCCGCCCAGCCTGGCCACCAGCCGTACTGCCGCGTGCCGGCGGCAGCGTGTGTCGAGGACCCGCTGCGTACGCCGTGCCGCTCATCGTGCGAGCGTGGTGGTACAGATGACATCGCCCAAGACGATGTCGGCGTGGTCGCCTGCGAGCGTCGACGGTCGCGTTGAAACGCGCGCACGAAGTCCTCGCCACTGTCCACGCTATCCCTCATCGCATCACCGTCATCGACATCACTCACATTGTGTGTGGTCCCGTCATCGTCGTCTCCACCCACGCACAGGGCGAATGGCGAGGCTGACGTCGCGGCTGCCTTGGCGTCGCTCAGCAACGGTGCCTGTCGAGCGAGGGTCGTCACGGCAACAAGATCGCGTGCGTGTACAAACGGCTGTGCGCATGCCCACGCGTCCCACGCCTCCCGTCCCTCCTCCGCCTCTGCACTTCCGGTCGTGCGCCGCGCGACGAGTGCCTGCAGCACCACGAAAGCGGCGTGCACGGGCGTCGCCACGAGCAGATCGTGGCATGTGACACGATGGCTCAGCGCGAGCGGCAGCACCGGCTGCGATGACGACGCTAGTGACGGTGTCGAAGAGCCGTGTGGTGCATCGTGTTGGCGCGCAGAGCCGAGTACTTCATTCCCGACAAGAAATGTCTGTCCAAAGTCGTTGGCGGGTCCTTGTGCCTGCACTTCATACAAGCGCGGTCCCTGTAACGCAATCGCACCCGCGTCACCGCTGGAACACGGCGCGTACACAAGGAAAAGTGAGGGCTGGCCATGGCGAGGATGAGGGAGACGCACAAGGTGCGCCGTCGTCGCGCCGTCAGATGTTCGGCTGGAGCTGCCGATTTGCTGTGTGGACGATAAGCCATGAGCAACTGTGCGTGGAAGAACTAAGACGTGTCTGTGACGACGGGCACTAATCGTGACCGCCTCGCCAGCAGCATGTGCACTGGTGGCGGTGGACGGGAGATGCCAGCGTGTGTGATCGCGTGAGTCGTAGGCGATGCGCCTGTCGCCGGGATCATCACGGCCCTGTGGTACGTTCACGCACACTGTGGTGGCCGACGAGGCGGGGGCGCCGTGAGGACACGGCGGCGAGTGCGAGACATAAGCGAGGTCGTCTTCACTGTCGCGCAGCTCATCTGTCGCGTCGTCATTCCATTCTATGCATCGATCTGCGCTTGGCTCCGTGCTAGACATGACCTCAGATGTGTCTCTACGGGTGCGGGCGTCTCTCTCTCTCTCTATAAATATATGTTTGTATGTGTGTATGTGAGTGAGCCAAGAAAGGAAGTACTGTTGCCGACTTATTGTGTGTGGAGAAGATGGGAGAGGTTGAGACGGTGCAGTGATGACTGGATGCGTGTGGGGATGTGAGGACGGTCGCACCAAGGAAAGACTAGCAGGAGAGAAGAGAACAGAGAAAAGAAAAAAAAAGGGAAGAAAGCGTACAAGCCGGTGGGATAAGGCACTGATAAGGCACCTCATCCTCACCCTCTCTCCCGACTTCACTGCCATCTTTTCGTTTCGTCCTCCTTTTTGTTGTTGTTGTTCTTTTCCCGTCCTGCAGACTGGAGAAAGAAGTCGTTCAGGCCGGGTGTTCGTTTGATAAAACATGAAGCGACGTGGGGCGGTCTCAGGCATACAACAAGTGTTCCCTTTGCTTGCCATGTTTGAGCGGCTTTGTCGTCTGGTCACGGGTATCTTTTGTTTGGTTTTGTTTGGACTTTTTTTTTCTTCGGAGGGTTGCTCTTTGCGTATGCGATGTTTGATGCGCTTGCCGCACACGAGTATGATCTACGAGACACTGATGATACAACGGGAGTGAGCGGCTCACTCATGTCTTCTTCTGTTTTTCTGTCTTCTTCCTCCGTTTGTGTGGGTGTACATCTTTTTTCTTTGTTGTTGTGGTGGTGGTTGTTCCCTCTCTTTTTCGCGTTCTTCTCGTCGCCCCAACGTATGGACTAATCAGCGTATGCGTGTGTGTGTACGTAGGAAACATGAGTGACTGTAGCGAGAAGAGACGAGAATAAATTGGTGGACAGACGTACACATACAACAATCGAGGCAGAAGACAGAAAAAAAAAAAAAGTGAGAGCGCGTCAACGAGACCGAAAACAAGAGATTGATCACGCGACGATAAAACAGATCGAATGGCAAATGCACAAAACAAAGAGGGAAGTAAGGAAAAAAAGAAGAGATGAAGACAAAACAAAGCCGGTAAGGAATATCAAAAAGATCGTAATTTTTTTCTCATTTTTGTTGTTGTTGTTCAGCTTTTTCCAGGGGATCGACACGTGCAGGGGGGGTGGAGGCACTTGTGTGTGTGCTTGTGTGCGAAGACTGTTTACCTCTACATTTGATTTAGGTGTGGCCTCTAGCATAATTGTTTTTTTTTTCCTTCGTTTCGCTGCGTGTTTGTGTCTTCCCGAAGGACACAAATTTTCTCTCATGTGGGTCATGCAAGAGGGGAACCAGAATCGTTTCGCTTTCTGTTGTTGTTTAGATCTTCGAGTCACCCTTCACCATGGACCAGACCATCTTTGCGTTCGACATAACCGCCCAAATCGGGTGCTTGAAGGCGGAAGGTGTTTCCTTCTCCACGAGCGCATCGCCCGCCCAGCACACCGCAGCGCCGCCGGCCACGGAAGCAGCAACGACGATGGGGTCCAGGCGAACAGCGCCCGCGACGGCGCCAACGACGCCGCCGACAGTGCCGATCAGGTGCAGGCGGCGCGTCCACTGCTGGGTGTGGCGAGTCATATAGAAGATGTGGTACTCCTTGTGCGTTGTCGGCACAAGACCGCCCCTGGTGAGAGCAACCATCTTTTGTTTTTTTAGGGGTATGTGAGGGTGTTGACGGGGGAGAGGTAAAAATAAAAATGTAAGGTGCAAACGTACACTCTTTGTTGATGTCGGAATCAGAGAGAATGCGTCGAGAGATTTACACCCACGATGAGCAGACGAAGAAGGAGGAGGAAGAGAGCCAAAAAAAAAAAAAGGAGGGAGGGAGGGAGCGTGAAGGTGAAGAGAAAAGAGAAGAGAAGAGCGATTAAAAAAAAAAAAGGCGCGATCATCTTCTTTTATTCTGAGAGCGAATGGTCTAGAGACAAACGCGAGTTGACCGTTGGCTTCGCTCGCTCTCTCTTTTGTTTTTGTGTTCGCTTCTCCTCTCGCAAGAGGGTAAAACACAGATATGTAGACAAAAAGAGTTGGGGGTTCAACGCACAGGCGGGAAGAGAAACAGAGTGAAATGGAGAGCATCCAATGAAATACTAAAAAAAAAAAAACACACATCCTTGATACGCGTTGCCATACAATGGGGTTGTGCTCATTGTCTTCCTCGGTTTTTCTGTCTGTATCTCCTCCTCCTCTCACTCGCACACGCTCACACACGTTCCACGCGTTCTTCTTGGTCACCACTAAAAGCCTTCATCACGAATCATGCGTTTGAGCATCTTGAAGTTCGCCCGAAGCGACCAAAGAGGGTACTTGAACGTCGTTGGCTGCACCTCTTCGATCACGACATCGCCCACCCAGCAAAGAGCGAGACCAGTCACACCGGAAAGCGCAGCGCCAGCAAGGCGACCGCGTACGGCGGCGACGAGAGCGCCGAGCAGACCTACGACAGTGCCGATGAGGTGGAGCCGCCGGGTCCACATCCGGCGGTGCTTGGCCAGGTAGTAGATGTAAAACTCACGGAAAGTGGTCGGCAGGACCTCCAGACTGGATGTGATGGCCACCATTTTTTTTTTTTTTTTGTCAGATGGCGTGCTGCAAGAGGAAGTGAGTGACGATGGGAGAAAAAAATTATGACAAGACAAGACAAGACAAGGGTTGTTCCGTCGCTGTACTTCTTCCGAGGGCCAATTGTAGGTGAAGTGCACCTAGCTTGCGGGAAACCGTGGGAGGTAGGTGAGCAGTGAGAGCTGTCAAAAAAAAAAAAAAAATCTCGTCGTAGACCGGAGTAAAGGAGGAGAGAGAGGAGAGGATCGATTGTCACAGATGATTTCCATCTTATTGTTTCCCATGCAATTGATTCATCTTCGTCGACTCATCTTCTTTGATAATTTTTGCCGTGTCCGGTGAGGAGCTTGGTCAGAGGGGAAGGAGTGGCGCAGCGCATTCATTTCTCTTGGGTTGGTCGATTCATTCGTCAAGCATTGAGATGTGGCAGGTCGAATCCCGCCTCCGAACGCGAAGGCGCATGTGTGTATGTGGAGGGCGAGACTCGAAAAGAGTAGCAAAACACAAATGTTGAAGCCTTTCGGTTTTTCCATAATCAAGAAGTGAGATTCAAAATGAAAGGAGTAGGATAGTCTGGATGGCGTTGCTCATAATATTAGCTGCACGTCCGTCTATCCTGCGCTGTTTCATAACGCACATGATGTTTCCATGTCCTTGTACTCCTCTAGACATCCTCTAGAAAATTTACTACGCGAAGCTACGAGAAAAAAAAAAAGAAAAAAAAACGAGGAGACGTATTTGGGGTCAAGTCTCGAAGCACTTCTCGCCAGCTCATGTCACGTACGGGTGCAGTGTCTCACAGTGCTGTTGTTGTTTTCTGATATTTGGCTATTGTTTTTTTCTTTATTGCTGTTCGAATCAACAATCAGTTGTCATAGTATCGCCTCAAAAGGTTGTGTAGTGAACAGACGTCCGAGGGTGTAGGGAGGACGAAGTTGACTGACACCGGAAGCGAGCGAAATATAATGAGAAAAAATATATATTTATAGAGGGTGTCTTATACAGAACACAAATGTGTCGTTGGGAGCAGTTTTGTCAGGGCGAGGGAACGTCTCTGAGAGGAGGCGAACGTCAATCGAAGAGTGGCGCGTGCGGTGTGTTCAAAGAGAGAGAGCGCTTTCGGTGCCAAGTGCCGGCCACGCGCAGGCGCTTCGTATTTTCCTTGGTGTATTCGGCTCCACAGAAAATATAAAATTCCTTGGAGCTCGAGGGCGACAACTCCGATTTGCTCTCGATAGAAGCCATGGTGGCGAGAGGGTTGTGAGGAGAGCTTCGTTACGGGTTGCTTTGTATGCGTGCACCAGCAAGAGTGCGTGGGTCTTTGAGTGTTTGTGCGTTCGTGTGTGTCTGTGTGTGAGACGGATTGATTTCTTTGTAGTTGTTGATAGTGTTTTGGTGGAAGTACCAGATCGAGGAGACGTAAAGAGTCGCATGGGTGTGTGTGAGTGTGTATCGATCGAGCAGCAGTGCCATGTGGTGTCGTTCAGCTTGTGATAGCGGTAGTTGGCAGTCGTACGCAAAGGATACAAAGAAAGAATGAGTAGTACGCGCTTCATGTGCTCGTGTCACGGGATGTTTCTTTTCCCTCTCTTCTTCTCTATTTGCCGCGTCAGCGTCTTCTACGCAATCAACGCAGCAGACTTCCTTCCTTTGTTGTTGTTGTTTTGTTTGTTTTTATTTGGTTGGTTGGTTGGTTGTCGTATGTCTTTGGGGGGAAGAGGGGGCTGTCGGGTGCTGTGGTGGGCGTACGTATACATGTGTTCACGTGCTTCCGGGTGGTGTCGGGAACTGATTTTTCATTACATTAGCATGGTATTGAGTCGAGACGGGAATGGGACAGAGTGAGCAGCAACAAGGAAAAGACTTTGTGGACAGACACAGAGCAGAGCGAAGCGAAGCGGAAAGGAGGAACAACGCGGAGAAGGACGTGACACGACTGGCGCATGTCTCAGGCAGCTGTGCTCTTCTTCTTTTTTACAGACGACGCGCGTTTCTTTCCGCCCTCGGCTCCACTCGCAGTAGCCGTGGCAATGCCCTTTGCGGCGCTATGCTTCTCTAGTGCGGCGACGGCGATCTGCAGCGCCTCCGCCTGCTCCTTGTACTCCTTACGCTGCGTCGACCAGTGCACCATGTCCATCTTGATGTCCTTCAGCGTGGACTCCAGCTTGGCCTCGCGACTGGCGCGGTTGTTTTTCCAGTCGTTCAGCTCCGCCTCGACCTCGTTGAACGTCGCCTCCACTGTTTCGCGAAGAAGTGTTTCCTGCTTAAGTCGCTGGGCGGTCACGTCCATGTCGTCCTCGTGCTGTGCGCGGGCCTTTTGCAAGTCGCTCATGAGCTTGTCGCTCTGCTCACCATATCGCTGCTCTTGGCTGACGTCGTTCTCCATCTGTTCCTCAAGCTCGCGCTTTCGCTTCAAGTAGTCGGACTGATCCTGCTTGAACTGCAGCTCAAAATTTTCGCTCGACCGCTTCAGCTCCGCGCTTTTGTCGCGCAGTGCTTCCAGCTCGATACGGGCCTCATTGAGTTTGTAGTGCTGGAAGTGCAGTCGCACCACTTCGCGTACCAACGCATCGGGCTCGGCGTTCTCAGCGCGTTTCATGTTTTTGGCTGATGCTCTCTCGATACGCAGGCGCGTGTGGTGAGGCGCGCTGGTAGCCCCAAGTCGACAAGACACAATATGCTCATTTTTTTCCAAGAAGGCGGCGAACGCCTCTGCGCCTTCGTGGGTGAAGTGGTTGTCACTCAGCGAAAGAACACGCAGTGCCTTGTTCGTTTGGAGAGCCACGCCGAGGGCGATGAGGCCGCGGTCGGCGAGCCACGTCCGCTGCACGTCGAGCACTTGAATGGTTTCGTCCTTCTCGAGCATCGCCGCCAGCGCGCAGACGCCTTCGTCCTCAAGCACGTTGCCGCCGAGGTACAGCTTCTGCAGCGTTGTGTGCTGACACAGGGCCCGTCCGAGCGAGACGGCGCCATCGACGCCAATACTGTTGTCACGCATCGACAGCACCTCGAGGGCGCTATTCGTCGCGAGTGCCCGACAGAACACGGTGAGCGCGTTGTCGTCGACCCCGCACGCGTCCATCTCCAGCACCTTGAGGCCTCGGTCATGTGCAAGCGCCGCGAGGAACAAGTACGGAGAGCCCTCCGCTGCCATCGCAGCCACCACACCGCTTGCGGACGGTGTATCGGTCGGCCTCCATGGCTGAGAGAAAAAATGACCAAAGGTGTTGTCTTCGTCATCACCGCCCTCACCAGCGCTCTGCAGCGATTGACACGTGGCATTCATTTTCGTCGCCGCGGCTGTGTGTGTGGGTACGTCCGTCTGCTGCGCGGCAAACTTTTTCGAGACACCAAAATCGTTACATTGAAGGCGCGCACGACTCCCGAACAGATCGTTGCCGTTCACGTGTAAGGCAGCCAGTGCCGTTTGAACGCGCATGGCGGCCCGCTCTTGCAAGAGATGCCCCAGTGCGTAGCTGACGCGCATGGAGAGACGATTGTAGCTCATGTCGAGTGTAGACAACACAGTGTTTTTGTGTAAGGCCGCGATGAGTGCCAAGGCGCCTCTGTTGGAGAGACGGACATCTCGCAGACGCAACGTCGTCAAGGTGGTGGAGGTGCGCACGAGCTGCTCAAGTAGGTGCGCCGGACGACCAGCATGACCGCGGGCACCGTGCGATAGCACAGGCGCTTCGCCGGTCGAGGTCGCCGGTCGACTGTCGCCCATCGTCGCCGTCGCGGCTGCGCCGAGAGCCGCCTCTGTGGCGAGCTCGTCCTCTTCATCGTCGCTCTCCCCCAAGTCATGGCCACCCATGCGTCGTGCCGGACGTCCGAACTCACTGCCGGAGAGGTCAAGGACGCGCAGCGTACGGCTCCGCAAGCAACCCTCTAGTAACAGGGCCGTGCCCGCCGGGGTCAGTCGATTGGCGTACGGATCCTCGCGGGGGCTGCCGAGGATCAGAGTGGACAGCTTCGGGTGCTGGGCGACCACCGCACTGAGGCTTTGCATGCCACTGCCGCGTATATCGTTGGCGCCGATGTCGAGGTAGGCCAACTGTGGTAAGTCACGCATCATGCGGGAGAGCACATCACAGCCCACATCACGCAGCGCGTTGCCGTGGAGGTCGAGCTTGGTGAGTGGTGCCCGGTGGAGCATCGTTGAGAGACTCGTCACAACGTTCACGCCGAGTCGCTGCCGGCGCAACACAATCTGTCGATCACGGAAGCCGGACTCCACCATGTCGCGAAAGAGTTGCATCGATTCGGCTGAGGTCTGCTCGTGTGCATCACGTAACCACGAGAGATAGAGATCACCGTAGATCTGCTCCTCGGCGACACCAACTGAGTTGAACATTGTTCAGGGATGCGTTGTGAGTGTGAAGGGGGCTGTTCTCTTGTTTCGCTTGTGTGTGTGTGTGTGGTTGTCGTTTTGATTGAATCGATCTCGCTGACCAAGTAGAGTAAAGCTCCCAAGGCCTGAAGAGGGGAACGACCCGTTTCTTACTCTCGCGCGTGATATTTTGTTTGTTTGTTTGTCTGTCTGCTGTTGTCTTGCGCTCCGGTGCTGCCAAAGAAGAAAGGCGATCGAATGAGTACTTGTGACGCGACACAGGAGAGGTAAAAATGTGATAGTGAAAAATGGAAAAAATAGAGAGAGGGGAAGAGCGAAGAACAGGGAGCTGAAGCGGAGAAGTCACAAGCGATCGCGGTGGTGGTAGGCTCTCTCTCTCTCTCCTCACAACATCGTCGTCGCCGCACCAACTCAACGAAACACGCGACGTGAGGGGGGGGAGGTGATCATTCCAAGGAAAAAAAAATGCCGGCCAGACCTGATACCGACGCGATGAGTAGACGCGTCGTCCTCTCATGTCACGTGTTAGTTTGATCGTTTTAGATACCTGTCACGTACGGATGTGTGTGTGTGTGTGTGTGGATGCAGGGAAACGGAGGTCTGTGAAGATAGTCATGTTCACGATAACACGGGTGAAACGACAGTATACAAGGCAGAAGCAGGCGAAGGAGAGTGTGCAGTTGGGAAAGCGAGGGAGGGAGACAGAGAGAGCCGAAAGGAAGAAACAAGCAGGCGTCACGTATGTGTTTGTGTGTACGCACACATCTTCGGGTCTTCCTCTCATCTACCCTTTTTTTGTTTGTTTGTTTGTTTTCCCCTTTGCGCCTATCAGCCGTTCCCTCACATGGTACCCCTCCGAATCGACAGGGAAGGGAGAGAGGGGGGTCGATGGTTTTCTTGCTCTCTCCGCTCTGCACCGGTGCGCCTCTCACGTGCGTAATGGCGCACCCTCTTCACGCTCAACTTGAGCCTTGTCCTGTGATGAGAGTCCCAGGCGTCGCCGCACATAGCGCTCATTCGAGCTCGGCGTCATGACGATCGTTTGGGTTTTGATAGGACCGAACTGCACGTGTAAATCAGAACGCTCCGTCGAGGGCAGCTGCTGTTCTAATTGCTGAATGCGCTCACGATCCGATACGCGGACGTCCATGACGGGCGGCAGCGCGAGCTCTGTGTCGGGCAGGTCGAGGTATGACCGTCTATCAAGTCGCAGATGTGGCGGTAGGATGTCGTTGCCGGGAAAAGTACCTGGCTCAAGGAGCTGGCGATACTCTCCCATCATGGCCAGGTAGGTGACTCGACTGTATGGTGTGTTGAAGCCTGTGCGTCGGAGGACGAGCCAGAACATGACAATCGACACGATACCGCTGGTGATCGCCAGGCCCACGAAGTGGTTGCGATATTTGACGACAATCTGCATGGTGATGTTGCTTTTACTGTCTTTTTTTTTTTCTTCTTTGCTAACGCCTTCTCGTTCGTTTACTTCGTCTTTCCTGTCTCTAGCGTATCTTGATTGATAATCTGTATTATGTGTGTGTGTGTGGAGGGCGACGCCACGCGACAGACCGTGTGTATGGCCTCTTGACAGCTGTTGCGGCGGCCCTGACGGACGCACGCTGCTTTTTTTGTTGTTGTTCGTGTTGTTGGGACGGCCGCTGTTTAATTTCGGTTAGATATCATCATGATGCGTATATGTATGTTCAGGATGTGTCATTACGTTCAGAGACGCGAAGAGAGGGGGGAGAGAGATCGGTGTCTTTATTTTTGATTATTATTATTATTATTTCTTCGCGGGGAGGTTGAGGGTGTCAGAAGAACAGCCAGAAAAGTGGATAGTGAAATGGGAGGCAACAATATCGTCGTCCATTGCTGAGCGTACGTACCGCCCACCTACACCGCACCTACCATACACACACACGTACCACCTGAGGCGTTGGCGAAGGTTCACGCGCATCACATCGCACCTCACCCTTGGTGCTGCTCTCGCTTCTTAAGCACGGAGAGGTGCGATGTGAAAAAAAAAGAGCACGAAAAGCCATCGCCTTCGGACTCTCCGTCGAGTCGACGCGATTGTCTTCAGGTTTGGCCCACTTCACGGTTCGCTCGTTGATGTTCGCACGTCTTTATCGTTGTCGTCAGGCAAAGTAGAAGAGGGGAAAGAATAAGAAGATGAGCTCCTGTGACTGTGGAGGCGAAGGGGTCGCGAAGGACCATCTCGACGTGTACGCACGAAAGCATACACGCAGCAGTGGGAAGAAGGAAAAAAAAAAGCAGGCGAGTGTCAGAAAAAGAAAAAAAGCAGAGAGACCGTCACGCTAGACAGGCACCTCCCACAACTCCTGCATTGTAACCTTCTTCCGGAGCTTCTCCACAGCCAAGCCGATCCCGGGCTCAAAGACGGGCTTGCGGTCGACGCCCTTGAGGCCTTCGTCCGCGTAATAGGCGGCAAACGCATCCTTCGGGGCTTCGTCGAGTACATTCTGACCCTCTCGCTGGTTGAGCGCGCTACAGTTGCTGCCGGCGATGCCACCACCAGCGCTGCGTGCACGACTTGGATCACCACCTGTCTGCACGTCGCGCACAGCGGCTTCAACCTCCCGTTGGGCCTTCGCGCTCGTGCCGATAGCATCGAGCTCGACATGTATGCCCAGCACAGGCTTCGCCGTCCACGCCTTCCACAGGCTCTTCACCTCTTGGTATAACATGTCCAAACGCTCGGGAGGGTCCACGCGGAAGCCGAGAACAAAGTTGCCAGCGTACGTGGATGTCTCGATGACGAGCGCCCTTCCCATGCTGCTCTCCTGCGCGCGGAGGGCGATGAACTGGAGGTATGGGATGGACACGTTGAGGCTATCAGACTTACGAGCGAACCACACCACGCGTACGTTCGTGACGGCGAACGTACCGAGATGACCCTCTTCTTTGCTGATGTTCGTCGCCCCTTCGATTTTGGAAATCATCCGCTCAGTCGGGAAGAGCGTGACGCGGCCATTCTGAACGGTCGCGCTGCGCACACGAATTTCACGATACACGCGTGAGCTGTTGTAGGCCTGCCACACTGCCTGCACCGCGCTGAACAGACGTGCACGGTCGGCGAGGGCGCGGTGCGATGGCGTGCGCCGCGCGGTCTCGACGCAGGTGAAGACAAACTGGAAGCGACCAGTGCCAAACTTTGCTGCCACGTGTAGTGCCTGCGACGACCCGCCCGCCAACTTCGACGCGCTTTCTTGTACCACGACATTCTGGATGCAGTACATGCCGATGGTCAAGTTGACCGTCTTGTGGCGACTACTCCACCAGATCAACCGCAGATTGGTGACCAAGAAGGTGCCGGACACACCATTGTTACCTTTTGTATCTTCGACGTGGTGAATCGTCGCGAAGAGCTCCTCCGCGTTCTCACGCAGGTCGAGGTCGGTGACGAGTGTGTCGAATCGAATCTCACGATCTTGCCAAAAGCTAAAGGGTTTGGCGACGCCCTTATCCTGATTAGAACTACTCTTTCTTGGCATCGTGCGCGCGCACAGTACGCCCTAGAGCACTCCAGGTACAAAACTCAACTCGCACGCACGCAGAGGCGTCAGTGTGTGTTTTTTTTTTTTTTTTGTGTGTGTGTGTGCGTCCCTTGGGTGACAGGAGGGAAAGGAAGAGGAGGGTATGGCGACAGAAGAAGAGAAGTGGGAAGGGAGCGGTTTCACGTCGGATAAGAGAGAAATATATATATATATATATATCAACTTGCGGTGTGGCGTACACAGCACCCAACGTGTCACGACGCATCGAGTGTGCATGCGTCCACGCGCCGTAGCACAGACAGTGCTGGGTGCGCGATTGGCCCATCTCAACAACACTGCTCTTCTCTTTTTTTGGTGCTCTCGGACGTTCGTTCGCTCCTCTTCGTACGCTGTGTGGCGATAGAGCACAAGCACAGCAACTGCTGAGGAGCGCGGAAGACGAAAGCAAAAAAAGAAAAAGCTGCAGGTCGAGAGACGAGTGAGCACCTAGTCGATGTCGTGCGCCGCTCACAGCGGGGGGGGTGAACCTTTCCCCACACATCATGTAGAGTATTAGTTTTCTGGACGGATGAACCCAACACAACCACGGCGTGCGCACATGCTGATTGGGTCACGGTGTGGACGACGGTCTCTCTCTCTTGTTTCGTCTTCTGTTGATGTTGTTGTTGTTGTTGTTGTTTTTATTTTTGAGGGGATGTATTGTACTAATGCTAACGAAGAGAAAAGAAAAGAAAAAAGAAGAAGAGAGAAATGAAAAAGTACGGAACACAGAACACCGAGCTTTCCTAATGCAAATGGAGCGGCAGGCACACGCATACGCACCCGAGCCTCCACACAACAACACCTGCCTTCAAAAGGACGAGAACAAGTAAAGCGCGGAGAAACGGGGAAAAAAAAAAGAAAAAAAATCAAAACGAACGAAAAGAGACGACACACGGTCAGCCAGTGTGCGTTGTGCGTACACCCAAAACAGCGGCGGCAGAGAGTGCGAAAAGAAAAGACAGAGGCGAAGAAACAAAGCGAGTCTGTGTAAAGGCGGATGCCTAACAGAAAGAGAAAAAGTGAGAGACATCACACGGGCCATCTCTTCGTGACGTTTGCTGCTGCTGATGCTGTGTGCGTGTGTGTGTTTGTCATACTCGTGCGGCTTCCACACCCTCTCTCTCACTCTCTCCCCGACCAATTGATCTGCCCATTGTGATGATCACTTCACGACAGACTCGCCTTCTTTATCCATCCATCCATCCATCAGGCATCTTCTCCCGCCATGGCGCCGTGCTGGGTTAGCGCATACAAGCAGCGCTGTGTGTTTGTGTGTCGCTCATGCGAGTATCGCGTCGTGTTTAATTTTCATGCTCATCTTCTTTATTCACATTTTCGCCGTGTCGAGAATGGCTCCGGCATACTGCGACTGCTACGAGCAGAGTTCTCTCTCACACAAGCCGCTTCACGAATGTGTGGGTGTAGGTGTGTGGGTGTGTGTGTGGGTGAGCTGCACGCCCCTTCATAAACGCTGACTTCTTTTTTTGTTTGTTTGTTGTTGTTCCTACGGCTGCTCCGGGGGAAAACGAAGAGAAGGAAAAAAAAAAAGAACGTTCTGGAGCGACTAGACCAGAGTGACCTTTCTCTTTGACTTGTTCTTTTTTAAATCTTCGTGGAGGCCTTCTTCCACTCGCGCATCTGCTTCACGAGCGCAGCGTGGTCTGCGTTCTTGGTGATCTCGGCCGCACGCTCGTAGATGGCGAGGATGCGCTCGTCGCCATTGTACTCGTGCACCATGCGGGACCACCGTTCGAGCTTTTCAAGGTCACTGCAGCCCTTGATGGCCTCGAGGGTGACCTCACGGCTGGGATCCACGTCGTCGAGCAGCTCCTGCACAGACTCCTGGAGGTCCTTGTCGAAGCCGGACTCCTTGGCCTCGGCGGCGTACTCCTTGCTCACGTTCTCGACGATCTGCACCATTTCCTTACGTGCAGTGGCGTCGTTGGCGGCGACGGTCTGGAAGTCGTCGAAGTACACAATGTGGTACTTCTCAGGCAGCCAGGCGGTCAGGCGGGCGGCGATCTCCGCGCGGTCAGCGGGGTGGAGCTCGGTGTTCAGATTCCAGCGAGTCTTCTCACGGAGAGAGTTGGGAGAGCCACCAGGCAGGATGTCGAGTCGGTTATCCTCGGCCAGCTCGTTGGCGCGGATGCACTTGACGTACTTCATCTCCGCCTGCACGTGCTCTTCATCGAAGATACGCGCGATCAGGGTGTTCTCCACCTTCTCATCCAGTTTGTTTTTCTTGTCCTTGACGAGCTGCTGCGCGCGGGCTACCGTGTTGGCCTGCTTTTCCAAGCGGTAGCGGATCTCATTGCCGAACTCCTTGCGATTCAGACCGGGGTTGAGGCGGTCCGCATCAAAGACCAGGCACTCGTAGCTGCTGGCGAAGTCAATGTGAGGAAGAACACTCTTGGCGAACTTGGTCTCCTCCTCGGTCTTCGTGCGCGGCTTCATCCACTGAGGGGGCTCACCGGTGAACTTGTAGTTGTGGCTGTCGAGCTCGAGCGCGTGTCCGTACCAGCGATCATGATCGTGGCGGCGCTGCACCGAGAGCGTCGAGGCAGTCAGGCCAAGAGTGGCAGAGACAGAGCGGCGGGCGAACATGTTGCTTTTTTCGTGTGTCTGTGGTGAGGGGGGGGATCGGGAATTAACGTGAGGTGATAGTCCTTCTCGCTTCTTTGTGCTACTAAAACAGCAAAAATCGCGGGTGTATTGAAGGAAGAAGAGAAGAGCCGCGTGAAGGAGAGAAAGGCGAGCGGAGAAGACGGTGCGGAGAGATGGAGGTCACGTACTTCGCGTTGAATGCGTGGAAGCGCATGCCGAGATGAGGGAGTACGTCAAGGTACCTCCTCCTCCTCGCACTCTGGCCAATCCGTGCTATCATCATCATCATCATGACTGACAATCAGTCTCTGCCGATGAAACAGACGAACGTCGAGAGTGAGAGAAGAAGAAGAGCCGCGTCAAGGTGCTCATCCTATTTTCTGTGTTCCTCGAACCGTCCTCACACTCTTGTGTGCGCCCGCGCGAGAGAGAGAAAGGAACCAAGCAACACAAAGTAGAATAGGGACCGAAAAAGCCGTTGATGCCGGGTCGCATTGAGTACATTGTTCTCCTCTGATGTGTTTCCCTTCTTTATACATTATACAGAGGGCTCACTGTCATGCTTTTGTATTTTGTCTTGTGTGTGTGTGTGTGTGTTTATTGTTGTTGCTTGAACTCAACATCGGAGAATGGGAAGACACTCTCATTGGCACTGTGGTCATGTCGAGCCATCAGGTACTATTGTGCACGTGTGCGTTTTTCCTTGCTCCCGCGCCAACCTCACTCGCTTTGACACAATGAAATCACCAGAAAAAGAAGGCGCGGACGGGCCCACGTGGTGACGAGCCTGCCTTCAGATTTGATAGCATCAAGGAACGAGGTTCTGTGTGTGTCTGTGCTTTTCGACTATCATTTTTTTTTTTTTTCGATTGTTGAGGGGTCTGTTTCGCAGCAAGACGCGGGGGAAAAAAAAAGGTGCATTCCCAAAACAAGTAGAGAGAAAAGAGATTCAAGCGGACAGTCACTCTCATCATCCGTTGTGAAAAGAAGGAAGAGAGAAAGGGACAGCCTGTCCTTGTGCACTAGCAAAGGTTTAAAAAAAAAAAAAACAGGTAAGGTACGAGGAAGCATCGCGAACTGCCGATTGTGTGTGTGTGTGTGCGCGCGCCTGGTCCAATCATTGCTGGGCGTGCAGACACACCACATTCCGGGAAGCAGAGACTGAGAGCGCTACTGGGGGGTGGGGGTGACAAGAGACACGTGTATGTCGAGGAGTGGAAGCGTGTCGACAAGCAAAAAGAAATAAATTCAGAAAACACACAGAAGTGGAAAAAAAAAACAGGTAGAGATCAAACAGCAAACAGACAAAGCAAGGGCGGAATAGATGTACAAGTGGAAGAGCGAAGGTAAATTGGCGACAAGAAAAAGAAAAAAAAAAGAAAAAAAAAGAAGAAGAAGCAAACAATCAACGAGAAAGACAACGGCACGCGACGCACACGCACATCCTCCGGCCTCTCTCCCTCCCTCTCTCATCTTCTTTTTTTTTTTCTTTTTTTTTTTTTTACTCCACTACCAGGACCCAAGCATAATCAGCTCTGGGGCGTGGATGAAAAGCTGGTGTTTTTCATGAAAATCGGTTGCAGGCCCATCTCCGCCATTTCGGATTGCGAAAGGCGAATGCCGGGGGCGCGCGATGGGGAGTCGGTCCGACTGTCGAAAATGTAAAAGGCGACTAAAAACGCATCAAACAGCGGCTCCTCACCAGATGGCGTGCTCTGGATAATGAAGTCGTAGATCTTCTCCTTCTGCGCCTGCGTGAGCTGCTTACGCATACCTCGGCCGAGCTGTGTCATGCCCTGAAGGAAGCGATCCTTCGTCAACGTCCGATCGCGCGAGGTCACATGGAAGAGGGACGGCAGCAGCGTGCGTGCTTGAATGACAATGTTCTGCAACTGCTCCAGCGCGTCAAAGTCCCACCGCATGGTGCCGGGCTTGCTGTTCGCCATTTGCTGTATGCGCTTCACAAAGTCTGGTCCTGAAATGTGTCCGCTACCATTGGCGTCGAACTGTTCGAACAACTCGAACAACTGGGGATCACTCATCGTGTAGTCGATCGCACGCATGACTGAGCAGAACTCGCCGTAGCTGACAATCTCTTTGCTGAAGGCGGCGGAGACCATCTGAGAGCGGTGGTTGGCGCGTTGCTGCTGTAGTATGCGCGCGCTCACGGTCTGCTTCCACTCCTCGATCCACAGCGGTTGTATGAGGTTGTGGTAGTGGCGAAGAAAGGGGGCGTACCAGATGCGAGACGTGTCGTCGACCTCGACTAGGTAGCTGCGGAGGAAGTACCACGGCAGGTCGAGGTTGAGCACATTACGCATGGACTCCACCCACTCGATAAGCCACAGGGAGCCCTTGTTGGTGCGATCTAACTTGGAGAAGTACGCCATGAGACGATGTCGGCGCTGGAAGATGCGCTCACGCAGCTCGCGCATAATTTGGTCTTTCGAACGGCGGTGTGTCAGTCGCTGCCGCGTCTGCCCAGCACTCTTCGCGTCACCGAAGGATGCGGCGCGCTGGGCAGTCGGCGTGGTGAAGGCGAAGCTGTCCATTAAATTAAGGACATGGGGTTCATCGTACTCCTCGCCTTCGAAGATTTGATAGGTGTGATACGCGGGCTCCGCGTTGTCGCCAATGAACTGACAAACAGCTCCATAGTTCGTGTCCGGGCCATCGTAGTTACTCGCTGAGAATACCGTGATGAGCTTGCCGCCGTGGTGCTCTTCGTAGCCGGAGAGACACTCCTCATGCGAGCGGATAATCAATTCTAGTTTGTTGTTCTTGAGGAACTCCTTCGTCACTTCGGCGCCGAACTCGACACCCGCACCACGTTGACTGTCACGCCAATGACTGATGTCCTCGACCGGATCGGACCACAGCAAGTCCTGGAAAATCTCATCCTCTTCGGGCTGCGTGTAGTTCGGCATCGGGATTTGACGGAAGCGCTGGATGCGAGTGAGATCTGACAAGAGAACACCCTTGCGGCGAGGCAGGCCGCCGTGCACAATGAATATCTTACCGCCAATGACAGTACCCAGCGGAAGCGCGCAGAAGCAGCGTTGGATCAGCCGAAACACGTTGCGGTCGTACTTGGTGCTCACCTCGACATCGAAACCGTACTCGTCATTCATGTAGTCACACTCGTGGTTACCACGGTTCAGCGTCACGTAGCGCGGGCACGCGAGCATGAGACTGAAAAGCACCAAGAGGACCTCCACTCCACACGCACCGCGGTCCACAAAGTCGCCATTAAACACATAATAGTTGGATTCGCTCGGCATACCACACTCGCCGAGAATGTGGAGGAGGTCGTGAATCTGACCATGCAGATCGCCAACCACAACGAGCTTACAGCCGTGATTAACACGGCCGTTGATGACGCGCGCGCCAACAGGTGGGGAGACGCGGACAATGTTGGGCATCGTGTTCAGGTGGTTCATCGCGTCAGTGAGTACGCGCCAGGCAGCCGGATAGGGTAGTAGGACGTTGTTGCGAATATCCTTGATCAGCCGCTCGACGTGTTCAATAGTGATGGCCGTGTTGGGTGCGGTGGGAAAATAATGCGACGACGTACCCGGCGCGACGACAGGGGCAGAGAGCACAGACCGCGAACGCTTGGGTGCCAGCACGTGAGAATCGTTGACTTTGTCATGTGCTTTGAAAATGGCGAAGCCTTCTTTTTTGAGGTCCATCTCTTTGTACACAGAGCGGAAGATGGATTCCTCAATGAGAGCTTTACACTTCAGCCATCGCCAGAGGAGCTGAATGCGCGCGACGTTGAAGCTTGCCTTCGCCATCGGGTCCGCGGCCTTCGCGCCAGCCACATACTTCTGCTTCAGTATCTCCGTCGCGAAGGGCCCATTGCGGAGTGTGAGACGGGAGAGGATGACCTTGGGACACCATTTATGGATGCGCGTGATGCAGACCTCACCGCAGTTCGGACAGGCGCTCGGGTTACACGTGTCACGATGGGCCTGCATGTCAACGGCGAATATCTCCTCGCCGCACTTGGGGCACAGCGCTTTTTGTTTCTTTCCGCATTCCTCCAAGTGTTTCTGCAGATCGCCCTGCTTCACAATTTGACGACACCACGAGTTCCAGCACGTGACCTCGCGCTGATCGCACATCACGGTGTGTGCGTTGTAGTCCTTCTCTGGAATGCGCTTCCCACAGAAGTGACAGACAGGATGACGCGAGCCGGCCGCATCACTCGCAGAACCTTTAGCCGCGGACTTTGACGCCGTCGCGCTAGCTGTCTTGGAGCCTGGGGTGCTGCCATTGTCTTTCTTATTTGCCGGAGCACTAGTCTCTTTTGACGTGTCACAGCCCATGGTGTGTGCCCGCTCTCTCAGAAAAAATTGCGAATTGGTGTATGTGTGATTCCTCTTGTCTTCGTTTTCGCTTTTTTTTTTGTTTGCCCTACGTGCACGGTGTGTGAACCTTGTCAGAACGGAAAACAGAATAGCGGGGGTGGTTTGAAGGTGAGTGAGTGAGACTTACGGTTGTAGGAAACGAGGAATGGCACACACACGACGAGGCAGCCAAGCAGGCGCGAGAAGCACCCAAGAAGAAGAAAAAAAAAGAAAAAAAAAAGAAAATGGGGAAGCTTGAGACGACGGGACCGACGACGACGCAAACAAAGTAACCGCAAAGGAAGACGATTGTGAAAAGCGTACGTGTCAAAAAGAAAAAAAGAAAAGAGATCAGAGGATGCAGCTCTTGTACTTGTTGTCGTTGTTGGTGCCTTCACTATGTCCGACCAGACTCAAGACTATTGGTCTAATGTACTTGACGAATTCTTTCGTTTCCGTTCTTTCGATATCGCTTTTTTGTTGTTGTTGTTTGTTTTGTTTTGTTTTGTTTTTGTTGTCGTTGTTGTTTGGAGGAATGCGCGAGCAAAACAAAAAGTGAGAGAGGGGGTCAGGGAGAGTGTGTGGATGAGAACGTACGTGTCCTGCACATTGAGACCCGTGTTTGAGCGAAGGGCGTTGCTGGCTCGCTTGGTTTCGTTTGTTTGTTTGTTTTGTTTGCGCTTTTTTGTTGTTGTTTTGTCTGACGGCGCGGCTCGTGCGAACATCCAGCGTGGTGGCGTGTAGGGCAACGAGGATGCAGAGAGAAAGCGATCGTCTGAACGTCGCACGCGCGCACACCGCGTTGCAGCAGATATCGCCGTTTGAAGAGAGAAGAAAAAAAAAACGTCCGCGTAGACGTGAGGAAGAGATCGCTCGAAGAGACACAAGGCACATGGGCGACTACAGTGGTCTCATTCCTCCATTCTCTTCGTCATTCTCCGTCCCCGTTCATATTGTTCTTGTTGTTGCTGCTCTTGATCCTTTTCAGGCGTGGCTTCGGGTACTCATTTTTATTTTTTTTTTTTTATGTTCTCACGATTCGCAGATGATGCTTGTCGCACAGTTATGAGCGTCGGGGACTTTAAGCCCACCGGCGACTCACACACACACACACGCGCGCGCGTACATCAAGGCAAGGGAAAAGACAGCAAGAGCAAAAAAAAAAAAAAATGGAGAGTTGGAAACCAACAAGAAGTGAAATGAACCGCAAGGGGGAAAACAGTGCGAAAAGAAGAAGTCGTTGGGGGCCAAAAGAAATAAGAAGAAAAAGCCCTGTACCTTGACATACGAACAAAAAGGGACTGTCTAGTCCACAAGTAACTTCACGCGACGGTCCTTGCGCCCTGTGTGCGCATTCGCCGCAGCTGTGGCACCGGCGGCACCATTTCCGGCATCGGCCGAAGTCCCCGAGTCTCTGCGGAAGCCAAAGCCCTGTCGGATCGGCCCGCCCGCCGCGTGCGCTTGGTGCTCGCCGTCACCTCGAATACTCGCGCCAAGACGACCACTGCCACCGCCACCGCCACCGCCACCGCCTCCATCACTACTCCGATGGGTGAGAATACCCTGCGTCGCCGGCGCCACGATACCCGTCGGTTGGATAGATCGGGAGGTGGCCAGTGCACTCGGTTTCGACATCGCGCTCGTCGACGGCACTGCGCTTGGGTTGTACGTGAAGCCACCACCACTCGCCGCACCGTGGTCGCCACCACCGCTGCGTGTGCCGCCTCGCGATGCTGCAGCCGATGTGTACCCCACTCCGGACGACGAAGACAGGGTCGACTGCGGCTTCCACGCCTCCGTGATCTCGCTCCGACTGGCGACGGCGATGGGGGCGGCGTGGAAGGCAGTGCCTGTGCTCGCAATAAAAGGGCCATGCGCGGCCGGTGCCGACGCTGACGGCGCCGCGGTACCCCCGATGGCAGCACTAAGGGGTGTTGACCCGTGCGTGAGCTTTGTGCCCTGACCAAGCGCTCCCACCTCTCTGCGTGCCGCGGATAAGATTGGATTCAGCGACATGGCCTTCAACGTCCAATCATCATCGTCGTCCTCGACGTGATCATCATGCGTGTCGTCGCGGCTATCGCCGTGCATTCGTTCCTTTTCTGCGGACCTGTCTGCGCGGTCAAAGGCGCCGGGCGGCGCCCAGCGGTTACCCGGTCGTACCAGCACCGCGTCTTGGTGTTCCTCGCTCTCATCCGCGCCACCACCTCTGAACATCTTGGGACCGTCTTTGGTATCGCCCAACGCGGTAGGGTCGTCCAATGGGTCCTTACGGCTCTTGTTCTTCTGTTTCTGTTCTCTGCGACGCGCCTCCTTTAGCTTTCGTCGCTCTTCCTTCCGACGCTGCTTCTTCTCGGCGCGTGCCTGCTCCTCTTCGAGCAGAGAGGGGCCTTGGGCGACCAGGGCCTCGGCAGCCTCGCGCTGCAGGCGATGCTGTGCCGTCTCCTCCCGCCATGCGGAAATCTCCGTATCGCTCGGGTCCTCCCAGGCGGTTCGATCTTGCTGCCAATGGGCGAGTGTGGCTGCCTCCTCGGTGGTCAAGGTCGAGGCGGCGCGCTCAGCCTTCTGTTCAAGTTGGTCTTTCCTTCTTGTCATCAGCGCGCACTCGCGCTTGGTCAGTCGATACGAGCACAGCTCCTCCATGTAAGTGGGTGGAACGGTCTTATGGCTGCCCGGTGCGGAGGGCTGTGGCGATAGTCGCGAGGGACGTCCCTCCACGGGAATATTTAGCAGCTGCTTCATGACGGCGCGCGATGAAATGGTGCGCTCATCGCGTGGGTTCTGTTCATCAAACGCACGAAGTGTGTTTTTGAAACCACGACGATGCATGTACTCGCGCAGCAGCGCCTGTGCGAGAAGATCGACCTGCTGCTTGACCGGAAGCCGCGTCACGAGCTGTGCTGTCTTTTCCTTCGCGGCAGCAGACTGCGGTGCTGTCATGCTTCACTGACACAACTGGGGCTCCTCTCTTGTTTCTTGGTTTGTTTGTTTTTGTTTGGTTGTTCGTCTTCTCTGTCTATCTGGCTTTTATGGTTGTTTCCTGGCGCTAAGTGTGTGTTCCCGTGCGTCTAGCTATCGTCTCAGCGAGGGGTGGTTGTGAGTGAGAGAAGACGAGGCCACCAAGCACACACAGGTGGGGGAAAAAAAAAACGAGGAAGACGTGTAAACGAGTCGACCCTTGAACTTCTCTATCTCTTGTGTGCGTGCGTGTGGATAGTAGAAGGACTGAAGCGATGCAGAAAAGGAGGCCGTCACGTGATCAGTGTCCAGGGTGAGGTGCCATCGCACGACTCATCGAGTGGAAGTGCAGTCAACGAGGGGGGAAGCAAAGCACTCGCCGAGTGTCTGTGTCTGTGTCCTCATGTGTGTGTGTGTCTCCAAGGGATCCTTCAGCACTCGCAGCGTGCGTACCACTTCCCCCCGGCAAATGTCGCTGCCTCGCTCACCCCTCACAAAACACACAAACGCAGAGGAGAGTACACATGGTCGTCTGTGCGGGTCTTCACACGCATCGCACATAAACACACACACACACTCTCAAAGGACAAGCACGTCTGCACTTTTTCTGTTCATTCGTTTTGGCATCACTCTTGACATGATGAGCAACACGCGTGTCAAAGGTCCGTGACGACTGGTGGCGTCGACCTTTCTGAGTGTGCGTGTGTACGTACGTGTTGTTGTTGTTGGTGTTGTTGTTTTTTGGGTGCAACAGGTCGAGTTCATCACAGAATCTCCACGTAGAGGGAAGAGACTTGAAGAGAAAATAGAGAGAAGCGTACACATTTTTAGCACAACACATCTGCGCGGACACACACACACGCACACCTATAACACCTACTACACGTACAGCTCTCCTACGCACCGAAGCGGAAGAACGGCACAGTTGATCCGTTCTAATTCGTCTACCGTAACGATGACGTTGGAGAATCAGCAACAGCAGAAAACACAGAAAACTCACACAAAAATAAAAAAAAGAGATGTGAGCAGTGTCCGGTGTGTCTTGTGTGTATGTGTCTTCGCATATCTATTCTCTCACTCGGGAGAGAGGAAGGGAGGCACGGACGCGCATGGCATGGGACAGTCGCGTGCCGCAACATCTATGAGCGCTCCATCGCGAAATGGAACAAAGCAAGAGAAAAACGAACACAACACTCAGGCGATTCAAGATCAACAGAAGAAGAAAAAAAAAAAGAAAGGTGTGGGCCCATCGGCGCCTCATAACCGGACAGTGCGTGTGAGTTAAACTTGTCTCCAAATAGTCGAGTTGAGGTAATTAAATCCACGCCGCCAATTCTGTGCATCGGGGTTGCGCTCAAACTGGATCCACTTCCGCCGACAGGACTCACGTGAGTACTTCTGAGGGCATCGCAGGGAGAACTTCACCCATTCTTCGAAGACGTGGTCCTCATTACTAAAGTTGTGCAGCGCGAGGCCGATGCGAACCCAAATATCGTACGACGTCGCACAGGTCGACGGCAGGTCGTGCAGCTTGGCCACGACGCTCTTGTAGCGGCGCCACTTGGCCCCCTCCGTGAGGAACGCGGAGACAATGTTTCCGTACATGTCGTACTCCACCGATTGGGCGCTTTGCGGTCCAAGGACATGACGCGGACGCACGAGCTTGAAGCGCTGACGGGTGGCGGACTTGAGGATGTCCTCCTGCTCGAGACGATCATGCTTGTTCAATGCGCGTGCGGGTGGCAGCACAGACGTGAGATGCTGGTGGACCTTCTTCGCCGTCTCCACCGTGTCCAAGTGGCGTGTGCAGAAGGTCATCTCCAGAATTTCCGGGTCCGTCATGGTACGCAGAACCTCCTCCATCGCCGAGAGCTTCTTCTGCAGCGCCGTGTCTTTGGCCTGCGTCAGTGGCATGAGAAGGCCGCCCAATGACGCCGGCGATGCGCTGACGTCGTCGCTATCGTGCTTGGACTTGAGTTTGGCGGAGAAGGCACAGCGGAGCATGCCATTGGCGCGGTAGCACGCCTCGTCGATGACGGTGCGACCGATCGTCTGGTTTACCTCATCCGCGAGCAGCTTCACTGTGCGGTAGTCCTGAAAAGCAATGAGCCGCGTGGCGGTGCGGCTGCTGGACGCGCGTCCTTTTTTAGACGGCGTGCCATCGCTGCCATCGACGACGTTGACCAGATCACTCAAGTCGTCGTCCTCACCATGCATGGCTGACTGCGGGGACGCACCGTCCTCTGCGTCGTCACGACTGTGCGACTTCACCTTGAGGAACTGCCTTGCCTCAGCGAGACTCAGAGATGAGCGCGTCTTGGCGAAGGTCATCGAGCGAGCGTGGATATGATAGCCGATCTTCTTGGCGTGGCCAGACTGCATCTGCTCGTTCGCGAGCACCATAAAAAAGGGATCTGTGAAGCCCACGCCGGGCAGACGCACTTCCAAGTAGTTGAGCACCTCGAGTAGAATCCTCTCGCCTTCCAGCGGTGATGACACGTCAGGGAGATCGATATCCGCGTAGAAGTCGCAGGGCACGTTTTCTCGCCCGCACAGCGCGTGGAAGTGGCGAAACGAGTCCGAGAAGAGCAGCAGACGCTGCGCGACGAGAAGAGGGAAGTGGCTTTGGACGCGCATACTATCAAGGCCGAGATTGTTATTGAAGAGCGTGTAGCCGGGCACCGGCGCAGAAGCCACCGCGCGACGGCTACGCGCGAATGACGATGGTGATGGCATGCTGTGTGCGAGCGCGTGTTGAGCACAATCCGACATGAGAGCCGGCGCGGAGGCCCAGTGATCTTGATAGAACGGTGTGCCGCTGGCAAAGCGCAAGAATGAAAACGCAGTCGATTTCTTTTCTTGGCGAGCGAGGAGGATATCATGGGGACTGGCGACACTGGCGAGCTGATCCAGACGATAACTTCGACTGAGATGGGCGTGAAGACCCTTGAACGGATTCAACAGCGTGGACGGCGAGGCAGTGGGTCTGATGTCCTCATCCTCGGCCTCCAACACGGTATCCGCCGTGCGGACAGATGTCGCGCTACGCATCTTCTTCTTTTGACGGCCACCGGCGCTGCCAGCGAGCGTTGCCCTATCCATGTCGACATCACCGTTGTCGTCGTCGCGGCCAAACGGCAGCCGCCGTGCGGCAGACAGCTCCAATCGTTCGGATAGTGCACCATCTACGTGGTTGTCGTCCAGCTCAGCCGCCTCTGCGTGCGCTGTAGCGAAAAAATCAGCCCCCAAGGTGTCCGTGTTACCCTCGTCGTCCACTTCATCCATGCCATCCAGCACGTCGCCTTCGTCAAAAAGCGCGCCTGCGGCACCACCCACGGGCGGCGTCAGCACCGCTGCTTTCGCCGGACGCCCACGCGACACCGTGGTATTGTCCACTGTTACCATCGACGCGCCCGCCCGCGTGGCCGTGGGGCCAGCACTTCTCTTCGAGCGTGCAGAGGAAGAGGATTTCACAGACTTAGTGATGCCAAGAGCAAGGCTCGCAGCCGACGCGGCCACGCGTGCGTTGGAGGCGCGCCACAGTGGTGTCGACCAGACCAGACCCGCACCGCGGCCGCCGCACATACCACGCCGCGCACACAGAGCAGCGGGTGTGGCATGAGCGTACGCGGAGAGATGCCCACGTACGCCCGCCAACGACAAGCCGCAGCGCATCATAGTTTTTTTTTTTCTTCTAATTATTTCTTCTTCTCTATCTTGATAGAGAGAGAGAGAGGGACAGTACGTAGGGGACAAAACGAGCCACCACTAGCACTGTTGCCGCGCCTGACGGTACACGAAGGGATAAAACCCGGAGAGAGACAAAAGGGCAAAATAAGGTGAGCTGTAAGTGAGGAAACTCTAAAAGAGAGGAGGGAAAAAAAGCAAAACGTAGTGCGTACACGCACGGAGGTGAGATTTTTTAAACAGAAGGAAAAGGCACAGGTAATGTAATGATGCCTTCCTGTTGTTGCTGTTCTTGACCGTTTCACTTTAGTGTCCGCGGGATGAAAGGATGAAGCGGATGCACCAATAAGAAAGTCTATGAAGGTGATTGAAAAAAAAAAAAAGATAAATGGGTTGTTGAAAATCACGCAGAGGTGCAAGAGAGTAATACACCGTGTGCCTATCTCTCTGTATATATGTACAGGGCACGGAGAAGGAAGAAAAGAAAAAAAGAAAAAAAGAAAAAAGAAAAAAGGGAGAGCTGAACCACAAATTTTGATGGCAGTGGTGTGGAGATGTCCCTCCCAGATGTGTTTTTTTCTATTCTTCTGCGCTCTCTGGCTTCTAGATTCACTCCTGACGCGTACGATTGGACGCGAGGAGAAGATGAGAAAAGAAGGATGACCACAGCAGGAGAGGAGGTTCAGGAACAAGAGGAAGAGAAAACGAAGGAGGGCAAAGGAGTGGCAGTCGTCTGTGTTCAGGTGGGTTTGTGTTGGTGCGCGTTTGTCTGTTGTTGAGGGAATCAATCGACGAAGATGAAACGTGTCACGGGTTTCTCTGCCCCATCCTCTGCGAGGTTCTTTCTTTCCGCAGTCGACGACGACGACGCGCGCGCGGCCCACCCAAGCGCGAGAAGCCCTTCAGTCGCAAATGTTCAAAGCACGCTCATTTGGCCACTTTTCCTCGCGAGAGCTGTCTGGGGGGGAGGAGGAGGAGGAGGGGAGAGGAGGAGGGGAATACCAATATCTCTTTGTTCATTGGATCATCGCAATATTTCGATGTGTCGCTACAAGAAAGGAAAAGGAAAAAGAAAAAGAAACGCTACGTTCAAGTGACGGGAGAAGAGAATAGAGGAAGAATAACAACGAAAAAGAGAGTTTAAAGAAAAGGGCGAGCACACACAGGACAAATGGCAGAGTTCTGTGTAAGCGACAGACAAGAAGACATCATACATCATATGCGTAGAGAAGTGGAACTGGGGAGAGGGATACGACAAAAGCGCAAAGAACCGAGAAAAAAAAAAAGAAAAGGAAAAAAAAAAACAGAGCTATTGCATTGCCACCGCTTTCACTGGAAACAAAAAAGTACTTTGTGCTCTCACACGATACAAAGATGAAGCTGAGACGCGTGTCGTATCGTCGCGCACACCACCGCGGCCGTTCACCCTCTTTCGGTGTCAATCGGGTAGAAGCACTCCGATGAGTCATTTCTTTTCCCTTCGCCTTCTGACTCCTCTCGTTTGAACTACGCACTTCCGCTTGTCTCGATTTTGGGTTCTTCTAAAGCGAAAGCTCGCTTGTGTGCCGTTCCTCTTCTGGCGAGCTCCCACTTCTTCGCTTCTGCCGGTCTGTCTGCCTGCGTGCGCGCGGGTGTGTGTGCGGTATTCCGCGATTACGAGCTGTACTTGGCGTAGACACCCTCCTGGAAGCCGCGAATGTCACGCACCATGCGCTCCATCTGCTCCGTCGGCGGCAGAATGGTCGTGCGGAAGTGCAGCGTGCCGGGCTCCTGGCCGAAGCCGGAGCCGGGTACCACCACCACGCCCGTCGACTGCAGCAGCTCCAGCGCCCAGCGGGCGTCCAGCGCAAGCTCGCGACCCTCCTTCGCGTTCAGCTCCTCGTTGTGCCTCGCGTACTTCTCGGGCAGCGTCACGCGCGGGAACGCGTACATCGCACCCTCCACACTCTGGCACGAGAAGCCGGGCATCTTGTTCAGCTCCTCAGCCAGCAGCTTCGCGCGTGCCATCAGGCCGCTGCGGATCGCGTTGTACTCAGCCCAGTACGCCTCGTAGCTCGCGTCGCCCTCCTTCGGCGGCGAGCACATCAGCGCCGTCATAACCTGCCCATTCACGTTGGAGCACAGGTTGATCGAGCACAGCTTCGTCACCTGGGTGTGGATCGACTCCGGCACGTTCACCATCTCGAAGTACCCACCACGGCGCCCGCACTCGCCAATGTAGCCCTTGGACGTCGAGTGCAGCGATACCAGCATCGTCTCCGTGTTGTACGGCGCAGGCATGGACAGCACAACCTCGCGGAAGCTCACGAAGCGCTTGTCGGGGGTGTAGATGTTCTCCTGATACACCTCGTCCGCCATCAGCAGCAGGTTGTGCTCGTGGCAGAAGCGCACCACGCCCTCCATGCACTCGCGGTCCATCACGCTGCCGGTCGGGTTGCCGGGGTTGATAATCACGAACACGCGCGGCGTCGCCTTCTTCTCCGACACGCACTCCTGGTACACCTCCTCCAGCTCAGACACGTTCAGGCTCCAGCCCTGGTCCTCGCGCAGGTAGTACGGCGCCGTCTCGCCACCGAGCAGCGCGATCTGCGCCGTGTACAGCGGGTACTGCGGCAGCGGGATCATCACCGCATCGTCGGCGCCGCCGATCAGCAGCTGCAGCATCAGCTTCACACCGGTGCTCGCGCCGTCCGTCAGGCAGATCTCATCGGGATCAGCCTTGCGGGACACCGCACCGCCGTCGCGACGGTCAATGTAGTCGGCCACAATGCGGCGAGCCCACGCGTAGCCCTTCGAGTCCGTGTACGCACCGGTCGCGTTGCCGATGTGGCCGAGGAACTCGCGCGCGCGCGCCACAGCGTCCGCCGGCAGCGCCTTCACAACGGCCTCGTTCTCCAGCAGGAACGGCGCGTCAATCAGCGCCATCACCTCGCGGTTGAAGGTGAGCGGCTTCTGGTCCAGCGACTGCGGGTTGCCGATGTTGCAGTACACAAGCGACTTGAAGGGGTACTTGTCGGAGCCAGCGGCGATGTCCTTTTTGATGATGTCCGCGGTCGAAGGGATCAGACCGCGCACGGCGTATTGTGCAGCCAGCACGTGGGGGTTAATCTTGACGGCGTCGCTGGGCATGATTGGGTGCGGCACGTGTGTATCTCTGTTTGGGATGAGAAGGAAGTAAAAATAGAAACGAAGCTCAACGTCTGCTTGATGCGATGCGTTTGCTCGTGCGTGTGTGTGTGTGTGTTTGTGCGTGTGTGTGTTCTGTGAACAGGATGGCGGGGTTGGAATAGGTTGATGGCACCATCAGCAATCGACAGGATAGGCGAAGGGCGTCGAGGAGAGAAATGGGATGGTTCCAATGGAGAGACAGTGGGGGCGTCGTGCGTCGCGAGGTGTGTGCGGCTGTGTGGCTGCGAGGTTATGCTGGTGCGCGTCTTGTTTCATGGTCGCCTATATTAGTTGTGTGTGTGTGTGTGTGTGCTTTGCCATTTTGGTTTTATTTTTTGTGAGGACGACAGCACAGGCTTACCACACAATCAATGTATGTGAGAGAGGAGTGTCCGTGTCGAATTCACGGGCACGTATCAAAGGTGTGTATGTGTGTGTGTGTGTGTGTGTGTGTGTTGCGGTAGTCGAATGTGTTTTTTGTCGTTATCGGTGTTGCTGTCCTTTGTTGTTGTTGTTTGTGTGTGTGCGCATCTGTGTAAGTACGCTGACGTCATACTCGGATGTTTGATGTTCTCCTCTGCCGAAAAAAAAAAAACGCAGTAATAGTTTTGTACGAAATGAAGTGGAACAGGCAGAGGAAACACGAAAAACACAGCGTGTGGTACAAAGAGACGTCGGTTCGTATGTGATCAGCGGAAGACAAGAAACAAACAGAATGAAAAAAAGAACGATAGTCGTTTTGACAAACGGCAACGACCGCTACCAGCAGCGCTTCTTTGCGACCACGTGGTGAGGTACGTCATTTTGAAACGGGAAAAAAAAACACAAAGTTAGCACGAATGCCAAGTCGAAGTAATCGACGCGTGAAGAGGACGGGACATGCAGGGTAGAGCACGGAAAAAAAAAATTGAGGTGCGAACGAGTTGCAGGCACGACGAAGGAGAGGAGGAGTTGCAAACGCGAGTTGTGTGAAGCAGCGGACGCAGATGTGCTGGTTGCGTACTTCCTAGATGCGAATGCCACGATTCAGGCACGTACACAAACACGACTCAACAGGCTCACGTTGAAAGAAAAAGAGGTAAAACAGAGAGATAAAACGTAGAGCGGGCAAAACAAATATTCGATAACAAGGAGCGGGGGGTGTCCGCTTCCCCGTTCCGGTGGTGAGCGGATCCATATAATCTGACGGCGTTCGGCATGTCGACGTTCTTCTAAAGCGAAAGCTCGCTTGTGTGCCGTTCCTCTTCTGGCGAGCTCCCACTTCTTCGCTTCTGCCGGTCTGTCTGCCTGCGTGCGCGCGGGTGTGTGTGCGGTATTCCGCGATTACGAGCTGTACTTGGCGTAGACACCCTCCTGGAAGCCGCGAATGTCACGCACCATGCGCTCCATCTGCTCCGTCGGCGGCAGAATGGTCGTGCGGAAGTGCAGCGTGCCGGGCTCCTGGCCGAAGCCGGAGCCGGGTACCACCACCACGCCCGTCGACTGCAGCAGCTCCAGCGCCCAGCGGGCGTCCAGCGCAAGCTCGCGACCCTCCTTCGCGTTCAGCTCCTCGTTGTGCCTCGCGTACTTCTCGGGCAGCGTCACGCGCGGGAACGCGTACATCGCACCCTCCACACTCTGGCACGAGAAGCCGGGCATCTTGTTCAGCTCCTCAGCCAGCAGCTTCGCGCGTGCCATCAGGCCGCTGCGGATCGCGTTGTACTCAGCCCAGTACGCCTCGTAGCTCGCGTCGCCCTCCTTCGGCGGCGAGCACATCAGCGCCGTCATAACCTGCCCATTCACGTTGGAGCACAGGTTGATCGAGCACAGCTTCGTCACCTGGGTGTGGATCGACTCCGGCACGTTCACCATCTCGAAGTACCCACCACGGCGCCCGCACTCGCCAATGTAGCCCTTGGACGTCGAGTGCAGCGATACCAGCATCGTCTCCGTGTTGTACGGCGCAGGCATGGACAGCACAACCTCGCGGAAGCTCACGAAGCGCTTGTCGGGGGTGTAGATGTTCTCCTGATACACCTCGTCCGCCATCAGCAGCAGGTTGTGCTCGTGGCAGAAGCGCACCACGCCCTCCATGCACTCGCGGTCCATCACGCTGCCGGTCGGGTTGCCGGGGTTGATAATCACGAACACGCGCGGCGTCGCCTTCTTCTCCGACACGCACTCCTGGTACACCTCCTCCAGCTCAGACACGTTCAGGCTCCAGCCCTGGTCCTCGCGCAGGTAGTACGGCGCCGTCTCGCCACCGAGCAGCGCGATCTGCGCCGTGTACAGCGGGTACTGCGGCAGCGGGATCATCACCGCATCGTCGGCGCCGCCGATCAGCAGCTGCAGCATCAGCTTCACACCGGTGCTCGCGCCGTCCGTCAGGCAGATCTCATCGGGATCAGCCTTGCGGGACACCGCACCGCCGTCGCGACGGTCAATGTAGTCGGCCACAATGCGGCGAGCCCACGCGTAGCCCTTCGAGTCCGTGTACGCACCGGTCGCGTTGCCGATGTGGCCGAGGAACTCGCGCGCGCGCGCCACAGCGTCCGCCGGCAGCGCCTTCACAACGGCCTCGTTCTCCAGCAGGAACGGCGCGTCAATCAGCGCCATCACCTCGCGGTTGAAGGTGAGCGGCTTCTGGTCCAGCGACTGCGGGTTGCCGATGTTGCAGTACACAAGCGACTTGAAGGGGTACTTGTCGGAGCCAGCGGCGATGTCCTTTTTGATGATGTCCGCGGTCGAAGGGATCAGACCGCGCACGGCGTATTGCGCAGCCACCACGTGGGGGTTAATCTTGACGGCGCGGCTGAGCATTTCAGTGGAGCGGCGAAGCATCGTCGTGTCGAGGCGATCGTGTGTGTGTGTGTGTGTGTGTGTCTGTCTGTCTGTCTGTCTGTCTGTATGAGCGTCGATATTGCTCTGAACGGACGGTATTTTCACTTTTTTGACTTTGACTAGTTTTATGATTGCTGTTTTGCGCTACTTTGAAGTTAACAACGACAGTGGAGAAGCCCGTGTAAAGTGGATGAAGCGTTTCGCAGAAAAAGACGGAGGACGAGTACAGAAAGAAATGAGAGAGTGGGATGAAAAGGCACGCGCTCCGTCGGCAGAGCGTCCGCATTGTCGGGTGACAGTCCGCACCACCATCTGTGCTGAACTCGTCCTGTTCAGATCTATCCGTTGGGTGTCACTGAGGTTGTGGTTGTTGTTTTCGGAGCGAGGGCACCAAAGGTGAGAAGAAAAGAAAAGGAAAAAGGGGAAACGAGACAGAACGAAGGAGGTGCGATGTGCAGCCACGCACTGTCTGTCCAAGTTCTCCGTTCGGTTTCTTCGTGTTGTTTTTAATGTTGTCGTTGTTGTTTTTGAAGGGATGTCATCGCTGTGCCTTTGCCGCGTTCACGGTATGGGCAGCTTGAACGTCTGCGAGAAATGCTTCTGCAGCACATCCACTGTGAGTGGGGACACCTCGCCACTCTCTCTTGTCGTGGGGTCTGTGTGGGTCATTAAGGTGGTGGGCCGCGGGGGTGTGCGTGTGGCATGCGTTTCGACCTTCTCCACGTGTAGAGGGGCTTCACGTGTACGTTCATTTTTGTCGGGCACCTGACTGTATTTCCTCGCACGCTGATAGTCACGTCGAGAAGACGTCGACGCCCTCGCCGCGACGTGGTGCCCACTCGCGGACTCATACAGGGAGAAGAGTGCTTCATTAGCCTCGTTGGTGTCCATCGAGGAGAGCACGGTCGCACTACTGCTCGCCGCCGCGGTGGCCCGCGCGTGGACACCCGCGCCGACGGATAGGGAGAGCGGTTGTTGCGCAGCGCGTGTCTGCGTCGCCCGCGGTGATGAGGCGGTCGCTGTACCCTCGTCGAGTGCGACGGATGACAACAAGCGCTTCTGTCTCTCCACAAGCGCATCGAGAGTGCTGCGAACGTAGCGGTCTGCGGCTTGGCGCGAAGACGCCCACGCCCGTACCGCCGGCTGGACGGCAGCCAGTCCTGCCTCGAGACGCTGAGACGCGGCCGCCTCGGAATGCGCCGCGTCCTGCTCACGAAGTAGATCGGATAGTGGCGTATCCGAGCGAACCGATGACGGCGCGCGCGCGTGATGCGGGAGACGCGTCGGTGGAGGCGCGTCCTGGCCAATATCTGCTGCGTCGCGGTGCGGACTCAAGCGCGGGGGCGGCACGAATCCGCTGATCAACGACGGGGTGGCCTCTTGATGGGATGAGGGAGCTGCAGGTTGTTTCACGCCTAGTGGTGTTGAGGTTGGGCTCGTGCCGGTGTGCGGCGTCGCTCCTGTCGTCCGCGTCGCGGCCGAGTTCGCTTGGCGGCCAAGGGGCGGTGGCTCGCTCCCAACGGACGTATTCGTTGTCGAGATGAACAAGCGTCCGGCAGGCGGCGCCGCCATGTAGCTGGTGTTGGTGCGGTCGCCTTCGCGGTGGCGGCTCAGGTCGGCTCCATTCGTACGTCCGCGCTCGCTGTACGGCTGCGCGAGTGGTGGGGGTGGTGCGGACGGCGCGACAAAGGCAGTGTGTGCTTGCTGCTCAAGTACTGCGGCGATGGTGGCGCGGATAAGAGCGTGTGGATCTGTGTACATCGGTGAGGCCATCTTGGTATCCGTGTAGGCCGATCGGCCGCGCCGACCCCGGCTGGTTTGTCGTCTTCGGCGCTGCAGGCGGGACTCTGACGACGCTGACGACCGCAAGCGCCGCTTGCCCGTGAGTACCTTGCCGTCACCGGCGCTCTCCCGGCTCAGTTGGTCGCTCGCATTGTCGTCGGCATCGTCATCCTTGTGCTCCCTGTCGTCGTCGTCCTCGTAGTAGCGAGCGGAGCCCAAGGACTGATTCGGATCACCATGTGCTTCCTGTTTCTCCACATCCGCCTTTGTCTCTGCCGTGCCGACGCGGCCGTGGGGGTTCTGTCGAGGATGGAGCTGGTGTGAGCCGCCGTCCAGTCGACTCGACCCAGAGAGCGGCAGACCGTGCGCTTTGTCTGCGAGCGCGCTCGATACAGGTACAGCCTCCTGTTGGCGCTCGGGCGCCGCCTCTCCCGCCTCCACCACTGCACGACCGTCACCACCGCCTCTGCTAGATGCCACAGATGGTACGTGCGGAGACCAAGGTGAGTGCAGTGCGGATGGCGACGCGGCAGAGAAGGATGGGGACTGGGCTGTCACAAGGTTTAGTGGATGCGCGGGCGACGTCACCAACGTTTGCGGTGGGTGCGATGGGGCCCGCGGAAGACCGGGTCGGCTTTGACCATCACGCCGCGTGAGAGGTGACCACGAGGTGCGATCGCCTGCGCCGCCCGACCGATGACGCTGCTCGTCGCTACCTCGCCTAAGCGTGCGCGGCGGATGTGCAGAGGGCGAGGTGAACGGCGATCCTGCGCGTGAGCGTGTTGGCATGACATGAAGCGGAGAGAGACGCGAAAGAGGGCTCGTCTGGCCAGACGAGCGAGCCACTTCTTGGCCTCCGCCCCCGCCCCCGCCGCCTTCTCGCGCGCTTCGCTGGCGTGGAGGAGTGGCGATGCTTGTTGGCCGAGCGCGTGAAGTGAGGCCACGCGCAGACGACCACATCGATCCATTGAGTGGCCTTGTGCATCGCTTCTTCGTACTCGCGTGAGAGCCGCATGACTCGCGCACAGCGCATCGTTGCAGAAGTGCGTCATCAAAGAAGACCGTCAGCTCGTCCTCCGCACTGCTCTCGCTTCCGTCCGTCCCATCTTCGTTTCTACGCGGTGTCGTTCGCCTGTCACGGGGTGAGTGCCCGTCTTCCTCGTACATGTCGTCATCCGCATCGTCGCCGGCGTCGGCGCCCTTGTGAATGGTCAGCACACTGATGCCGCCGCTGGGCCTCAATGTGTTCCGTGTGCGCGCCGCGTGTGGCGTCGCGGGGGCCGACGAGGTATTCGGCCTCTCCTCGAGACGCAGCCGCTGTGGGGCGTGCGACGAGGAATTCATTTCCTTGATGTGCGCGCGCGTTTTTCCGCGTGTGCCGACCCCGTTTTCGCGGCCCTCGCTCCTGACATCGGTGAGCAGGTGGGTCGGTGGGTGTGTCTCGAGGAGTGTCTGGCCCGCTTGCTCGGCCCACTCCAAGGCGCGCACCCACATACCGCGCTCGAGTGTGCACCGGTACGCCTCCGTCTCCTTCTCCTTCTCGTCCAGGCGGTGAAGGAGAACCTCAACGCGGCTCTGAAGGGCTGCCGTACGCTTCTCCGCGGCTGTCAGCGCGTGCCTCAGTGATTGCTCTGAGTCCTGCGCTTGTGCTTCGCGATCTGCGAGCGCTTGGGACAGGCGTGTAGCGGAGTGCGCGTCGGCCTGCGACACCGATAGCTTCGACTTGGTCTCCGCCAGCTCGGCACGCACCTGCTTGAGGGCCTCGCGTTGGTGCGCCTCGCGGCGTTCGCTAGCCTCGAGCGCAGCGCGGTGTCGCTCTTGAGTGTCCTCTGTCTGCCGCACGAGTCGATCGTAAGCGAGCTGCGCGGTTTTTTCGCTCTGCACTTTTTCGTGTTTGAGCTGCTCGAGCAGGTGGGTGAGCTGGGCCAGCTGTGTTTGGTAGCTCTCGGTGAGCGTGCGCTGGTGTCGCTCCTGCGTCTCGCGCTCGCTGCGGGCGGCCCGCTCGGCCCGCGCCTGCTCGTCACGCAGCGCCTCCATAGCGCGCGTCAGCTGCTGATGTAATTGGGTTTTGGTTGCCACAACTTTTTCCATCTCTGCCAGTCGCCACTGCAGCACCTCTTTCGATTCCCTCGAAGCCGTGTTTTCTTGTGATACGCGGTACATGCCCTCGTCGAGACGGTGCTGCTCCCGCTGCACGGCTTCTTCGCGCTCTCGCAGACGCTCTTCGCGGTCCTTGTGTGCTTGCCGGAGAGATGCCGTCGCCGCCTCCACATCTGCGGCGACACGAGCCTCGAAGCTCTGGCGCAGTCCCTCCACTTCGCGATGTAAGCGCTCACTCTCACCACGCAGCACACGGTGGCCCTGAAGGAGTTCATCGCGTTGGGCCTCGGCGGCAGTCTTTTCCTCGACAACCATCGCGAACTGCGTCCGTAGGTGGTCTGTCTTGGCTGCCCACTCATCGTTGAAGTGCTGGATCTTTTCTTTTTGTATCGCCACCGTCGCCTTGGCGAGAGAAAGCTCCTCCTCCACCGCCGCGACGTGCGACTGCGCAGCCTCCAATGCGAGCGAGCTACTTTGTGCCTTTCGTGATGCGTCTTCATAGTCCCGTGTGAGGCTCTCAAAAAGACGCTTCAGCTCTGCCGCCGCCGCCTCTTTCTTCTCGAGCGAGACGACCAGCTCGCGGATGCGGCCGCGCTGCTGCTCCACAGTGCTCGTCAGTCGCTGCACAACTGCCGCATGCCGCTCCTCCGCGTTCGACGCGTCCTTTTCGGTGTGGGACGGTGCGCGCGCCGCGGACGCTGTTACCGAGGGTGAGAGGCCTGTTGCCGTGAGGGGCGACGGAAACAATGACTGACGGTTTTCAGCGTGGACAGGGCTCGCATCCAGGGCCTCGAGAGGCGGTGGTGACTGTGGAGAGGCGTTTGAAGCGACGCGCTGGCTCATTGCTTTTACACGCTCCTCTTTTTCGTTGATTTTTTTTTCTTTTTCGGAGCGTTGGGCAAAGAGAGGTGTGAGCGCGGGTGTATGTATGTGTATGTGTATGTATGCGGATGTATATGTGTGCGTATGTGTGTATCTAGTATGGGCTTCTTATTCTCTCTTCCCCTTCTCGTGTCTATGGGTCCTTGTACGTGACGCCTCGAGTTGGCGGAGGGATAGGAAAGCAGTGACAGCTGTGGCTATCAAACAGAAGTGTGTGAGAGAGAAGTGACGGAGATACGCAGCGTGGGGATCACCTCCTGGATTCCACGCGATGACGTCGAGAAATGAAGACAACGCACACAAGAAGGAAGGATGGATTGGAGGATAGCGATGGTACAAGACAGGGGGGGAGGAGGAGGGCAAGGTAAAACGAACAAGCAGGGCAACCACCTCAAGAGTGTGAAGCGCCTCACCACCACCGCTACAAAGAAAAGACACGGTGGGAGAGAGAGAGGCGTGTCGATCAACGTGCCGACAGTCTACTGGGGAGTCACGCGTGCTGAAAGCAAGGGGTCATGAAGGGATCACCTCCTTGGCACGAGGGCTGTTGCTTTTCCCCCGTTGGTGTGCGTTGGTGTGTTTGTGTACGTGTAGAAGAAAAGTCACCGCCCTGTCATCATAACGAGGAGACTATCAGTTCATCTTCTTTGGCGCCTTCACTCTCGGCGATGGCGGTCTTGCCGTGGTCGTCACACGCACGCGTGTGTGTGTGTGTGTGTCATGGTCTCCTCGTTCACCGACTCATGTGACTTCGCTGTTTGATCTACGCCTGACCGCCGCAGCTGTACTCGATAACGCTGCGGTTCATCTGCACATCGCGCCGTCTGGAGAGCACGAATTGCGCCAGCGCGGACAGACGCTCGTCGTGACGGTAACCGGTCCGCGGCGACGACGCGGTCGCCAGTGGAGTCGTCGCGTGTGGGAGGCTGTCATCACCCGCGGTGGAGGCGGTCCGCACGGTGCCGGTGTCGAGTTGTTCAATGGTGTTGAGGTCACGCTCGACTTCGTCGAGCAGAGCCAACGCCCGCTCGACGCGCGAGGACGCCGCTCCCGCGCCTGTTGCTGTCGACGTCATCGGCGGTGGTGCACCAGCGTTGGCCGCGCGCACCGCCGGCGAGGCTGCGGAGGAGGAAGCCCGCAGTGGTGGGGTGTGTTGAGAGCCGATCGGCTGCGTCGGCGGCGGCCAGGACCCGCTGCCGCTACCGCTCCCCGCGTGGCGCAGGACGGCCGAGTCGTAGCTCGGGGAGCGTGCTGGCATTTCGATCAAACGCTCCACTTCACGCAGACGCTGCTGCACAAGGAAGGGCAGCGCGAACACGAGATCCTCAGTGGTGGCGGCGCGCGCGTTGACCAGCTTTTGGAGGTAGACGCAGGCGCGGGACATGTTCGATTCCGCGATGTAGTACTCCGCGATGCGCCGAACGAGCGCGGGGTACGCCGGTGCACTCGGAGACTCACAAGCCTCCGCGCGCGACAGGCAGACCACGGCCTCGCCAAGGCGCCCGTCGTGCTCAAGGCAGTTGGCCACAGCCATCCACATCCGCGGGTCCGTCGCGCGGAGCGACGTCGTGTGCCAGTAGTAGTAGAGCGCATGGTGGTAGGCCTGCAGGAGCTCGTAGACTTGACCAAGGTTGTACCAGCCGCGGTAATCGCGCGGGTCGAGCTCGACGGCGACGCTGTACGCCTCCACCGCCGCCGTTGTGTTTCGCGTCTCGAGGTACGCGTGCCCGAGCAGCGTCCACGCGCCGACGAACCGAGGATGAATAGCCACGGCACGCCTGAAATGGAGCACACTGCGCTCGTGTTGGCCGAGAAGTACGTAGTAGTTGCCCACAACGAAGTTACTCTCGCTGCGAAACGGATCGAGCTGATAGCATCGCTGCGCCAAGCTGCTTAACGAGAGTCGATCGTGTTTCATGAAAAGAATGTTGGAGTAGTCTGTGGTGCCCTCCAGTCGATACGGGTCCAACCGCAGAAGCCGCTCGTACAGGCGCTGCGCGACATCGAGATCGCGGCATTGGTGATAGTGGTAGCCTGCGAGGTGCTGAAGAAGAAATGCATTTTGAGGGAACGCGTGGAGAAGCAGCTCCCACGTTGTCAGATCCGCTGCCGCACTCACCACACGGGTCGGCGACATCATCATTTTCGTTGCTGCAGGCCTGATCGCTTTGAGCGACGAGGACGAGAAAGAATAGGCATCGCCCGTGCCGTGCAGCTCGTCCTCCTCGTCCTTTGCGAGCTCATCTGGTGACGCTGTCCCGCGTGGCGGACTGCCTGTGTCGCCTGTTGAGCGTCCAGCACGGGTATCCTCGCCCATGGTGTTGTTGCCCGCGCCAGAGTCGGTGGCGCGCGAAGCGTTCAACAAAGGCACCAGGCCAGTCGTGTCGACGAGCTGTGGCGCCAGTACCGGTGCGACGCCGAGTGCCGCGCGCGTGTGAGCGAGAAAAATCGACAGCATCAACGCCAAAACATCGATCTGTGAGCCGTCAGCGCCAGCGGGCAGTGTAGAAGTCGCCCTCGCGTTTGTGGTCGTGTGCGTGCGTGCGTGTACCTCTGCCGACTGCGGCATGAGTGCGTGCACAATATCCTCTAGCTGGGCATCACGGCTGACGAGTGTGGCCAAGTCCTCCCACGCGCACCACAGAAACGGATGCGCTTGAACGCTCGCGAGTAGGTGCGTCGCGCTCTCCTGCTTCATACCCAAGTCGCGCAGCACCACACCCAGAAGCCAGCTCAAGTACGGATCTGGTAGCGCACGACGAGCGTCAGGCCGCCCATCGACTTCCGTGTCCGCGTGGCGACGCTTGCTAGCGCGAGAAGAGCACTGTGACGCATTGAGCCTGTGTGGTGTCGCTGGTACGCTCGCACGGCCAGAGAGACGCATGCCGTCGATCAGCCACTGCGCTGTGCGTGCGTCGGTTGAGGCACGCGATCGCGCTGCAGCCGTGGCGACAGAGAGCCGCGCAGGCGGAGAGCGCGTCGCCGTCGTTTCCCTCTTCCCGATCGCCTCGCCCGCATCGCTGGGTGCGGGGGTCTGTTTGTTGCGGAGGGCGTCCAGCAACATGCCGCGCAGCAACCGCAAATGAGGATTCATCACGCGGGCTGAGCGGGCCCTCAGCGCAGGACCACCACCTGCCGACGCCGCCGCCGCGTTGGGGCTGTGCGACGCCGTGCCCGCCATTGTGACGGACGCGCGTTGTCCGTCCAAATAAAGCGCGTATAAACAGAGAAATTGCAAGCACGGTGGGGCGGTTGTCTGTGCGAAGGGCACACGTTCCGATGGCCCACTGACGTGGTCGTGTGGGTCCTTCTCCTCGTCGTCCGTCGCCGTCGGCGCAGATGACGGCGCTTCCTCTTGAACCATCTTGGCGAGAAGATGGTGGCAGCGTTGGTATTCGCCCTTCTGCAAGAGCACGAGCGCGAGGCGGTGGTAGCGACGCCAGCGCTCGACGCGCTGGATGGCTGCGCGCGTCACATCGGCGATCTCGTCTGTGCGTGCGGAGGGTTGTGTGCCTCTCGACGGCGACAGTGCGTTTGGGGCTTCGTACTGAGTCTCGAGGAGGCGTCGCACCTCAGTGATCGGAAGTGTGAGAACGTCGTCCATGTGCAGGACGCGGAACCAGGCTTCGTCGTCCTCCTTGAGCGTCTCTCCATCGCCCACATGTGTGGTCTTGAGCGCCGCCTCGTCGCTTTGACCGCTTCTTGCCGTGGTCGCAGCTGACACACGCGTTGATCGGTCGTCGGAAAGACGCGCTGCTGCGTTCGTCGAGGCAGACAAGGACGTGTGCACAGTGGCGTATGTGGTGGGCAGCGCTACCGACTCAAGAACGCTCGACTCACCGCTCAGGGCGAGCTCGCTCAGCCAGCGTGCGGTGTCAATCAAGTACCGATGCGTACACTGCTGCGCGGCGGCATCAAGCGCGCTGCCCACTGAGAGGCGCGACATGAATGGGAATCTATCGTGTTTAACGTGTCGTGCTGCGAATATCGGTCCGCTATAGGTACCGTGCGCGCGCGTATCAATCTATGTGTGGTGCGGCGAGCGAGGGTGTAATCGGAGCGAGACTCTGCAAAAGTCAGCGCGTGACGCAATAGTGGAAATACAAGACTGTCGAAAGAGAAAACGAACAATAGCCGCGCGTTGTGTGTGTGTGCGTGTGTATCTACTGTCTCTTTTCTGTTTGTGTGGAGACAGGCGGTGAGAGAACGAGAGAGAGCCAGGAAAACGGAAGGAGAAAAAGACGATGGTAGGGGTGGGGAGGAGAGAATCGATGTCTTACACAATCACATAAAACAGAGAAAACTTACGCATATGTATGCATGAAACCATGAGGTCATGAGATGTGCGCATAAGATGTCAACGCCCACGATGTCGCTCGCCGGATATTCGCGTCTCCCACGGTGATCATGCACACGCAGACACACAGACAGACGTGTAGACGCGTCTTCACAAAAAGTGCGGCGAGGCAGATGAGCATCCTTACCCACTTCCGTACACGCGTGTCCCGACAGTATTCGCACGTGTCATGCTCGGGTGCGTGGTGTGATCCCGCCGCTTCCGTATTTCTTTCTTTTTTTTTTCTTTGTCTCTCTCTCTGCAGGGACGATCGGCTCCCTGTGTGTTGAAACATCGCGTAATTCGCTTCTTGGGAGGTTTCACTTTTTCAGACGTCGATAGTACGCACAACAATGAAGAAATAAGGACAGTCAAGGAGGTGTGCGGGGTGAGCTGGCACCCGAAGAGTCGCAGCAGCGTTTCTTTTCTTTTTTTTTTTTTCGTTTGCATCTTCCTGTACCTTCTCTGCGTGGCACGCACACACGCACACGTCAACCTGACATTGTCCCTCTCTGGAGCACCCCTCGTCCTCACCGTCTCTATTTGGTGCACGGCACACAAAGAGAAGAAGAAGGATCAAGAGAGAATGGTTAGATAGGTCGTGGGCGGTGCAGAGGGAGTGGAATGGACAGAAACGTGTAGCGTGTGAGGAGAGAGAGAGGGTGGACGCTCACACACTCATGCGGTCAAGGTGCGCGTCTTTTCCTTTCAAGAGGTGGACTCAGTGGAGGACAGAGGTAAGAAGGAGAGACGGGGTCAGCACGTGAAATGGCAAAAGGGGACGAAGAAAAGATGGGGGGTCAACAACAACGACAACAACAACGATCAATCGCGGAAAAACGAAAAGAAAAAAAGAAGTAAACGAACACGCGGCCATCGGTCGGAACGCGAGACGGAAACAAAAACAAAAAGCAAGGAAGACAAAAGAAACAGACAGAGAGAGGATTCACAAGAGCTCTACTACCTCCGCACGCTCGCTTTCCTTCGTTTTCGCTTTCTCATCTCCTCGTTTCTCTCACGCGTTCGAGCTCTGTACGTATTAGTCGGATGACGTGCAGTCCTTCGGCTTCACACCAGAGCTGCAGATGCCGCGTACCTTGCCTTCAAAGACACGACGCGCCGCGATCTGTGCATCGACTTCGCTGTTGTACGTTGTGTTGGTGCCGTCGATGGCAGCCTGCGTGGCATCGTCGAACGGTGCCAAATTCAACCAGCGCAGCGCGGTCGGGGCCACGTCAAGCACAGACACCGTCGTGTCCAGCGGCGCGAGACGTACGTAGCCCTTGCGCTCGCTTGTGTAGGTGCCGACGAAGAAGGGCACCATGATCATTGCCCCCGTGCTGCCGTGGTTCGGGACGTTGAACTGCTTGCCGACGCCACCGTGGTCAGACGTGCCAATGACTAGCCAATTCTCCTTCTGCGACTTGGCCCGATCCGCCAGGTACGTGAGCACCTGGCCAATCATCGCGTCAATCAGGTACGCCTGCGCCACGTACGCGGCAGAGTCGCCGCTGTACGTAAAGTCAGGAAGGCGCTCGCTGTTGGCGCGCACCTCGAGGGCATCAAACTGGAAGATAAGAAGGCTGTCATCGAAGGCGTCCGCGACGGCGTCGGTGTGCGCGGCTTCCTGGTTGGGCGTGGTGAAGGCGAGGCTGCCGAACACGTCCCGCAGCGCCTGTGCGAACAGCTGCTCCGCCTCGCCATCACTGTACGTGGTGGGATTCGTCGTCGCCATCAGTCGGCGCACGCGTAGGTTACAGCTGGACGTGGCGCCGCAGTCCAGAGTCTCGCTGCCAGTGCGCGTGGTTCCGCGGCACTCCATGTCGAGCACACCGGGCTGCGTGCAGCGGTCGTTACGAGGCGCGTTGAGGAGGTGAGCGTTGCCCATCGCCATCACCGTACCACCCGCGTCCGTGACGCGCTTCGCCAGTGTGGGGAACGTGCGCGAGGTCGCGGCGAACTTCTCGTAGGACGCGAGGGACTCATCCTGTAGCTTGTGCACAGCGGGCGACACGCCGGTCAGCATGGACGCTATACTGCTCCCGGAGAAGACAAAGACTTGGGAGGTGTCATCGCGCTCCACCAGCGCGGCCTGTGCACACCTGCTGTCCGATGCAGTGTTGCACGGCGCGTAGCTGCCACCGCGGCGTGATGCGAGGAGAAGACTGAGATAAGGTAAATGGAGTCCAGACTTGATCAGCGACGTGAAGACATCTGCGCGGAAACCATCAATAATAAAGAGAGCGACGCGGGGCGTCGCGTCCGCCTCGACAGATGAACCACTCCACATCACCGTCCAGACGAGCAGCAGCACGATCAAGACTGCCGTGACGAAGGGAATGAAGAGACGCGCACAGCAGCCGCCCTTGGGGCCAGAGACGTCTTCATCTGCATCTAAGCTCTGGATGATCTCTTCAACGGTCTTGCGGTGCGGCTCTCCGGCGTTGTCGTCGTCGACAGCGCTCACGCGAAGCGGCTGCATCCCGGGGGAGAGCGGCGCCGCACCAGCCGCGGGCGTCATCTCGACCTCCGTCGAAGGATTCTTCTCACCGAACATGTCGCTATGTGATTTCTTACCGGTCTCAACACTCGCACTTAATATATTTTTTTTTTCTGGTACAAGCAGTGCCTCAGTTGTTGTTGTTGGTGTTGTTGTATTGTTTCTTGAGCGTGTTTGGTTCGCGGCGAGCGGCAGAGAGCCTCACAATCACTACGAAGTAGAAGGGACGATAAAAGCTTGTGACGTAATAAAGACACGCACAAGCACACACAAAACACCAACCTAATTATATATGTTGGATAGGGTGGTTCCGGACTCGCGCTTTTCTTTTTTTCTTTTTTCTTTTTCTTTTTTCACGGTTCGACGTGCACAGAGTGAGCGGTGCATTGACGGATGAGAGGAGTGTAAGGACGGAGAGGAGTAAAGACGGTGGGACGTGCGGATAACGTAAAAAAAAAAAGAAGAGAAGAGGGGAAAACAAAACACAGAGCAGGAGGCCCGTTGGCCACGGGGTTTTCTCGTTTGTCCTGACGCTGGGTTCTTGGCTGCCGTGTTCCGCCCCCCCCCCTCCCTTTCCAGAGTTCATGATGCGTTTTGTGATGCCGTTCAGCTGCCCACGTGCAGTCACGGGGAGACGTCGAAACGCAGGTGTGTGGTGCTGCGGGAGGTGTTCGTGGGGTCAAGGGGTGATGCCTCCCGCACCCAAGACGTTCTTTTTCCTTTTTCCCCCAAGTCGCCAGTTTGACTGCTTTCGCAGCCTCAAATGTGTTGAGCGTACGTCTCTCTTTTTCTTTGTTTTTTTTTGTTGTTGTTGTTTGTTGTTGTTGTTGTGGTTTGTTTCTTTAGACAGGTGGCATTCGAAAGCCGCTGACCGGCGAAAAACAGAACGGGGGCGGGGCGTCACAAAGGCAAGGGAATCAACGACTTCACTGAGTGTGGTACGGCTGTGCATCAGGCGTCCACTCGGCGAGGTTGTTGACGGCTTTTGATTTTTTCCGTTTCCGTTTTTTTTTTCTCTATTGGCTTTCTTTCGTGTCAAGGCAACCTTGTCGGAAAACAAACTGCGCCGTTTTTTTTTTCTTGGCTTTTCGTCCTCTGAGCATCGGTTCGCTCAACAATGATGTCGTGCTGATCTCCGAAGCGACTTGACGTAATATTGAGAGTGTACACATGTCAGCCTGACCTCGTGGGAGCGCGAGAGAGAGAGACGGACGCTCGGATTCCCAAGAACAGAGAGACGAAACCGCAAGGGGTGAAGGGAGAAGAAGCACTGTCGGCTGCCGCCATGTGAAATCACACAGTGCTCTCGGTTCTTCTTCCTTTTTTTTTTTTTCCAGTGAGGGCGACAGCTCAAGAGCGAAACAAAAAAAAAAGAATCAGTCAAATGGTATGCACGTGGGCTGGCGTTGACCAGAGAGAGAGAGATAATAAATAAATAAAAAATGGGTACGGAAAGAAGAAAAGAGACTTCCTTCCGATGACTCGTCGATTCGTGCTCCGCTTGGGTGCGCGATGTGCTCTGGGATTCGAAGCACAAAGACGCGGCGTGTGTTCACAGGACAACGCACAGCATCATTGACCTTGTTGTGTGGTCTTGTGGTCTTGTGGCGGCTGGGCGACTGCCTTTTCGCGTCTCACAGGTAGGGAAGGGAAGAGAAAGGAGTAACAAACAAAAGAAGTGGTGGTACGCACTCCCGAGGTCGAGGGGAAAACGAAAAAAAAAAAAGAAGAAGAAGAAGCGACCACGAAGTAAAAAGAAAAACAATCAATGATGATCACATGTACCAACATTGTACTCGTGAGACGAGCCGCAGCAGCACAGTTAAAGGAGGAGGCTCCCGGCAGAGCCAGGCACTCACCCCCCCCCTCCTCCTCCCCGTGCGCCAGTCCAGAACGAAACGTTTGGCGCGAAAAGAGGAAAAAGAAACTTATTCACCCTCTTCTCCCTCCGCTTGTGGGCAGTGTTCGTCATGCAGCGAGGGAGTGCGGTGGTGCGCGTGTACGCCCCGTCGCACAACCTGAGCGAACGGAAGAGCTCTCTCTGTGTGATGCCGCCAACACGTACACACTCGCACACGCGTATGTCTTCATTTCCGTTCGGTATTTCCTCTGTGTTTGCCACACATCAGCAATCGACTCTTATTCGGTTGGTGTCGCTGTTCTTCGCACTCCTCTCATCACGTAGCGCGTCCACCTCTTGTACGACTCAGTGGTCGAAGACGCGTGAAGAAGGAGTGGGAAGGGCGGTAGGCGTCTTGGGCTGAGTGGGGACTGGGCAGGGGATGAAGAGGAAGAAGAAGGAAAAAAAAAGAGCGGTTGTGTACTTGTGTGTTTGTGCTCCGTGGATTGCTCGCTTCTCTGTCTTATGGTCCATCCTCTCATGCACCACAATTCCGAGCGCGTAGCACTACGAAGAGAAGCACGCGGCCAGGATGACGGCAATTAGGGCGTACACAACGAGGAGAACCTGGTGGCCCACAGAGCCGGAACCCGGGACGTACGGCGGGACTTGGCTGCAGTCATTACCCTGAAGGAACGTGCCCTCCATGCATTGGTAGCACACTGTAGGCTGTTTCTGCCAGCAGAACTGACATAAGAAACTGGTCTGGCAGAACGGAGGCGTCATGAGACCACCTGTGCTGTTCGTTTCAGGAGCGTCTGTGGGAACGCCTGGGGGAAAGGATGAGGGAAATTCTGAGGCAAAGTGTGCGGCAGTGTCGGCGTAGCCGATGGCCGCACACACCGTAAGAACAGCAACGAGGACCAGGAGGGCAGAGAAACGCGACATGATCGACAGGGAGGTGAGAATAGCGCGCGAGTTCGAGTAGGTGCTCTTGTACTGTTCAATTGATTACGCTGGTTGGTTGTTTGGCTGGCTCGTTCGTGTGTGTTTGGTTAGTTGGTTTAAGGGGTGGATGCGCTGAACGCAACAAATAAAAAATAGCGATCACGAGAGGATAGAGAGGGCGTTCGTTTACAGACCACGAATCATGCCAGTGGTGCGTTGTCAACGTCGTAAAACAGAGCGGAAATGGGAACCCATACAAGATGTGTCGGAAAAGAGAAAGAGGAAGCGGTAGGAAGACGACGTCGGATGAGATCAGATCGGGACAAGAGAAAACGACGTGAGGCGGTATGCGCCAGCGTGCATACGCTGTTGCGGAGCAGCAGGAAAAAAAAAAGCGCCAGTCAAGCGCGTAGCATTGGCTCGCCCGCCTGTGAAACGGACACGACGTGTGTTCTGGCACTCTGTGGATTCCCTCCGTCATCCGTCATGGAAGCATTTTGGGATATCATCGTCACTGCACCTTCTTTTGCAAGAGTGATCGCGATAGCGGACGCACACGCACACACACACACGCACACACGCATGAGTGTGTGGCACCGCTTCTCGCCACGGTCCGCGTTCGTCTTAGATGCTCAGAATGGTTGTGTGTGTGTGTGTGTGTGTGTTGTTCTTTCCTTTTACGGCAGTGTTTTTGTCCGCCAGCCTTCTCGCGTTTGCTGGCCTCCGTGTTTGTGTTTTTATTTTATATTTTTTTTTCTGGTATTTGCTTCGCTGTCTTTCGTTCTTGCGTCAAACTTTTTGGGGTTTGCGAGAAGGTTTCGTGCCTTTTCACCAGCGCATTGGCAGTGGTGAAGAAGAAAAGAACGACCATATGAAATGAATCAAGACGAATTCACATGTGCACAAAAGTAGAGGGGCACTAAATAGGGGAAAAAAAAATGTGGCACACGGAAGTAAAAAATAAACGATGCGCTAACAGTGCGGGGAAGTGTGGCTGTGCACATACACCTCTTCCAAACAGTGTGAACCAAGTTCACGTGCGTTGTTGCCACGATCGAGACCACTCTCAGAGTCATCGTGGAGAACGCTTTTTTTTTCTTTTTTGTTCTTGTTCAACTGTGTGGATGTCTTGGTGGTTTCTGTCAAGGACTCTCTTTCCTTCTTAAACCGAGCAGCACCGAGGGGAGCCCAACCGAGGATCGAAACTTGAGAAAAGTCAAAGAAGAAGAATCGAAGGTGTGCACATGACATTCGTCGTACGAACCCTCTAGCTTCGAGCTTCGCCATACTAGCGCCTCATTGGGTGCGCGTGCGGACGAGAGAAGGGAATAAAAATCGGGAGAGGGGGGAAAAAGATAGCGAGACGGATAAAAAGAACAACAGAACAACAGAGCGACATGTTCAGCTTGAAAGATAAACGCTTTCGACGCTGTCGTCAACGTCGCCCGTTTTTCTTGTCTTCTTTTCTCCTAATTCTTCTTTTGGGGGATTATCCACGTATGTGTCTGTGTGTGTGTGTGTGTGTTCCCTTGCATCCGTTAGGTTTGGGCACTGGCCACTCTCCTAGGTTAACGGATGAAAAGCGCGATCACGATGACAGCCAGTGCCATCATGCACACGTACATGTTGTTGAGCACAGCGGCCGAGTACGGAACCTGGACACACGATGTACCAGCGGCGTTGACGCGGTAGCCCGTGGCGCACTGACCGCACAGTGCGTTGTTGTCCGTGCGGCAGAGCACACACAGCATGCCTACAGTGCTGTAGCAGTCCTGGGCAGGCGCACCAGTGGTGGTGGTGGTGGACATGGTGAAGATGTACGGGAGGTGATCGAGGGAAACGCTGAGGTGGGCGAGAACGAGTAAAGCTGCGCGGATGAAATGTTTGAGAATAGAAGAGAGAAACAAAAAGGGCGGCCAGTGTGAGAGAGAGATAGAGAGCGTGAGGAGGAAAGGAAGGTGATGCATTAAATAGGGAGAGGTGAACTGTGTTTTGAAAAAAAAAAAATAGAGATACTGACATCGCTGGGAGACAGCGGGCAGCTAAACCAGCGAGAAGTTTGGGAAACAAAAGAAAAAAAAAAAGAGCGACCAGGGAAGTGTGGCTGATGGAGTCACCCACAACGTGAGAGCCTTCGACAAAGGGTCCCACTCTCGCTCTCGCTCTCTCTCTTCCCCTTGCTTTCTCCAATCCCCCTCACCTCTCCACCAGCAAGGGAGAGGACGAGGATAGGAAAAGAGAGAGAAGAGAGAAGAGAGAAGAGAGAGAATAAAGCACGGCGCGGCAACCCTCCGTGCGTCGCGTTTATGCGGGTACACGCATGCGACTGAGGTGTCAAGAGAGTCGCGTCGTTGATGGATGCAGCAGGGAGAACGAAAGAGAAGAGGGAAAACAGCCAGTCTCCATATATCAGGAAGTCTGTTTATGTGTTTCTTTGTATGTGTGTGTGTGTGTTCATTTGGTCGCGTCGACAGCTGTACACATGGTAATATCGTGTTTTCTTCTTTTGTCTATTTTCTTTTTGTTTTTGTTTTTGGCATGTTTGTATGTCACTCGTTGTCGCTCCTTGCTTGCAAGCTCTTGTGTGTTTGGGGGGAGGAGGAGGAGGGCAGTCGCCGAGTATCCCACAACTGCAGTGCGGTGATGCGCTTATCAACGATGCCACCACTGCGATCCCCTCACCACCCACATGGTCTGTGCTCCAAGCGGTGACGCGGGTGTGCGAGACGGGAAGGGTACACAAATTGGCCCCACACTCGCATACGCACGCCAGGTGTACGTGCTCACAGGAAAAAATTAGAAAAAAAAAAATAGAAGAAAAGGCGAGAGAAAAAGCCGAATGAGGTGACAGTGACAGCGAACAAAAAAAAAAAAAGGATGTTAGAGAAAAGGATGAACGTCCCGAAAGAAAACAACAAAACAAAAGAGAGAAAAGTGAAGGGAAGGCAACTCTTTTTTTGTTTGTTTGTTTGTTTGTTGTTGTTGTTGTTGTTTCCTCGATCTCGTTCACGCTTCGCGGCGTTCCTTTTGTTTTTTTTTTTCGCTTTCCGTCTTATGTGATTGGTGTTCTACGCACATTTCGGCACAGCCGTAAGAACGGGGGAACGAAAACACGATTGGCCATTACCGGGAAAACTCAACTAAGCACATGAACAGAAAAGAAAAAAAGAAAAAAAAAAGAAAAAAGAAAAAAAAAGAAAAAAAGAAGATGCAGGGGGAAAAGGGGGAAAAGGGTAAAAAGGGTAAAAAGGGTAAAAAGGGTAAAAGGTGGATGAAAAGAAGGCGCGAGACAGTCACACGCGTTTTGGGGTGGAGAACGATGCGTCCTTGTGCTCTTGTCCACTATGCGCTCACCGAATCGCCTCTTTGTGCGTGTGTACGTGTGCGCGTGCGTGAGAAGTTCAAGATAAAAACGACGGTCTCGCGCACGACGAGCTCGCAGGAGTTGTTCCGTTACGAATCTTCTCGCTTTTCTTTGCTGTCTCTCTGCCTTTGGGTGTTTCATTGACCTGACCCATTACCCGTTACCCTTCTGCGGCGAATTAGCGCTGGAACATGGCCAACACAATCATCACCACCGTCGCGAGGGCGATGTAGGTCATCTGAACGAACGCGACGTTGGCGGGGTCGGGGAGAGAGTTGCGTACGCACGAGCCGTCGATCAGGTCGTAGAGCGTACCGCACTTGGTACACTGAGACGTGTTGGTGGTCGAGCACTGAATGCACGCACCCACGGTAGTATCAAGGCAGCCAGACATTTTTACGAGAGGGAGAGAGAGGTCCGGGTGGAGGAGATGTTGTGTGGTTCTTCTGGGTGAGAGAGCGGATAAGCTTACAGGTGTTGCCACGGCGATGGAAAAGGTCACACAGTGAGGTGTGTACACAGAAAAAAAAAAACGAGGAGATGAGAAAAGATGAAAAGAGAAGAGAAGAGAAATCGCGTGAGAGACGTGTTACGAGGCGTAGGGCGCCGCTTGGCAGATATTCCACAGTTTCCAATGAGAATCATGATATATATATATATACATATATATACCTTGTTTTTCTTTTCTCTGCTCGCCTCCCGGTGTTGCGTGGGGGGGAGCGTGTGTGCGGACATGTGAACGCGTCAACTCAACCAACGGAGGTACTACACACACACACGTCTACACAGACACGCATACGAGTAGCGCGAAGGCCATTGATGTGATGCGGGGAAGGGGGGGATGAGCGGTTCTACGCGTACTTTTTTTGTTGTTGTTCGGGTAACAAAGGAAAAAGGAAAAAGAAAAAAAAAGGTGTCTTCACATCGATAAAAGAACCACGTGAGATTCATGAATGAAGTTGCTGTGCACATAGAGCAAAGGCCGTTCGATGCACGCGCCGCCGACACACGTGTGCGCACAGGACGAAGCGTTGCTACGAAACAAAGCAAAAAAAAATAATGGGATTAAAAAAAAACGGGATAAAAAAAAAAAAGAATGTGACCGAGGACACACACGCGCGGCGGGGGGCGTAGGGAAAGGAAACGACAGCAATGTACGCCGTCCCTGGCCTCCGTCAGAGAACGTTGTGCACACAGTGAGCGTGCGTGCCTGGTCACCACAATGATCGACGAACAGTCAGGTGTGAGCGCAGAGAAGTTTTTCTGTTGACATATTAATGAGCTTCCTCTGTCTTTTCTTTTTTGCTTCACAGCATTGTCTCATATACAAGACAGTGGCTTCTCACGTAACAATCCTTTTTTTGTTATTTCTCTTCTTCGTTGCTGTCGTGGCAGGTTTTTCTTCGCTACTCGGTCTCTGATATGATCTTCACTTGTTTCATCCTCTAGCGAAGGATCATGAGCACGGTAGCCACGATCACGATGACGGTCAAATACGCCACCTGGACAGCCTGAGCCGCTGAGGGGACGTTCCGCACACACGAACCGTTCACAAGGGTGTGTGTGGACACGCAGGCCGTGCAGCGGCTCATGTCTTCAGGCGCGCACCGGGTACACCACTGTCCAGAGAGCTCTAGGCAGGTGGGGGGGGAGACGGTGGAGACGGTGGCGGGCTCGGGCGTGGTCGTGGTCGACATGTTGCCGCAAGGGGAAAAACGTACAAGTGAGGGAGAGTGAAGCTGGCAGGCAGTTGGGTTTGAAGAAGGAGAACTCTTTTCCTTCTCTTCTTCCTCGTGTCAATGGTGCTGCTGTGATGTGTTTTCTTAAATCTGATCGTATCAGCTTTGTGAGCTGGAAGATCAGGAAATTATATGTCATGGTCGTTTTCGTACAAGCCCGACAGGAGAGGTACGAAAGAAAGGGAAAAAAAAGGGGGTTAAGCAAGGCGAGGGAGACGTGATAGGGGTCGTGTGGTCCCGTACATGGTTAAGCTGGGAGCGCTGCGCGTTCCTGCATACGTCTAGAGTGGATGGAGACACACGCACACATACACACACACACACACACACTGGTGGTGTTGCTCTCTTTCTCTGAAGTGATATTGACGACGATCATGAGAACGATGAACGGCGGGTACCAAGAGAACAAAAAAAAAAAGCACGACCATGCGTTGTTCGCGTTGTTTTACCTCAGTACCCCAGCTCACCCTTCTTTCCGACCTCTGCAAAAGAACGCTGACACGAACGAGCTGATGACGTCGGGAAACTGGGAGGAGGTCGTATCCTCGCTATTGTTTGGTCTGTCTCTCTTTTTTTTTTTTTAATCAACTATATATATCTTCGATTCAACGTCTACACAGTCACCTGCAGTGTTGACTTTACGCGATGACCACCTCTCCGTGAGCCCTTTTTGCTGATGTCCCTCCCCCCGAGCCCCCCGAGCCCCCATGTACAGAGTGGGGATCAAGAGAGGCGGTGAGAAGGCAACAAGCCACAAAGCTTGCGCGGCACGGGAGACGGCGGAGAGGAAGACGTCGAGGTACACAGCGTGGGTGTTGTTGTTGTTGTTCGTTTCCATGCAGGCCAAGGGGAATATGGGAAGAAAAGAAAAATAAAAAAAAAGAAGAAGAGGAAGAAGAAGAAGAAAAGAGATTCGATTTTGCAACGAAAAGGCTCCGACAAATTCAGCTTCTTCTTCTTCGTATTGTTGTTGTTTTTGTTTTTTTCGTTTTTAGTGGACGCAACCGGCATCGGCCAGGGACGGATTGTGAGGTCGCGATCAGACGAAAACAGGATGAAGAGATAAGAAAATCAAAACAATCGACTGTGTAGGCCCGAGGTCACACACACAAACTTACAGAGAATGAAACAATCAGTCGAGTGTACACAGGAGAGAGAAAAAAAAAATAAGAAGAGTGACGTGTCAGCATAGAACCACGAACACGTAAAGAGCGAAAGCGTGCGTGTGTGTGCAGGGGCTGGTACACGTGCTTCATTTATCTCGGGGGGTAAATAGTAAAAAAAAAAAAAAAGAAGAGAGCGACAACCGAATTGGTGAAGGTGCGCGCAGGCCTCGAACCACAAAAAAGCGGATGTCTTGTTCACAGTTGTGGTTCGCACGACTCGCAGGTCACGCGTCATCAATTGACAAGAATAAACGAATAAAAAGATGGACGGAGAGAGGAAATACGATAGAGATGGCAGATCGCTCCACGTTTACGGGCGTGCGCATCTTGAAACAGGTATAATTTATTTTTTCTTTTTTTTTTTGTAGTCTTCATCGCGGTGCCTTCTCCTCGCGTGTGTGCGTCCCCTTGTGGACGGCAGCAGTAGGGAAGATTGTTTACTCCTCCACTCGAAATCCGTCCTTCGCACAAGAGAGAGGAGAATGGAACAATGAGTAGTCCCTGTCCTTTCGTATTTTCCTATCAGGGTGGGGCGTAGAGAGAGAGAGAAAAGAAAAAAGACAAGAATGAGTTTAAAAAAAAAAAAAAGACGATGGTGATGGTGATGGAATCCGGCTATTGGGAAATGTGTCAAATCTGTTTTGATTTGGTTCGCTACCTCTTCTTTTTGACTATGAGGTGCGAAAGCGTGTTTTAGCGGCAGGAGGGTTCGTCCAAGTGGATGATGAAGAAGAAAAGAAAACAAAGTGGGGAGCCACCGAACGACGGTGCGTGACGCAGTGACACATCACGATAAGTGGGGTGTGGCTGGGCAGTGGGTTCGTGTTCGGTATGACACGTCCCTTCCCGCGTGAGAGCGAGCATTATGGCAACAACGACGGTGACGCACGCATGGAAGATCGCGACGGCGAGTGGCGCGGCGGAGATCCGCTGACGGACGCACGCGAAATGTTCGATCTAGTAGCCGACCTCCGCACTCCGCGCACCTCGTCGGATCGGACGGCAGGCGCGCCGTGCACAGACCACCGGACTCGATGATGCAGAGCGTGCCAGTACTCCGCGCCACGCTCGTGGCGGCGGTGAGTGTCAGAGGCGGAACCGTGGTGGTGGTCGTCGTTACGGGGTCAGTAGACATCGTTAGGGAAAGAGTTTTTTTTTTTTTTTTAAGAAGAAGAGAAAACTGAGGTGTGTTGAGAGCGACAGAATGGGTGCTAGAAATGTCAAGTAGCTTCTGTTTCCTTTTTTTTTTTTCTGCGTAGTGCTGGTTCGTTGGCACAATCGGAGGGTGAAACCGGAAAAGGGAAGGGAGTCTCACACGAGCCGGAAAAAAAAGAAAAAGACAATCAAAGGGACAGCAAACCATACCAATGTAATAGCAAGCGTAAAGAGGATGGGGAAGAACGTGGGGAACAGGAGGAGGGAGAGAGAGAAAACAAAATTCACAGACACGGAGAGGCGTTGTGCGCAACGCAGGCTCACGTACACTTTGGCAAGTCAATCGCACAGGTGAGGAAACAGTGCGCCAAGGAGGAGAGTCTGCGAGGGACTCTTCTTGGCAGAGAGAGGAGAAGAAGAGGAAGAAAGGGAGCTGCTGTTGTTGTTTGTCCGCAGGCTTGTCTGCTTCCGCTCCCTTCGGTCTTCGACTCCCAAAATCTCTCGTGGTCGGCACACGGCTCGTTCCGCGCATTCACCCGTGGGACGTGTGTACGTGCACACGCGTGTCGTCTGCGCTCTGGCTTCTTCTGCGTCGCGCAGATGCTTCCGAATCTTTTTAAAAAACGCGTTTCTTCTTCTCGCCCAAAGGCGGCGTTGGTCTTTTTGTATCAGTTTGACGCGCTTTTTTGTTTGTGAATCCGCTTTTTTTTTTTCTTTTTTTTTTTTGAGGTCAGTTTGTGGCTGATGTATTTGTTTGCACAGACGACAGTAGAAAAGGAACTCAGTCTCGTTCGATTCGCCTTCACTCGGCGTCACGGCTTGTGTGAGACGAAATGCCTGGTTTGTCTCGCCTCGCTGGGAAGACATGTATTGACGTCTGTTCCTGTTGGCTTTTGTAAAACAAAGGGAAAAAAATAATAATAAAGAAACGTAGAGACCGTGGCGAAATCACAAGATAACGTGCTGCACAGTCTGTGTGTGCTTGTGATTGTGTAGGGGAGGGTGGTCTATGCACACGTCGGTCAAGAAGGGAAACAAAGCAGAAAAAGGAGTATGAGAAACGAATACTTAAAAGAGAAAAAAAGATGACGTTAGATGGGGAAAAAAAGGGCCGCAGTTTTTCTACGCAAGGCAGGAATGTATCGAGGTCGTCGTCACTGTACCTCGAGAAACGTGACAGCTTTGCACATCTACGTCTCTCTCTCTCTGTGTGTGTGGCGACGCCTCTTATTGTACCTCTTCCTTTCTTTTCTGATAAACGCGTTTCCCCTGTTTGTTTGTACGTGCACTATCCTTCTGCGGCACGCTTCAGAGGTAGATACGCGTACCTAGACGCGCTGCGTCGATACAAAAAAAAAGACATACGGCTCTGTTTTTTGTTCTTCATCTCTTTCTCCAAGTCAAATGGACCCGCTGATGCGTTCGTCCAAAGATGTTCACAGATTTATTTGTTGACTTTTTTTGAAAGAGAACAAAAGTCTTCATGTTGTCTCGTCGCCTTGTGCACCACACGCAGTCGATACGGCCTGCCTGCGTGGGCAATCAAAGAGGGAGGGCACAGTCGTTAGAACACAGTACACATAATGGACAGGACGATGACCATCAAGGTGATCATCAGCATCTCCACCGTAGCCGCCGATGGCACGGGGCTGAGGCGCTCACACGTACCGTAGTTTGTGAGGCTGTAAGGTGAGATGCAGCCTGCGCAGTTCTCCGGCGACGTGACGCTGCACATGTTGCAGTTCCGGACGAGAGTAAGGCAGGTGGCCATGTGTGCTATCGGTTGTGGTCTTTTTGTTGTCCTTCGTTTTTATTTATTTATTTATTTCCTTCTTCAAGTGTGCTGGTTGTTTTAAATTCAACCGGTGTCAGTAAAAGCCTGGAATGGTGTAAGGGGGCGAAGAGGGTAGCTTAACGAGTGAGGCGGTAGGTGATGCTGTGTGCGACTCGTGTTCGTTCGATTCCAATGCAAGAGAGAGTGAGAGCGTGGCCGGAGGGAAGGAGGAGCGAGGGGAGAAAAGGGAGAATCAACGAGTAAAAGCGATGGAGGAGTACGTGGTAGGAAGTGTGCGTGTGTGTGTGTGTGTCAGAGACACACAAGAGCGAACGGCCTCGCTACACACCGGTATCATGTGAAGCGATCATGTGTCGTCGCAGGCCTACACCTGCCAGGGACATTGTGACCTTGACGTACGCTGCCGTGGCGGTGCGTGTGCGTGCCCTGTTGGCTGCTAGCCGTTGTTTTGTCGTTGCATTTATTTATTGAGGATTTTTTTTTTTTCGTTCTGGGTCTTGTCACCTATGTGTACGTATGTGCGTGTGTGTGTGAGTGTTTCGAAGTACTTGCCAAAAAGCACGTTCTGTGGCCCGCTCGCCCCTCATTCCCTCCCTCTCTACAGTTTCTTCGCCATCTCATTCGCGTGGACCACCTCCAGCAGGTGCTGCTCAAATTGGTCCAACTGCGTGAGGATAGAGTTGATGCCGTAAAGGAATGACTCCAGACTGTGTATGTCTCGACTGGAGAGCACCACTGGGGGTAGGAAGTCCTGCTCGCCGTCCACCTCGCACGCGGACGCGAGATGCTCATCCGTGTCTTGTGCCTGGTCAGCTGTCCGTGAAGCGAACGTGGCCTTTTCCGTTGTGTCCGCGGCGATCTCAGTCGGGCTGCCGTCTAGACTCTTGATGGGCGACGCAGACCCACGCGCATCTGCAGAGTCGGAATGAAACTGTGCAGTGGGTATGAGCGGTGTCAACAGAGAAGACGGCAACTGCGTCGGCGAGTGCGGAGGCTGGAGTGGGGCTGGTGGCTCTGACGCCGACGGCGGCGGCGGTGGTGAGGGAGGCGAGCAGTCATCATCGGTTTCGCCAACGAGGCTCACACGTTCCTCACTCGCCGACCGCTCATCGGGGCCGTGGTGATGAACGGTAGCCGCAGAAGAATCGTGCTCAGTAGCGGGAGCCGGCACCGGTGTAGCCGCTGGCGGCGAAGACACGACAGGCACGGCAGTGGTGGTCGCCGTCGTGATGCGCGCTTGACACTGCGGACGCCCCGCTGCGACGCCGGTACGATGGCCCCGCGTCAAGTCGAAAAGATCCACAGTGGCGACCGTGCTGTCGAGTCCACGCGCGGCGAGACCCGTCGTGGGAGCAGCAGTACGCGCACCGCCAGCTGCCGTCCTACGTCGTGGGCGCGGACGTGCGAGTGCCGCGCGGTCCAGAGAGTCTCCCTCGTCAACGCCATCACCGCGACCACCACGTGCGCTGCGCGCTGCCAACGCCGCCGCTGCCGCTGCTGCTGCGCCGTTTCCAAGGCCTCGTCCGGGAATAAAAGATGCGTTCAAGCCAAGGCCGGTTCCACTAGGCCCAACAAAGGTAAAGTTGTGAGGTGTGGGCGGTGAGCTCGAGCCGATGGTGCTCGCCCGGTCTCGGCTGACAAGATGGCCTTTGTGGCCGTCGTCGTCGCCACGTCCGCCACCCACTTCCCCGCGGGCAGCGCCGTCTGCAGCAGGCTCGGGCAAAGAGGGTGAGGCGTGGTGGGAGGAAGACGCACCGGACTGTGCCTCCGCCTCCGCCTCTGGTCCCGTCGTCGCGCGCTGATGCCCAGATGGTTGGAGGTCGAGAGAGGCGGCCACGGCCGCAGCGCGTGGCGCATCGGCCGCGCTATCGTGCTGGTGCGACTTGTCAGCGCCGCTCGCGCCGGGTCGCAGCCGACTGAGCAAGCGGCTAAGGCGCTTCACGGGTGCGTGTGCGCCATCGCTGGCTGCCGCCTCGCCATCGCGTGTGTGGCGCGGAGCGGTGGGCGGAGGCGTCGCAGTGTAGTCTGACAGCGGGCTGCCGTGGTCGCTTACGCGCACATCCTCCCGGTTCGACATCATGCTCCCGCCATCGCTGCTTGGAAGGTGATGTCGGGGATGCGAAGAAGGTGCTTGGGTGGGCCCGGGTACGTAGGAGCCGCGCGGCAACACAATCGAGCTGTTGAGCGTGAAGGCCGGCCTCGTCGTGTCCTGTAGCGCCGCCGCCAAGCTCTGCAACGTCGTCGCCCCCACGGCGCTAGTCTGGAGGGAGGGCGGGTAGACAGGAAAGGCGGCAGCGGTGTCATCGAGCGTGCCGTGATCGACGCCGTGGGTTGTGCATTCACCACCATCACCGCCACTCACCGCAGCGGTCGCGGCGGGGCCGCCCGTGCCGGCACCTGCCGCGCTGTGTCGCCCGAGGAAGCTCCGGTTGAGAAGACCCTGCACACGTGTGCGCAGGCGTCGCTCAGCGGCGAGGGCGCTCTCGTGGCGATCCAAGGCCGACGCACCTGGGAAAAAAGCATCGTTGAGGGTCGCTGCGGCGGACCCAACGACGGACGAAGAGGGTCCGGCGAACGTGCCGTTGAGAATGGGCGGACCCGTGCGCAGCGCACTGTTGCGGCGCGTGGGAGGCGGCGCGGACACCAAACTGCCATCCACACCCGCGCCAGCCGCCACTGTGGTGCCAGCCACGCTGAGACCTTGATGCGCGTCGAGGCGGAGCAGCTGGCGTAATATGGTGACCTCTTGCGCTGTGAGGGTAAAGTCTGTGAAGGATCGATTGAGGTTGACGCCGGCTTCAGCATCCCCACCGCTGCCGCGTCCAGGAGCTGGCGGGTGCGTTGATGGCGGTGACGCCGGAGAACCGGTGCGCGCCACGGGCACATCCGGCGCCACACCATTTCGGCGGGTATCCTCGTCGTGACCATCAGGCGAGCGGAACGGCTCGCTCTCTTCCTTCCGATCATGCGCGAGACGCAGATCGTCGAAGTCACCGCGAAGGACCTGCTGAATTGTGGTGAGGTAGGCTCGCAACATATCCGCATAGCACCTCATCAACGCCTCACGAATGCGCGTCAGGTGCGCTGTCGGCAACAACGCGGCACGACACACAGCAAGAAGATACATATCGCACGCCGCGTACACCAGCTCGCTGAACTCTGCCGCGGCCGGTCCGATGCTGTGTAACACACGCCAGTGCACAGAGAGTGCGCCATCGACCTTGCTAGACATGAACGTGTGGTAGGCGAAACGCATCGAAAGCAACGAGAGCAGCAGGTGCCGCTGGTCCAGCATGATCGTGCGCCACTCCACCGCCGGGAACTCCGCCGAGTCGAACGTCGGCTCCCCAATGGCCCCGGCGAGGTTCGACTCCTGTACAGAAATGCGCTTCTGCATTTGGGTGAGCAGCAGCGAGGCGTCGGCGGCGACGTTGGCCTCGCTCTCGGGGAGATCGAGGTTGCGGAATAGCCGCCAGACAACCTCGCGGAAGGCGCGCAGACTCAGATCGAGTCCGAGCTTCATCTTGTTACGCGCCTTGACTGGCCAAATGAAGGAAGAAAGGATGAAGTAAATGAGGATGGCGAAACAGTTCTGTTGAATGCGCACCATCGCGGCGTTCGGATTCCGGAATTGCATCGTCATCGACACCGCGCTCAGGGTCATGGCACTGCCAAGGGCAGCCCAGCCTGGACTGGCCATAATGTACGTGCCGATGAAGCACAGAATCATCTCCACCACGTACAGCACCTCCCGTCGTGTGCCCGCGATCTGCACGCCGAGTAAGCCCGTCAGGGAGCCCAGCACAGTGCCTAGCAGCCGGTGCGTCGAGTAGGTGAAGCTCTCGCCACCTGTGTCTCGGTAGACCCAAGCGATGATATCGACGCCACCCATCGGGCTGGTGCCTTCGTTGTCCATCACATACACCTGGAAAACGCCGGCGATGAGGAGACAGAGGGACAGTTTGATGGACTCCTTCAGCCGCCGTGTGATGGTGTGGCGCCGCCACACGGAGAAGGCCAGGGCACGACACGCGTTCACAAGACTCATCACATCACGCTCCGGAAGACGGAGCAGATAGATCAAATTGCTCGGCGGGGCTGGATTTTCGTTGAAATCCGCCGTCAGTCGGCCCATCTCCATCACATGAAAAAGGTAGAAGCCGAGCAGGAGGTCAGACTCATCCGTCTGGTACTCGGGGTTGTTCAGGACAACCACCTCTCGGGCCGCCGAGATCGTATCTTCCATCGTCTTGAGCGCCGCACGGAATGTGTCCAGTGCTTCGCTCGACACAATGTGGTCCACGCGGCCAATGGCGACAAGCACATCATCCAGCGCACGGCCGTAACGCGCCAGGGCAGGGCCCAGGTGTTCGGCAAACGCGCGGCAGAGCGGCGTGTCGAGACAGCCAGGATTGCGTCCAACCTCTTCGAGCATCTGAATTGTCGAGCGCTGCAGATATGATATTTGTGTGAAGAAGGCGGAGCGGGTCTTCAGCTGGGCGGTGTAGACACCACGGTGCGGTTCGTAGCCCATCTCCGACAGCGCCGTCTTCATCTTGGCGAAGCTCTTTTCCGTGGTGGCCCGCAACTGGCGCAGCCGGGCCAGGTGGAGCTGGCGGATAACAGGTGTGGGTGTCCACAAGCACGTGCACATGCCACGCGCGGAAAGGCTGATGCTGTCCGCGACGACGGCGAGGTAGTGCTCCGCGTTGACGCTCGACCAGCGAATGTAGGGCACAATGAAGGAGGCGAGGCCAAAACCGATGCCAATGAGTAGCGTCACGTAGTAGTCACCGATGAATTTGAACGTTGTGGTGCTCGGTGTGCGGGTGTACTGCATGGTGAGGGAGCAGATGCACCACGCACTGGTACGCTTGGTCTGCTCGGCAAAGAAAGAGATGAGCAGGACAAAGACGAACATGAGAATCAAGCTCAGCCAAACAGGACCGGGGTGGATGGCGAGGAAAATGCTGAAGACAACGAGGCTCACGGAAAAGCCCTTGATGACGACGTAGAGCTCGCGCAGGCCGGCACCGAACGTCGGCTGTGAGAACCAATAAGCGAAGCTGACGACAGACGTCGGTAACGGGAAGATGTGCTGCGTCGTCGGCTCCAGGCACAGCACCATGGTGGGGAGAATCGTGAAGATGGACCCACGGACGGTCCAGTCCATCTTCTCCCAAAACCGCGGCGAAGCGAAGAGCGAGAAGAAGCGCGTTAAACACCAGCGGGTGGTGGGAAGAAACAGTCGTCGGTCCCACGTGTGGGCGTACAGAGCGTTCAGGTTGCGCGAGCGGAAGCCGCTGAAGTTGGCGGGCGCGTAGAGGAACGCGTCACTACTCGTGCTACGCGACATCATAGCCTCCTCATCGTCGGAACCACCATCACAGCCGCCTCCGCCTCCGAGTGCTCCGCCACGTGCGTCACGACGACGGCCGTTGTTATTGCGGTGGCTCTTGGACAAGGAAAGGATGGAGCTGGACGAGTGCGCAAGGGAGAGTGCGGCAGCCTCGTCATCCTCCCCTTCTTCACCGCCTGCGTCGGCTGCGAGCCCCGAAGCCGAGCTCTGGCTGACGCGCCTCCCAACGCGGACGCTCGGATAACTACCACCGTGCTCACTCACCGCAAATAACCGCGGGAGCTCAAACTCACTCGCCATGAGCTGAGGGAGCACTTCCTCGGTCGCAAACAGCGTCTGCAGGTGGTGAGCGCGCCGATGGTTGGCCAAGGCGGCCGCCGTCAGGGTGGGTACAAGGGAGGATGGCGCGTTCACACCGTCCTTCTCCAAGGTGCTGCTACTGTTCGCGTTCCCCCGCCTGGCTCTGCCCGTGCGCACGCTCTGTGGCGTTTCGCCAGGTGTCAGCACGCCCGTTGACGGTGGGGTCTGGGGAGAAGCGCCGCAACTCCGGCCGCCGTCCACACCCGTCGGTGCCGAGGCGGTGGACGGCGCGGTCGCGCCAAAGACGTGCTTCAAAAAGCGGCCCTCGTTACTCCACATGTTCTGGAAAATAGGTCGAGTGCTCCTCCCAGACGCGAGCGTGCGGTGATGGGGGAGTTCGAAGCCGATACCACCCGTGCCCGCCGCCACACCGCTGTGTGGGGGTTGACTGCCGCCTCCACTGTTGTGGCTGATGTTGTTCGTGCTGTGCACACTCATGGCGGACGAGAATGCCGGGACGACAGGGCCCTCCGCGAGACTGGACAAGCTGTGCGATCGATCATGCAGAGCGCCGCCGCCAGCACCATAGCCGTGTGGATGTGTCGCTTCCCGTGTGCGCCGCTGCCACTCACTCAACCCAGCGCCGAGGGAAAGCACACGGGGTAGCACAGGTGGGGCTTGTGACACAGACGCGCCTTGTTCGGAGAGCGAGCGTGCGTGCGAGACTGCACGGGCCACCTCCCCGACCGGTCGTGCGCGTGGTGTGAGCGACGGCGTCGCGTTCATCGAGACATGCCGAGCCACCGCGATCTCCGCCTCTGCCTCTGCCACCGTCGCCACAACCCGCCTTCGCAAAGCAACCAAGTTCCCTGTGGAGGCTGTGCGTCGAAGGGCCGGCGGTGAAGGTCGCGACGACGTCGGCGACGTTGGTGGAGAGGCGTGTCGCGGAGTTGTCGGTGTGTTCATGTGTCGATTGGTGGATCACGCGTGCGTGTGTCTGTCTGTCTGTCCGTTGGTGCGTAAAAATGTCTAACAAGTATTAACGTGGTGTGATACAACAAGTTCAGAGGCGCAGGGGCGAGGTACGACCTGCGAATTCTTTATTCTTTTTTGTTTTGTATTTTTTCTTCTCTACAAAATGATAAGCTGTAAGAATAACACCACAAGAATGGAAAAGCGAAAGCGAGATGAGTGCAAAGAAAACGAACAAACGAAGAAAAATTGGTAAAAATAGGATCAGTCAGCTGGTGTGGTGCCGTGCGACGTGTAAAGAAATGATGCTTTTCCTTTCCAAAATACGCGCACGCGTGTGAGAAGAAAGAGCTCAATATGTGAAGTCCAGGAGCGGGAGAGAGAAACAGTTGAAGAAATCTCAAACAAAACAAAAAAACACGGGCCTGCTTTATTGCGTTTTTTTTTTTCCTTCGCTTCGATCGCTCGTTGTACAGGCGTCGGGCGCACGTTGACGTGTTACTTCAATTCAGATCAATGAGTTTGTTCCGGAAAAAAAAAATACAGCAAGACAGGGATTGAAGAAAAAGGAAGACTATCCAGTTCTACAACGACAAAAAGAAAAATGCGTTTTGGAGTTGTTGTCTCGACACCGTAATCACAGTCCTCGGTATTTGCTGTGTCGTGCTTGTCATCAAAGGAAGACCGGTGCCTGTGACCACGTGCTTCGTGTGTGTCTGTGACAGAGTGCTGTGTGTTGTCTTGACAGGCCCCCGTAGAAAAGCGATCTCCTCTTGTGTGGAACGGCTCCGCTGCTCAGATGAGGGGGGAAGAGAGAAGAGGCGATATATTTTGAAGGGGAAAAAAACAGAAAAAATAGATGGAGAGATGGAGAGAGCGAAAAGAGGAGTATGGATATGTCCATGCAGAAGAAGAAGAAAAAAAACATGGATACCAGGCAACACGGTAGACCTCGCATGTGAGGGGCGAGCGTTGGGGAAGGGCCAACATAAAAGCCACGCCGTACACACGCGCTTCTGCGGGGCCATGAGAGCAGCTCTGTGTTTGTGGGGGGGGCGGATCGTCGCGTGTGCGTCCAAGGATGGATGACTACACGGACACTAAACGTCACGAAACCTCGCCGACGCCCTGGTATTCGTTCTGCAACACGCGCGTCTTTTTTGGTTGTCGATACACGCGCACTGAGCATGCGTGTGTTTTACCATGTTTTCATTTTCGTCATCTTTTTCAAGTTGTTCGTTGTGCAGGATAAGACTTCAAGCTGCGAAAAAAAAAGACGAGGTGAGAGAGTATACACGTAACAGCAGAGTCGGAATACCTGTGTGGTGGCCTTGTGCCTAGTGATGTTTGTTGAAAATTGAAGCTGCACGTCCACGAGCGCGAAAGCGGAGCAAAACAACACTGTTCTCCCTGAATGCCATCGCGACAAAAAATGACCGCAAACGGAAAAAAAAAAAGAGAGAAGTAGCGAATTACGTGTACAAGAGAAATAATGGACAAAAAAAAAGGACGTACAGCGAGGACAAATACACAGCGCGACGCACAGGGAACGGAAAGAGAAGAATGGGTCATCCTCTGCGTCTGACGAGAGGGGAGAGAGACAACAAACATAACAAAACAAAAAGGAGCGAGAGATGGGATGGGAAAAAAACCCAAAGGAGTGCGGCAGATGATGCAGCCCTCTCACACACATCACCGCGCGAATACCAATGTGAAAAAAAGAAAACCAAGGAAACACAAAAACAAGTGAGCAAGCATCACGGAACCACAGAAAACAAAAAAAAAAAGACGTGCGTGGGCGAGTGTATAGCATCACGTCCTAGCACTCCCTCTCCCTCTGTCATGCGACCTTGTCCTCCTCTCGCTCCCTTTACCGCTCTTACAGCTTCTTGGCGAGCTCGTTCGAGTGCTGCATCTCAAGAATGGACTTCTGCAGATCATTGAGGTAGACGACGAGTGCACGTGTGCCGAAGAGAAATGCTTCGAGACTGTGGATATCGTGGTTGGTGAGGATGAATTCGCCACTTTCGGGATCGAAAAACGAGATGTTGCCCAGAGCGCCGTCCGGTGGGTCTTGGCTGCCGTCACCACCCCCGAGCGTCGACTGCAGCAGCCGCTGCCCGAACGAAAGGTCGTTGGTGGTGGACTGCTTCGCGCCATCCACGATGGACAGAGTCTTCTTGGGCTTTTCGAGTTCACGGTCGGGTGACGTCTTGGTGGACGAGGAGGTGTGCTCTTTGCCGGAGATGACCTTCTTCTCGGTGTTGCCCGTGCCGCCGCTGCTGTTGGACGACTTGACGGCGTGCGCGTCATTGTCTGCGCCACCAGCCCCAGCATCCGTATCGACCGTCTTCGCGCCGGTGCGCTTTGGCGTCGACACAGCTGCCTTGTCCTCAGGGCCGGCGGTGGCCTTCTTGAGATCCGCGGTAGCGTGGGCGGTGGAGATGGTGGTGCCAAACATTGATAAGGCGTGTGGTGGGCCTGTGTTGGCCGGCACAGACACGTCCGCTGGCTCGCTCGCCTTCAGCGCAGAGTCGCCGAAGATCTCAGGCATTTCGGCGTCTTCGTCGGTGTCCACCTTAGTGGGGTCTGCAGCGTTCTGCGAGGTCGTCGCGAGCAGATTTTCCTGGTCACCGTGGCGGGTGCGACCAAAAGGGTGGTCGTCATCGCTGAGAGGTTCGCGTAGGGAGCGGGAGCGCGCCGACTTCGGGCTGAACACATCCGCGGCCGTCAGTGTACTCGATGACGCGTTGAGCTTTCCATCACCGCCTTGGCGGCTTCTGCGGCGCCGCTGTGGACTCGAGTGGGTGCTCGCGCGCGACATAGCCTCGGTCAGCTGGCGCTCAGCGGGTGAGCCGGTGACTTTGTCGTCATCATCTCCGCTGTGCCCATCTTCATCGTCGAGGTCGTGTTGATGGTCGTTCTTGTTGCGCCGGAACATCTTACCCAGAAAGGAGGTGTTCTTGAGGAAGAAGCTCGTACTCTTGTCGAAAGAGCGGTTGTTGGCGAACGACTTGTTTTTGCCAAGGGACAAATCTTCCACATCGTCGACATCCTTCTTCTCGTCGTCATTGTCATCCGCGTCGTCGGACTTCTTGTTGAGGTGGTGCTTCTTCCGCAGCCGCGCCGCGAGGCTATCGTCGTTGCCCGCCAAAGCCATCAGACGACCATCGTTGTTGCCGTGCTGCGCGAATGCGCCTGTCTTCCAGGCCGGATTATCCGCCATGCTGTCAGCCAGAGCCTGCGGAACCCGCTTCATGCCCATATTGGAAACAGCAGACTGCCTAGTGCCGAAGTTGATTCCTGCTGGGCCCGCGTTAGCGAAGGACGTAGGCGAGAAGCTGGTGTTCGTCGCGAGCCCGTCCGTGAAAAAGCTCGCGTTGCTCATCCCAGGAATGCGGCCGTTGGTGATGAAATCCCTCAGCGCCTTCGCCTCCTCCGCGGACAGCTTGTAGCCAAGGTAACCGACCTTCTTTTTCTTCTTCTTACGTCGTGGGGCATCGGCGTTGGTGTTCTCACTGCTGTCATCATTATCGTCATCGCCATGACCCGTACCGCTGCTGGTTTCGCCGTGTCCACTGTGCTCGCTACCGCGATCTGACGTCTTCTTCTTCTTATCGCCGCCATCCATGCCACTTCCCGCCTGGTCGTCGCCTCCGCGCTGATTGGACGGTGGTGGCGGCGGCGCGGGCAGGCTGCTGTTGAAGCTCCCGTCATTGCCATCGTCGTCGTCGTAGTATCCGTCCTCGTAGTCGTAATCGCCGTTGTCAGCGTCAGAGTCGCCGCCGGCGATCTTGTGACTAATCGTCTCGATGTACGTTTGCATGATCTCGTGCTGTGACTCGATCATGCCACGCCTCAGACGCGTCAGCTGGCTAGCAGGTACCTCTGTTGTTTTGGACAGGGAGAGCAGATGCAGATCAATGGTGGCGTAAATGAGATCCGACAAGTCCTTCGCGTGCGGGGCGATGCGGTGCAGCACGACCCAGTGTACAGAGAGCTCCGTGTTGGCATCGGCACGGCTCGACATGAACTCACGGTACGCGAATCGCATCATCGCCAGAGTGGAGTGAATTGACTTCTCCGCGTCAACAATCCGCTTCCACGCGTCTGCCGGGAACTCCGCGGAGCTCAGGGTGGGCTCCTCGGTAGCGCCAGGGATGAACTTGTCCTGTGTCCCGATCTTCTTTCGCATTTCAAGCAAAAGGGCCGTCACGTCGGTCACCACTTCCTCCGCGTCGTAGGGCATATCGAGGTTACACAAGAGTCGCGCAGATGACTCGCGTAGACAGCGCAGGCTCACGTCGAGGCCCATCTTGACCTTTGTGCGACCGCGCATCGGCCAAATGACGGAGATAATGAGGAAGTAAATGAGAATGGCGAAGCAGTTCTGCTGAATGCGGAGCATCGCGGCATTCTGATCCCTATACTGAGTCGTGATGGAAATGGTGCTGCAAGCCATCGCGTTGCCGAGCGCGTAGAACTCCGGCGCCGCCTGCACGTAGCAGGAAATGATGGAGAGGAGGGCGATGAACACGTAGAGGACGCCGCGGCGGCCATCGGCGATTTGCACGCTCAGCAGCGACGCCGTTGAGCCCAGCACGGTGCCGAGCAGGCGACCGGAGCAGTAGTGAAAGCTTTCGGAGCCGGTGGGGTTGTACATAAACGCAATAATGGCCGCACCGGCCATCGGGCTCGTCTGCTGATTCTTGAGCGCGTACACTTGGAAGATGACGGGCAACGCCATGCAAAGCGACAGCTTAATAGCCTCCTTGAGACGGCGGGTAATGGAGCGGTTGTAGTACATGGTCAGGCAGAGCGAGCGGAACGCCATGATGGAGCTCTTGACATCGCGGATCCAGAAGGTGAGCCAGAACAGAATGTTGCTGCGTGGATTGAGCTCATCGTGGAAGCTGGCGATGGTCTCGCAGAGCTCGTCAATGCTGAACATGAAGAAGCCCAGGAAGATGTCGGACTCGTCCGTTTCGTAGTCCTCGTTGGTGAGAATGACATCCTCCCGTACGCGCGAGAGGGCCTCCTGAAAGCGCTCGCGCACCTGCTGGAAAAAGAAGATCTCCTCCATCGTCACCACACGCGAAAAGTCAACAATCTTGAGAATCATCGTGTCCATCGCAGACGCAATCACGGCGAGGTCCTCACTGATCTGCGCCCCGAACGTGTTGCACATCGGCGTGTCCGTCAGCTCCGGATTGTCGCAGAGCAGCTCAATCACTTGACTGAGTGAGCCGAGGACATTGTGAATGGACTGGCAGAACTGGAAGCGGGTCTTCAGCATGCCGACAAATTTGCCCGAGTGAGGCTCGTAGCCGGTCTCGCTGATCGCCACACTGATTTTCTTCATGCACTCCTCCGCGGTGTGTCGCAGCTGTCGCAGCCGCACGACATTGAGTTCGCGCTCCAGGGGGTTACGCACCCAGAAGCTCGACGCCATGCCTTGTACCTCAATGCTCAACGCGTTGCCAAGTGCCTTGAGGTAGTGCTTGGCCGCGCGGCTCGACCAGCGAATAAAAGGCACCAGGAATGCGGCCGTACCAAAGCTCAGTGCGACAAAGATAGCTTGATAGTAGATGCCAACGTACTTGTAGTCGGTGATTTCGCGATTGCTGATGAGTTGCATGAGCGATGAGCACAGCACGTAGGCGATCGTCTTACGGCTTTGTTCGGCCACGAACGCGCAGATGAGCGTGAAGAAGAAGAGACACAGAATGATACCCCAGTCTGGTGGGTCAATGGCAATGGTGATGAGTACAAAGACAAGGCCCATGCAGAAGCCTTTAATTGCAATGAAAAGCTCGCGTAAGCCCGCGCCGAACGTCGGCATGGTAATCCAGAACGCCGTAAAGGCCAGATTACTGGGCATGGGGAACTTGGGGGCCGTGGTGGGCTCCAGGGCGAGCACCATGGTGGGGAGAATCGTCAAGACAGCGCCGCGGAGAGTCCAATCCATCTTCTCCCAGATGCGCGGAGAGGCCAGCATAGCGAACAGACGCGTACCAAATCCTGTCATGGGCGTTGTGCGTCGTTGCTCCCACGGAATCGCGTGCAGGGCGTTGTAGTCGCGCGAGCGCAGCATCTGCTCATCTCGCTCGTCATCTTCAAGGTGGTCCTTCTTGTGGCCGCGATTGGTATTCGCATTAGCCTTGTTGTTCCGACCGTCGCGGGAGTGATCGGAATCGTCGCTATCACCACCACCGCCGCCACCAGTCTGGCGGCCCCGTGTCGATTTGGACCGGCTCTTGTCTTTTCCAGTATCCTTGTCCTTGTTTGTGGACCCTGACTGCGCCTCGTGTACCTCGCTCGCAAAGAGTGTCGGCAGCGTGGCGACGGACTTGTGCACAAAGTCACCAAAATTCTCGTTACGATTGGATGGTTGCTTGCGGCTTGCACTACCAGGACCGCGGGCACCGAGGAATGGGTCCGAATTCATCGCGCTGTAGCTGAGCGATTGGGGATTGAAGATATTGTTATTCATGTTCGCGCTGGGTGCGTTGCCGCTGTGCGGCGACACACGACCACCCGCGCTCACGCGAGCGCCGGTAGAGACGGCCGCACGCAACGGCGCCGTCGCGACTGAGTGCACATGGCCTCGGCGCCAGTGGCTGCCCTCGGAGCCGATGCCATTCGATCGGCTGTCGCTTCCCTGCAACGTCACCTCCTGCGCACGCAGTGGCAGCATGGGGCTGCCGGAGCGGCCAGACGGTGAGCGACGCTCCGACGGGCAGAAGGCAGACGCGTAGAGGGGCTCTATGGACTGCACTTGTTGGGGTGGCTGGCTGCGTGTTCGGGCGTTGCCAGCTGCTACCTGTGCCTCGTGTGAGCGCAGCTGAGCGGCTGTGAGCACACCTTGCTGTTGTGCACGGTGCGCGGCCATGCCAAGCTTGCTCTGATCGAGCGGTAAGACGGGTTGGTGGATGGTGTCGGCGCGACGCATCCGCTCAACCGCGTTGAGCCACTGTGGCTTCGATCCAGACATGGAGCCCGACTGACGGCTGCTGGGGGCCGGCCCAGATGGGTGGTATGAACCCGCGGGGTTGTACGTATTGCGTGGACCCGCGCTGCCGGCGTTGCTGCCGTTGTGCGTGTTCGGCATGAGCGAAGGCGACGCACGGCCGCCATTGCTGGTGTTGTACGGCGCGCGTCCACCCCTTGTCGGAGACACGCGTCCGGCTGCACTGCTGCCCAGTTCGGATGCGAACAGAGTGTTGAGTTCGCGATCCGATCGCGTTCGCTGTATCATGGGCCGTGGTGAGCCGCGCGGTGAGCGATACAGGGACTCGTCAGACGCACGCATCGGTCCATTCGCGCTGTTTGTCCGCTGAAGGGGGGCGACGCCGCCACCGCGCACCTCAGAGCCATACGCGGCTGTGGTCGGAAAGTCTGGGGTCGCACCTGTCTGGGACGTCGGCGAGCGGCCCGTGTGCTTCTGGAAGCTTGTGAACACGGGAGCGGCAGGGGTCGCGCTGCTGCTCGTCGCGGTCAGTACGGGCATGCCAGATCCCTGCGTCGCGCGGGGACGCCCACTGCCGGTCATCGTTCGCGGATCCACGTGCGCGGTCGATAGCAATGGCGGGCCTGCTGTAAAGTCGGGGGAGGTAAACCCGTCACGTGGCTGTGCCGTGGAGGCCAAGGAGGGTGGTGCCGGATGTAGGGCAGCGCTGTTCCCCTGCGACTGCAGCGGTGCGGCGAAGCTCGTGTGTGCGCTTGTTTGAAGTGGAAATGTAGTCGTCGCGCCACCCGCACTTGTGCGAAAGGAAGCCGCCGTCGCTTGAGGATTGGCCCTTGACGCACCGCCAGAAACACCTGTCGTGAGAAATTTCTCGACGGCGGCAGCGTTGTTGTCGTACGGCCTTGTTGTAGCGAGGATGGGTGTCGCACCCATTTGGAAGGAGTCGTTAGTAAGCGAGTTCTGTGGTTGCGATTGGCTCGGGATCGGCTGACTGGCTTCACCCGAGAAGCCTGAAGGACCCGGCGTCTGCTTGGACATGGCGGCAACCAAGGACGTCCAAAAAGTAGAGGAATGGAAAAAGGAAGCGACCCTGGGGTCACGCGCCAAGTACCAATGTCAACAAATGGAAGAACGGCGGAGAATGTCAACGGGTGGAAGTTAGAGGACGAAAGAGGGAAAAAAAGAAGTTTTGTACGCGTACGTGTGTGTGTATGTGTCGCTGTGCCTGTCTGTACCACAGTCTGTGAGTCAAACTGTATGCCTTGATAGCTGAACTAACAAGAGAAGCAAACGGAGCCAAAAGACGGAAACAAAAGAAAAAGAAAAGCAAAGGAATGCACTGTGTTTAGGGAGATAAAGAGACGCACAGAATCAAGACACGCACCTGAGCCACAAAGAGCGCCGTGCGGAAACGAGGAAGCGAAAATGCAAATACAAAAAAAAAGGAAAAGTAGCACAGGAAACAGCACGAAATGAGTGGTAGATAGAAGAGTCCCGATGGTGATCTGGGGTGTGCGTCACACGGAAAAGAAGAAAAGAAAAAATAGGACAAACAAAAAAAAAAGGTGAACGAGGACCGTCGCAAGAAGAGATGGGGTGGCTGGCCAGATAACTATGTCTCTATCTGCTTTTTTTTTTCTGTCAGACAACACCCAAATTGGCTTTGCCTTTGTTCTTCTTGCTGTTCTTGTGTCGACTTGTCTGTTAAAAAAAGAGGTGCTAACTCTTTTTTTTTTTTCCGACTTCCTCTTGCGGAGAAGGGGAGGGGACCTTCACAGAAGGGCCTGGGGGGATATTATTATAGTGTCCTTCTCTGTTGTTCTTTCTCTCGTATATAGGCGTGCAGTCGTGGAGCAAAAGGCCAAAGGTGTAGGATCGGGGGAAAACAAGAGTTGTCTGGTGATGAACACGGAGAGGACCATAAGCACGTGTGCAGTGTAGAGCCGAAGAGGAGTCACACGAAATACGAGTGGCAGACGGATAGCTGGGAACTGTTCTGATTCTTCCCCATCTAGATGCCGCCCCTTTTTGTTCTTCGTTTTTTGGGGGAAGGTGAGTGTGACACTCTCGCTGTTGGTGTATTATTCACTTCATTTGTTCTTGTTGTTGCTTTTTGGTTTTCTTTTCTCTTTGGGCATGTTCGCGCTTGTGAGTGCAGTTGTCTGTCAATATATATGTGCGTGTGTGCGTGAATCGACTGCTCGTGGTCTGTTTACGCAAAGGGCGAGTGAAAGCAAGGCACGTTCGCCTCTGGCATCACGCCCACGTCGTCGTCGCGCCCCTCAGCGAACGGGAGCATGGAAAGCGCGAGGGTACGATTGCCCGAGTGCCAGCGAAGTAAATAGTACACGTTGAATCGAGCAGCGCGTTGCAGGGCGAGCGAACACCTGGACGGCACGGGCAGGTCAGTCGCCACGCGGCGATAGAGAGGAAGGCAGAGGTGATTCAAGCGCAGATACTGAAATACACGCGCGACGTTGTAGACCGCCTCGCCTGTGCGTGCAGGCGTGGCCGCCGTGACGAGCGTTTCGTAACGCTGGACATAGTACACACCAGCCGAGATACACGCCTCACGCGAGCGGATACGGCGTTGGTGACTCACCAAAAGAAAGAGCAGGCCCGTCATCCAATTGAGTAAAGCGTCTTCGGGACGCTTGCTCAGCGCGGCCACGTACAGATTCAGCGCAGCGAGGTACGAGCCGGACAGGTAGTAGCGGTTCGCGAGTAGCACGACCATTGGAACCTCGTTCTGTCCCTCCATCACCGCGTGCAGCAGAACACCGCCCGAAGCCGTCGGTCCACACACATTGAGGACGCGATGCAGGAGTTCAATCACCGTGATTTTCTCCTCGTCTGTCGAGTCTTGGAGCAGGAGGTTGAGCCCAACGCGGAAGGCGTCCTCGGCCTCACGCGCAGCCAGCGCGGACTGCAGCAGCGCAGTGCGCAGCGGTCGCTCAATGCCCTGACCAGAACGACGGAGGGTCTTGTGTTTGGCAAGCTTCACGAGCGTCATGTACGCGAACTCCTTCGCCTCCGTGAAGTGCCCAAGAAGGCTGTAGCACTCAACCACCGTCGTCGCCAGCGTGACCAGCTCAGTGCGGCCAAGCGCCTCCACGGCCTCGCGCATGGTCACCTTGTGTAACTCTGGCGACAGAGCGTCAGAGGAGGTCCCACCGACGCCCCCTCCGAAAGCTGTCGCGTGGGATACTTGGTGCGCGGCTGCCCACGGATCCGCACCATGACCACCTGCTCGGGTTGCCTGCTCACCACCGTGTAGTGAGAAGTTGGCGGTGGCGTCCAGAAACAGTTGGGAAACGACTGGATCGTCGAACTGTTGGCTGATTTCGTCAAGGGACGGTAGTTCGTACGAGGCGAGCTCGGTCCCCTCGTCCTCCTCGTCCACGGCGCTGCCATCATGCTCGCCACCGTTTTCTTCGATTCCTGTAAGAGAAGTGGCGGCTTGGTCGACCAGGGTCGCGGAGGACGGTGTCGCCTGATCTTCTCTTCGCCTGCGTTTCTTCGTCGATGCCTCCGTCTCCGCCGCCTGCGCGAACGCCTCCAGCTCCGCCAGGTCGTGCTCGCGCGCGCCTTCGGTGCTCATGTTGGCGAGTGTCGCCGCCAGTGGCCTGGTCTGATCGGCCGCGGGACGGTCACGTTTGCGCACCGATGACAACGTGGCGGAGCGGCTATGCGGCTCTGTGTGATCCTCTCCGTCGCCTTTATGTGTCCCCTCGTCCTCTTCGCGCTTGGTCGCGTCGAGTGCGCCGGTCTCCGCCTTTGTCTCGGTGCCGGTATCCGCTTCGGCATCTGTGGAGTCCCAGAACTCCTTGGCCGGCATGTGGAGCAGCGCCTCTGCACGCGCCCATCGCCGCGCGGTTGTCGCGTCAGCATCGGTGCCGACGTCGCCGTCCTCACCCCGCTCTGACGTCTCGCCTTCCACATCGCGCAGGGTCGTCGGGTCGGGCTGGCTGGCCTCGTCTGGGGTGTCCGGGGCTGTAGTGAGGGTGCGTGCGCGTCTAGTGCCCCGTCGACGGGAGAAACGGAAAATGGTGGAGCTGTCTTGCAGGCGCGCCTCCTCCTGCTCACGTTCCCAGCCGGCCGCCATGGAGGCCGCCGCGGACGCACCATAGACCGTCGTGGTCAGCGCAGACATGCCGCGTCGGCGCAGCTGCTGTGTGAACACGGTGGAGCCTGCCTTGACGGAGGCTGCGATGGAAGACGAAAGCCGCTGGTGGGTGGTGGCAGCAACAGACGCGCCAGGGCCATGCAGCATAGTAGCCAGGCTCGACGCGGGGATGATAGCTGAGCTTGCGCGGGAGAGAGCGGGCATGTAGAGCTTCACGCTGCCGCGCCGCCGGCCAACGCTGCCAGGGGCGACTGATTCCGTGTCACCGTCCTCAGAGCTCGAGAGGATGAGCTCAAAAATGGAGACGCCCAGTGCAATCGCCTCGACAAGCTTGTTCGCGCGCTTGAAGACGCCCACGAGGGCCGCCCCGAGCTGCAGGCGATGCAGGCCAGGATCGCTCGCCATCGGGGTCAGCGCCGCGACGGCCCCGTCCACATCGTTGGCGTCGTAGAATCGCAGACGGCCCAGCAGCAGGCGTCCCTGCAGATGCGGCGGCTCGTAGAGGAGCGTCTTGCGCACCGACACCTCCGCCTGCGCGTGGTCACGCAGGGCGTACTGACACCGCGCCTGTCCATAGAAACCAGTCGCCACCACAGTTGCCAGTTCACTCTCTTCTGTGGTCAAGTCCACGAGCTGCGCGCGGAGTGACTGAGCGTGTGGTGACGTATGTGACGGCGACTGCACCTGCTTTAGTAAGGACGCGAGTGAAGGTTGCGCGGCAGTGAGGTCGGTACTGTCCGTCGTGTTGTTGTTGTTGACCGTGATGGTCGCATCGGGCGCCTCAATGGCCAGTTCCGCCTGTATAGCTGCTTTTTCCTCTCGCAGGCGTTGGAGGCGAAACTCGTGGTAGCGGGTGATGGTCTCGAAGAGCTGCAGGGCCTCGCGGTGCATGCCCACCTTCTGCAGTGTCGTCGCTGCGTCCAGTAGCACGTCGCCGTACTCGTCCATGGAGCACGTCTCCACCAGGTGCTGAAAGACCTCGTGGCATGGCTGCTCTAGCTCGCCTTGGTACGCGTAGGCCGTCCCCAGGCGAATGAGCAGATCCGGCGGTAAATCCAGCAGCTCGACCCCGACCGTCACCGCCGTCCTCTCCACGAGACGGATGGTCTCCAGGTACTTGCCTCGCTCGTTCAGCAGCTCGGTGTGGACATTGACGAGAGTGAGGAAGTTGCGTTTCTCCTCATCTGTGTGCAGAACGAGCTGATCGCCGTAGTGTTTTCGTAGTGACTGCGTCGCGCGGTCCGCCTGTTGTGAAGTGAGAGGAGTCATGGCACCCGCGGATCGACCTGCCGGAGACGACGAGGCAGGAGAAGCTGGGGATGCGAGACTCTCCCCCGATTCTGGCATCAGCTCATCAAAGCCGAAGTCGTCTGCAGGGGACATGGCGATCTCCTCGGCGGTGTGTGGTGTGTCAGTCATCCAGTTGCGGTGCTGTTCAGCCTTTCGATCGTGCGCCTCAATCTTGACACCGGGGTCTTCAGGCTTCGCCTTGCTCGACAAGACGTCACCGCCATTGTCGCCGCTGTCGTCGTCGTCATCAAAGCGAACACGCTTGGTGCCTGCACGACGTGCAGGTGGAGTGCACTCCTCCTGCGCCGCACCCGCGACATCGGTTCGCGCGTGCCGCTCCACGCGAAACGCATACTGTAAGCTGCTGGCGATGAGGCCCTCGAGTGAGTTCCACTTACCGAGCTGAAAATACAACGCCGCGAGCTGGGCAAAAACCTCAAAGTCCCTACACCTGCTGCGATTCCACAAGGCCACCAGTACGGTCGCTGCACGGCGAATCTCGCCAAGGCCAACGAGCAGGTCCGCGAGCTGCAGCTGGAGAGTGCGGTAGCGCTCGGCGTCTGACTTCTCCAGCGCCGACAAGCGCTGAAGGCACACAACGGACTTGTAGTAGAGCTGCTGCGAGAGAAACTCGTGCAGCAGTTCCTCCCAGAGAACGGTGTCCTTGGCAAGAAAGGCCTGCAAGAGGCGGAAGTCACTAGCGCGGTCGTACTGCCCCTTGGATTCGGCCACCACAGCCATGAGTGCGAAGAGGTGCGCAGTAGGACGGAAGCGGAGGGCCTGTGTCGCCTCCCGCTCCGCCGTCGCATTGTCGCCCCTGAGGAAGGCATCCTGTGCGGCCTTCACGTGTCGTGCGAATTCGAGGTGCAAGGCACTGGAGCCGAACTCCTTATAGCTAGGCTGAGTGCGGCGCTGATTGCATTTCACCTGATCGTCGCGTCGCTCGGACATGGGTGTGACCTGCAGAGCGCGGGTATTCGCACCACGGTCGGTATGGCGTGTCTATGGGTGAGAGTTTGTGTGTGTGTGTGTGTGTTTTGACTCTACAGTGAGCGACAACAAGGCAAAAGAAGCAGAAACGTGATTTAATGTATGCGTCTGTATGGCACAGAATCCACACTCACACGTATCGTCAAGATGACAGCGCGTGGAAACAGACAAAAAAAATGCAGGAATGGCGCACGGCGTTGTCTCAAGTGACCTGTACCGCTCACATGCAGAGGCGTTGCGTGGAAGAATAACAAGTAAGGGAAGGGCGTGAAAAGAGGAGAGAGGAAGTGGTATGAAGCAGTCGGCCACATGGCTCAGTAAAACAAAAAGGGAAAAGATTCAGATGCAGATGCACACACGCGCACAGCATCAGAGAGGAACGCGTGAGAGGCGAATGGCGGGAACGTACTGCGAAGAAGGAGAAGGGGAGGATACTCTGCAGAAGTCCGAAAGAGCCAGGTGTGTGAGAGAGACGACGCCAGAAGCAAAAGAGACCGCGCACAGGTATGCGGTCAAATTACACGCCTTTCGCTTGACTCGGGCGCACGCTCGGATAGTGAAAACGGCACTTGGGTCCGTGCGCGTGTGCCTTCGGTGACAAAGCGCAAGTAGTGTGTGGGAGCGTCTCCTGAGCGCTTGACATTGTCAGTCATGTTCCCTTCGACGTAGACACAACACGCATACAACAACACGATGAAGAGAAGAAACAAACGTTCATTAGGTGCCTAATTTCTGCCAGTGTTGACTGGTGAGACCAGAAGACGCACAGGAAAAACGGGACAGGTGGGGTGTTAGCACGAAGCGAACAGAACGGTGGGACACGAAAGTGAAAAGAAAAGAAACGTGTTCACCTCCGCGTTCTCCTTCAGTGCAGGTAGGTCACAGCGTCGTCCTGGATCGCGTCTCAACACTTGTCCTCGTCGACCCACTAGACGTGTTTACTTGGAGCCAGTGAGTTTGACGAAGAAATGGAGCAGAATCACAGACACAACAAAAGCAGCACAGGCGATGAGAACCTGCATGGGCTGCACACGGAAGCCGACTGGCTCGAGGTCGTTGACCTGTGCACGAGGTCCAACGGGACCCGCACCACGGCGCTGCGTAGTTTTCATCATTCGCACAGTAAGAAAAGCTGTGGTGTGTGAAAGGGAGTTCTTGGAAAGGCACAGAAGTGTGTGTTAGCTATTGAAAAAAAAAAAAGAAGGGGCAGGTCGATGAGGTGAGAGCGGGGGAAAAAAGTGCACAGAAAACAACGAAAGTGCACGTAAGTGGATATGTGTACACGTAGATATGCGCGCGTGTATGCCCTTGGCACTGTTCGGTTATCCGACAGTAACGAGAAAAAACGTGGAGGTCACTAGGCGTGATGACTGCATCGCCTTCTCAGTCGTGATGACGAGAAACGGTAGGCATGCTTGCATGAACAGCGCTTCTTTGAGCATTGTTGTTGTTAGTGTTGGTAGCGTTGTGGTTGTTCTTCTCAATCAGTAAAGCATGACGAAGGCGATGTGGGGGAAAAAAGATCTATCGAAAAGCAACCAGTACACAAGAAAAGAAAAACACATGATGGAGCTAGTGAATAACTGTCTACATGCGCGTCCAACAACGCCATGTCGCAGAAAGGGGCAGACAAACAGATGGGCGGAGGGAGCTGCTCATGAAGGATCAGCGTGCCGGCTTTCCTCGTATAACCTCTTGAAACGCGTTCGTTCGGCTCCCATTTTGGCGATTTGAGACTCTTTATCCAGCAAGGCGCGAAGTAGCTCTTTGCAGCGGTCCTCCGCCTCCTTCGCCGCACGTCGCCAATCGCGTTCCTCGTCCTCCGGCCTCTTCTCTCCGTGACGATTGGACTCTGCCGCCTGCGACGGACAGACAGCGGTGCGCCGTGGAGACGTGTGTTGCCCTTCGGTCTGAGTCGCTGCGTCCCCTGTCCTCATCGATGGTGATGGTGACGGCGGCGGCACGGGAGGACGACGTTGACCGCCGTGGAGCACGTAGGTTGATGGCGACGATGGGGACGGTGAGACTTCGCCGGCCGTTGCGAGTCGCAGAGGTGTGGAGGTGAGTGGGTGCGCTGGGGAAGCATCCGGTGTCAGCACACGGAAGCGACCAAAGCGCTTCGACGGAGTGGTGGTGGCCGTGGCAGGGCTGTCCGCATGAGTAGGCGTCATGCCACTCGCATCAGGAGAGTGGGTCGGAGAATAGTTGGGAAAATGTCCCTCTTGCGTGGGATTGGTCAATAAGGCGTGACGGGCGGCACGCTCCTGCTCAAGAACGTGCACGCGCCGAGAGAGATGGTCGCAGGCATCGGTGGCGGCTGTCAGCTCAGCCTTCGCCGCATTCACGGTGTCTTCAAGCCGCACCACCTCAGCATCGTACTCGCGCACAGTGCGCTGAAGGTTTTGAATGACCTCTTGCTGAGCGGCGTGTGCGCGTGCACTGTCCTCTTGTTGGCGTGACAGTACACGGTGGAGACGCTCAATCTCCGCGTCGGAAGTGGCAATATCCGAAGCCGCGTTTGTGGAAGCCGCTGCGGCTGCATCCACCCGCTCCTGCCAGTGCGCTGATAGCTCCGCCTCGAGCTGGGAAACCGCCTCTTCGTACTGTCGCTCCAAAACCTGGCGCTCTGCTGCGCTGTCGGTCTCTGCTTGCTCCCGCGTGGCGCGCTCCGTGGCCAGTGCGGTACGCAGCTCAGTCACCTCCGCGTCGTGTTGATCCATAGCGGCATAGCACAGACGAAGCTCTCGCTGCATGCGAATAAACTCGGCGATCGATTCACGGCTGTGAATGCAGGGCGCGTCGTCACATGGCAATGGACGGCGTCGTGCGCTCGATCCATGTGAAGGCGACGTCCATCCACCAGTTTGGACAGATCGTTGCGCTGGTGTCTTGTTCACATCGAGATTCGCCACGGATGGTTTACTTCTGTCCTTCTGCGTTTGCTGTGGGGAAGACGCGGCGACGGTGGTGGTGGTGGTGGACGAAGACTTTCTCTGTGCTTCACGAGAGCGCGGCATAATGGGTGGGGAAACGTTTTTCTCAGTTGACGCTCTCTTTTCTTCATCCTCGCTTTCCTCTTTGGTGGAGAAGGCGATGGGACTGAAGCCGCGGCGCTGCAAAGGTGGTTGGGCAGAGCGTGTCAATAAGCGCGGTGCTGTTCGCGGCTCGTCAGCAGCCGCAGCAGACCTATTCACACTGACGCTGCGCGTTCTATCGCCGCGTGCCGGTGCGTTGAGCGTCCCGACGCGGTAGCGATGCAGTAGTGGTGCTGATCCACCATTCATCCTCGCCTGTGTTCTCTCACACGACGGAAAAGCTGGCGGTGATGGAGAACGCCCAGCCCCATTGGTGTCAACAACTTCAGCTCGTTTGAACACGCTAGTTGGGTAAAAACTACGGTCACCAGATGGAGAACGGTAGCCACCATGCGTTTCCACCGAAGCAGCCGACTGCATAGCTACTACGAGTAACTCCGTGGCGTAGCTGTGGACTGTCTATGTGTATCTAGGTGTGTGTATGTTACTGTCTATGCCGGAGCTACGCGAACAAGTGAGTGGGGGTAGGTGCGTGTGAGATCAGACACACTGTCTGTGTGAAAAGTAAAGTATTTGTTCGAGGCGACGGCGCGATCACCCTTGCTGTGTGATCGGCGGTCGGGTTCAAATTTGAGACAGTGGGCAAGGCAGTGCATCGCGGTGTTGTGATGACTGTGGGGAAGGCAAAAAGCACCACCTGGCGGCACTGTTGTGTCAACCAGTCACCGCATCGTCCGCACATGCGTGTAGCGATGGCAGGGCAACATCGAATGGACTCTCCTCTTGTTTTTGATGCTGCTTGAAGGCTGTACGGTGGAGAGAAGGACGATAGTAATCAAGACGGGGGGAACCAAATCAAAAAAAAAAAGGGAGGCGCGAGCCAAAAGAAGAGTAAGTGGTAAGTTTTTCGGGTAATGTTTGGGAAGTGCTTGAAGTGGTGGAAAACATTTTTGGAGCCCAATGGAGTGCACGCTGCGTTGTTTGCGTGTCGGAGAAAGCGCGAGCGACGAGCGGGTCGATTGGATATGCACCATTCAAAACACGCATCTCGATCCCAAGTGAATAAACAAAAGAGGGCGGAGAGGAGAAAAAGGAAATAGCCAAAGGGAAAAAAAAAGCTGTACGCTCGGTGGTGAGACCCATCGCAGTACGGTGGGTTCTTGGTCATCTTGCACCCACACAGATGCGTCTGGCCGCTTTCGCTTGCCGTGAACTTCATCGGCTTGAGGGTGGTGCCGTTTTCCTCGTTGTACTTGCGGTGACAGCCGTCGCAGAAAGGCTGGTTTTTGCTCAAGCCGCAGGTGCACCAGCAGTAGTCCTTTCCGGCCTCCAGCTAGGTGTCGCACGGCGACTTCTGAGGAACCGCGACGTGGGTGTAAAGGTTGTAAGAGGCCGTGTCAGTCATGATGAACACGGGCGGGAGTGCGCTTTGTAGAGATTGCTGCTTGAGGGTGAGAACAATGAAGTCAAAGTCTTTAGGGATTCATGGGATCAGGAAAACAGCGAGAGCGGGGGGGGGGCAAAGTGGTCGGATGTATCATCACACAATCGCGTTCAGAAACTCTGTGAATAGGAACGAATTCGCACTCGTGTATTGTAGCAGAAACGTCGAATGGATATGCCGTTGGGCCAAAAAAAAAAAAATGGAAGCGGGGGTTCCGCTGGTCCGGGTAGTTCTTGTTGCTACCTGTTTCAAAGTAGCTGTTGTTTCGGTGGTACGTGTGTGTGTGTGTGTGTGTGTGTGTGTGAGGTGAGGTGAAGTGAGGTGAGGAATACACAGCAAAGGAGAGGGGCGGGTGAAAAGAAAAAGAAGAAAAAGGCGCTATCACCTCAAAAGAAGTAAGAGAAACAAAATATGTGAAAGAGGTGAAGATAAAGGCAGGGGTGGAAGCTGTCAGGCGCCATCGTGCGTGCCTCGATACGTGGGATTTCATCTGGTTGTTGCTTGCTGTGTTTCGGTGTCGTTTGACCACTTCTGTGCACGACGGTGAGCCTTGTCAAGCGGGTCTTACCGGTTATTGTTGTCAGGCAGACGCATCCATTTCATCTGTTGCTGCGGACTTTGAACCTGCGTCGAACGAAAGCGCGCCACTGGGCACTCTTCTTGAACGCGTTTGCCAAGCTGTTCAATCTGAAGCGGTGTGGCTCCAGGCGCGTCCACCATCACGTTCATTCCGCCCTCCGGCGTCTTCTCGAAACGAATGTTCCGCAAGTCGATGCCTTCCTGACGTGCAATGTCCTGCGCGTGAGATGTGCTGCACCACTCAAGAGCTTGATCGATGAGGCCGCCGAGTGGACCAGGAAAACCGCCACCCCCGCCCCCTCCACCGAATCCTGGGAAGCCGCCGAAGTTTCCTCCTTTAGACGAGGTGAAGAAGCTTCCACCACCGCCCGTGTTTCCTTTGCTCGCGCCTCCAGAGAATCCTTTTGAAAAGCCGGAGGAAAAGCCACCGAAAAAGCGGCGCACAGCCGTCGTTCGAAGCATCATATTTGGTGGAGTTGAGGAAGTCACGGGCCCGCTCACCTCGAATTCAGTTTGGGTGGGAATGTTCCGAGATTTGGTTTGTTGCTACGTACGTAATTCGTCAGAGACTGCTCTGAAGCTGCCAAATAATTCCGGCAGGAAAAAGAGAGCAAAAGAGGGGAGGCAGGGTGAAGAGATGGAAAGAGAAAAATCAAGTACTGGTGACAGTGCATACGCGGCAACCAATTACGAAAGGAGGACGCGCGAAAGGGGCAACGTGCTGTGCGCGCACATGCGGCTACAGGACAAGCACGAGGGGAAGCATGCGTCCATGGTTGCACGCGGTGAACAAGAAAGCTTGCGAAGAATTGCAAACGGCACCGCTATTCAAGCACTCAGCTCTGCGATGCACGAGACAGAACTAGTCAGCGAATGTGTACGAGTACAGGCAACTGCCTATTCTCTCCCTCTCGCACCGCTGGGAATTTTTTATTTTTTTTTCGTTGCTGTTGTCTCGGTCTCTTGGCACATCTTTCAGCATGTTTCCGGTTGGAGCAGCTGTTTTCTCGGGCGAAACGGACGATGGACGATAGTTGAAGGAGGTGGAATGACAAGAAGAAGAATAACGTAGCATTTGCTCTTGGTCTTTTGGGGTGCTTCTCTCAGAATCACGTTGAGCCTACACGATGCCCATCAGGATTAATGAAGGGAAGGGTAAAGAACGCAAGGCCAGCCGAAAAAAAGAAAGAGAAAAATAATAAAAAAAAGAGAGAGAGGTGCGCGATACGCAAGGACAGTATCGTGCAAAAAAAAAAAAAGAGAGAGAGGGCGCCCAATTGTGCATGCGCGACAGCTCCGACGTCTTCTTTCTCCTGAAAGTCAATATATCGAGTGTGCCCTTTTTTTTTCCTGGAAGAATCGCGTCCTCAGTGCGAGGAACGGAAGAATGCATTTACTCGTTGACTTGCGATCATTTATTTGAGTTTCCTCTACTTCTCTTCTTTTTGCTGATTTTTGTGTGTTGGTGATAGGTGCATTTTTGCGTGTTTGATGCGCCACTTCGTTACAGGTGGCTCAGGGAGTTGAAGCGGTTGATCAGGCCGTTGGTTGAGCCGTCGTGGTTGGTCACCTTGGTGCCCGGCTTCAGCTGAGGGAGAATAGACTTGGCGAGCACCTTACCAAGCTCGACGCCCCATTGATCGTAGCTGTTGATGCCCCAAATCGCACCCTGGGTGAGAACCTTGTGCTCGTACATGGCAATAATAGCACCAACCGCACGAGGCGTGAGCTCTTTCACCAGGATGGAATTGCTGGGACGGTTGCCGGTGAATGTCTTGTGCGGAATCAACGCCTGGAGCTGGTCATCAGCGGCACCTGACTTGAGCAACTCCTTGCGCACCTCATCAGCGCTCTTGCCCACCATCAGCGCCTCCGTCTGAGCGAAATAGTTGCTCATCAGCATGCGGTGGTGATCGCCAACTGGATTGCGAGACCGCGCGGCACCGATAAAATCACAGGGGATCAGCTTGGTGCCCTGGTGGATGAGCTGATAGAAAGCGTGCTGGCCGTTCGTACCCGCCTCGCCAAAGACGATCGGGCCGGTCTGGGTGCACACAGCACCGGACATCTTGGTGACGCCCTTACCGTTGCTCTCCATGTCGAGCTGCTGCAAGTACGCAGGCAGGCGCCACAGGTACTGATCGTAGGGAAGAACGGCCTGTGTCTCAGCGCCAAAAAAGTTATTGTACCAGATGCCGACCAAACCGAGGAGCATGGGCAAATTGCGCTCGATAGGGGTGGTGAGGAAGTGCTTGTCCACAGCGTGCGCGCCATTGAGAAACTCCTCAAAATTTTCCCAGCCAATGGCAATCATGACAGAGAGGCCAATGGCACACCACACGGAGTAGCGACCGCCAACCCAGTCCCAGAACTCGAACATGTTTGCTGTATCAATGCCGAACTCCTTCACCTTTTCGGTGTTAGTGGAAAGCGCGACAAAGTGCTTGGCAACAGCATTGTCCTCTGAAATGCCGTGCTCCTTCAGGTACGCCAAAAATGCCGCGCGCGCAGTCATGGCATTTCCAATGGTTTCTTGTGTGGTGAAGGTCTTGCTCGCAATAATGAAAAGAGTCTCCTCAAGCTTCACCTGTTTGAGCACCTCTGCAATGTGCGTGCCGTCCACGTTCGACACGAAGAAGCTGTGGATGTCCCGCTGAGTGTACGACTTGAGCGCCTCCGTCACCATCATCGGACCCAAGTCGCTGCCACCAATGCCGATGTTGACCACATACTTGATCGCCTTGCCAGTCTGACCCTTCCACGCACCGCTGCGGATTTTATCGGAAAAGACATGCATCTGCTCCAAAACGCGATTCACCTGTGGCATTACATCCGCGCCGTCCACGAGAACAGGGGTGTTGCTTCGGTTGCGCAGGGCAGTGTGAAGGACAGCACGCTGCTCGGTGGAGTTCACCTTTTCGCCACCAAAAAGCGTCTTCACAAATGGACGCACACCACGCTCCTCCGCGAGTGCAATCAGCGCGTCCCTCACCTCGTCATTGATGTGCGACTTCGAGTAGTCGAGGAACAAAAAATTCCCGTCGTTGCCGTGAAGGTCGATCTCCGCCGAGTAGCGTTCGAAGCGGTGAGGGTCCTGCTCGAAAAGAGAAAGAATTTGCTCGCTGCCGTATTTTTCGTACAGAGTCTGGAGACGCTTCCACGCTGCAGAGTCGACCAGAGTCGTGTCCGGTGCGCCGAGAACTTTTGTTTTGCGTGTCACTTCATGTGGCGAGTTAAATGTGGCGGCAGCCATGCTTGGATTGCCCTTCGCGGTGGCTTCACTGCCATCCACGTGTGCTTTGATCGCGCTGCCGAAGTCAGTCATTTTTAGATGTCGCTTCTCTTTCAGCGATTTTCTTTTGTTGTTGTTGTTGTTGTTTGTTTGTTTGTTTGTTTGTTTGGTGTCTCGGTGATTGATATTTCTTTTTCTTTGGTTGCACAACTCTTGATGATAACCCTAGTGGCAATATCAATTGATGTACGGTTGGACACTGCGGGTTGGATATTGAAAACTAGAAAATAAAAATATTGAATAAGTGCTTTCTTGGACAAATTTAGAGAATGCTTATCACAGAGTTTAGTTGTGAGCTTTCGGGAATAGCTTTTCCGTATTTGAATAGAGTGGCGAGATGGAGTGTGATTTCTCAATTTTATTTTGTTCGAATCACCAGAGGAAAAAACAAGCAATCGCATCATTCGTTTGAGGGGGAAAAAAAACGTTAACAAAAATTACAAAGTCATTAATAAATAAATACAAATGAATACGAATGAATTGGAAAAGGAATGGGAAAAAGAATGGGAAAAAGAATTGACAATTGTCGTTGGAGTTGTTTATTTGTGGGACAGGAGAGACGGTATAGTGAAGGATGATGAACATTGACAAAAGCGATATAATTTACTATGAATCATGCGTTTAACGATGAACACTGAGTAGCGCGCAAATTCATACAGCACTGGTAAAAATTGAGCTGCAGATGTGACCTGTGAAAAGGCTAGTACCAAAGGCGGTACGAAGCACTTCTACTTTATTGCTGTGTTGCTGTTTTTATTTTTGTTTTGCACGCTTTGTACAGGCTGAGTATATTCGTTGACCGCGTTGCCTGTTTGCTTTGCGCACATCTCACCAAATACTTTCCATTTCTATCCTGCGTGTGTATGTGCGCGTGGGTGTTGAAGTGGAATGAAGCCATACTTCAGTTTATTGTGGATTTTTTTTTTGTTCTTCTGCTTCAACTGTGTGATTCACAGAAACGATAGAGATCACAGTGAAGGATCAACGAGATAAATAAAGAACACAGCAAGGTGATGAGGTTTCTTTGGTGATTTTTTTTTTTCACTCTCGTCGTCCATGTACGGGTGACCAGTTTGCAACACTATTTTTTTTTTTTTTCCACAGGCCCGTCGGTGCAGACAGGCAGAGGAAAGCTCATCACGGACGGATATCATTAGCGGATACCCAGTGCACGAGTGACTTTTTCGAGCACGTAGTCTTTTTCAGCATCATAATTCTGTCCTTTGCTAGGAATCTCCAACACACAAGGCACGACGGCCTTGTAATCCTGAATCAAGTGACGAATGTCGTTGGCAATGTGCTGGCAAATGATCACAATGCCAATATCATTGCGGGAGGTCAGAGATGTAAAGGCTCCCTCGATGTCGGCGAGCGGAGTAGAAGGACTAACCACGAAATAATTTGGTGGCGGCGCGTTTTGCCTCTCCTCAGCGGTGCTACTTGCAGAAATGCGGTTGTCACCGACGCCGGCAAGAAGAAAACCCGTGACAGTATCCTCGTCTCCGATGATTCCAACAATGCGAGGTTCGCCGTTCTTGTAGCGAGTGGCACTTGTCATGATCAATGCTGACTGCGGATAATTGTTTCGAGAGAAAGATATCTACTTCAATAGTTTTCAACGTACGAGAAAAAAAAACAGTACGTGCGCGTACCTACATATCGACAACATAATAAAAAAGCAGTGCAAGGAGCGGAGTTTAAGATATGCAATGTGGATGAGTCGGACACTTTTTTCTACTTTGGATACCTATCACGGAGAGAGGTTATTTGATAAATTGGAGCACTAATTTCCCTTCGCTGGGCATCAATCGCCGTAGGGGTGGTCGCCCATAGTCGGGGGCGTTAAAAGGGGGTTAGTTGATTGTATTCTGTTCTGTACAATGCACAGCGTACGTACGGGTTCAAAGACAAACGCCATGCGCAAATATCGGAAGGACATGACCACTGTACGCAAAAATGTCGCACCGCACTAGGTGTGATTTCATACTGCCAACAAGAACAAGTAGCAGAATAGTGTCTCGTACATTCAGCTACCATGCTTCAAGTCATCCCAAGACAAGTACCCAGTATCGGATTTTTCCTTGCTGTCCTCCGCAGAGCAAACACACCGTACCGCCGCGGCGTTCTCAGCACCGACAGCGGACACAAAATAGTCAGCAACGAAATCCTCGTTGATCTCTACCTCCTGCCTTCGCGGTGGTTGGGGCACTTGTGAATCTTTGCGTGGATGCTCACCGTGTGCACGCGCTGCGAATGTGATGATCGTTTTACCCATCCCAACGTAACAAGAGGGAAACGGAGGACAAACAAATAAACTGTAGGCGTTTCTGCGGTGTAGAAAGGCGGACGAGGTAGGCCATGTTGAGGGTAGCGCGAGCGGTGGTGACGTTGGTGCGGGGTGTTTCCGGCTCTGGTTATGGGGCGCCGTGGGGGGCGGCCGCGTGGCGCAGGCGGCTCGGCGGCGGCGGAGCGGCGGCCGCCCCCGCGCCGCCCAGCGACCCCACCCCTCTCCCCGCGGCCGAGCGGCACCGAAAACGCAACGCCCCGCCGAAGCGCCGCCAGCACCCAGCGCCGCAATAACCGCGCCGGACGTTCCACGGCCGTGCCGCCAAAACGCCTGCCCGCGAGCGGTGCGCAGCCACCCCGGCGAGGGCGCGGGGAGAGCCGCCAGCGCTGCGGGGCGCCCGCCGAGCCGGATGTTCCGAGGCGTCCACCGCAGCAGGGCACGTGGAATAGTTCGGGGATCCCTTTGTGGGCAGACCCCCGAGGGACGTGGGAACAGGCGGGCCCAATAGCGCGGCGCCTGGGCAAACACTTCGGTTTTTCGATGCGACTTGGGGAACCGCCGTTGGCAAGGCGGAGTCGCAGGGTTATGCTCCGCGCGACGTTGGTGAAGCTACGCCCCCCCCCCCAAAAAAAAAAGCAAAAGAAAAGCGTCTAGCACGTACGTGTACCTGTCTTGGGACACCTTCGATTTAACGCCACTGATAACGAAGTGCGTGCGGTTTGTTGTCCGGTTGCCGCTGGATCGCGATTGCCAGCCTCCGGATTGCGATCCCACTGACGGGGCGCTGCGGCCCCTTTTTCTTCCCAGGGCGAGCGCGCCGAGGCCGCACGGCCGGACGCCGCGGCGCGTGTTCTTTGGGAAATGCCTCGGCCAGGCTAGCCACAGCGGGGGCTATTCGCGCGCCGGAGCGCACAGCCGCAGCGCGTCGTCGCCGGTGTTCGTCGCGGGGCGCTTTCTCCACGACCCTCCGGGGGCAGGGGGCGCGTGGGGGCCACGGCAGGGAGCCCGCCGGGTTTCTTGCGGTGGCGGCGCCGCGCCCTAGGGTGTTGCGTTCGGCCTGGGCGCCTCGGCGGCGGCGGGTGCGTGGGCGGCCGACCCCGTCGCCCCGGGCGCAACGGCGAGGCGGCGCAGGCCAGGCCGGGGCGGCCACCGCGCGCCCCGCCCCGCCCCAAACACAACGAGCCACCACACCCACACGTCACCGCACTACCAACCCCCCTATCGCACTCTTATTCCTGACCTCTCACTTGTCGCCATTAATGATGTTAGCAGTTTTTATAATTTTGCCCTTGCAGTCAGAAAGACGCAGTCGTAATGTCAGTTGTTTTGGAGACACAGCCTGACGGCAATTACGAGCCGTCTGAGTCTGAAATTGTAGAATACGGCAAGTGGCTCGGAATGCAACTCCCCGAGGACAATTGCTTTCTTTGGATTGCGCGGGAAGGTTTGAAGGCACCACTCCCTGACGGCTGGAAGGCATGCAAGAGCGAAAAGGGGGATCTGTACTACTTTAATTTCAAGACAGGCACAAGTATCTGGGATCATCCGATGGATGATCACTTTCGCGAGCTCTTCCGCTCAGAAAAGGAGCATCCCTCCCCTAAAAGCGTTGCCAACGGTGCCACGGCGAAATCTGATGACACGCCTGCGGAGGAAACCCCAACTTCGGCGAAGAAAAGCAAGAAAAAGCGTGGAGAAAAGGAGAAACACTCCAAGAAAAACAACAGTGCAGCAAACGAGGTTGCGCCTGAACTCGCTGCCGTCAAAGCACCAAAGCAACTGTCAGCACTTCAAAAACCCGCTAGCGACACGAACATTGCAGAGAAGGCCGGACCTGAATTTCGCGGAACGCTGTCGCGCTCTGCAGATGACAGTCCTAACGCTAAACCGATTGCTGCAGGTGGTGGCATTAGTGGCTTGAAAGCAATTGCGAAGCTGTCCTCCCCTCCGCTGTCCTCACCGAATCACTCAAAGGGAGATGATTCACCCGCTGTTAGTCCCTCGGGAAGCGGCAAGAAAGGAGCCTTGAAGCCGCTGGCCGGCGATGATGACGCCGAAGCACGGAATGTAGAGACCGAAAAAGAGCGATCGCGAAACGAAATGTTGGAGTCGTTGCGCGCCTACAAAGCCTCTTTGGAGGCTGAAAAGGCAAAGAAAATTGCGGAGTACAACAAGAGGCACGATGCCGCTCTTAGGGAAGAGCAGGCGCGTCAGCAAAAGTTGTCAGAAGCGCGCATTAACGAAGTCAAGTTAGAATTCGAAAACCGCACGAAAGTGGAGGTGAGGAAGCTGCAGCAAAAGCACGAGAACGACTGGAAATGTGAAAAGAATAAGCTCGAACAGGAACTGAAGGCATCTCTGGATGAGTTCACGCGCAGCACACGCGAACAGTGTGAAATCCAGAAGGAGGCTCAGACGCAGGCGTTGCGCGAAGTGAGTACTGTCGCAGTAGACATGCGCCATATGTCCAAGGATTTTGTTGATGCCTACAATGCTGCTTTCGCCGTTTTTTTAGAATCTGTGTCAAACTCTCGCTCACAGTTTTCTGAAACGACGAGACAGAAGGAGAAGCTGCAGTCGGAGGGAGAGGAATCCTTGAAGCGTCTCAAAGAGCAGAACGAGCGAGCTCTCGAGGCTGAAGCAGAGCACCACAGGCAAAGTATTGAGGCACTGAAACAAAAGAATACACTTGATCTTGAGACTCTTCGCCGCAGCCACGAACGGGAGCTCGAAGATGTTGAAAGACAGCACCGACAGACGATGACCCAGGCGGCAACCGCGCGGCAAGAGCAGGTCAATTTTAGCGAATCCTTGTCAAAACTACGACAGGAGCAAACACTAGAGCTTGAGAAACTGAAGAGTGAACTCAAGATGCAAGCGCAATCAGAGCTGAAGGCTGCTCTTGATGAGGTCGCCAAGGAACGGCGCGTACTCACAGCCACAGCAGCTGCAGCCGCCCAGTCTACGGCCAGTGGGACGGAGGCTTCGTCTGAGCATGCAAACAGCACGCCCATATCTGTCAGTAAAGATCGCGGCGGCTCTCGCAGTTACCCTCCGCCCATCGACCCGAATTTGCTTCAGGGAACGACGTCAGATGCCGCGTATGTTGCCTCTGTGGAACCCGGAGAGTCGCAGCGCGATATAAAGACAGCTGTGACTGAGGCCCTACGCGAGGTATTTGCGGAGTCACCCTTCACCCTTCCCTCTCCTTCCATGACTCCACGCGCATCACCAAGTCGAGCAAGTCGCGCTTCCTTGCCACTCGCCGGTCTCAGCCCTAGACGGGCCGTCGCGATTCCTCCCTCATACCAAGACCAACGTGAGGTGATTGAGCGAGAGCGGCAACGCGTCGCGCAGGGACGGACGTACGTTCAGACGCAGCGCTTCGCTCTCGAGCAGCGTCGTGACGATTTAAAACGGCGGAAGCATCAGTGGAAACAGGATGTTCTGGCAGCAAAGAAAGAAGGCGTTCGTTCTTCATCGGCGCGTGGGCAATTGCTGAATGGGGCTCGACTCCAATTTGAAGATCAGTCACGCGCACTAGGACGGGATGAGGCGGTTCTGCGTGACTCTGAAATGTGGCTTCACATGAAAGAGCAACGCCTCATGCAGCTTGAGCAGCAAGTGGAAGACCAGGCGCACGCTGGAGGAGATGGCTACTCGCTTGACGCCTCTGCTCTGGCAACGGGATTCTTTAAGCCGCATCGGTATTCAGTCGGTACGGTGGCTGACCGTCGCCCGTCGTATCCCCGTGATCCCTTTGAGAGTAACGTGACAAGCCCCATGGTCGCCCACGCTATCGATCGTATTGAGAGGAGGCTCGATGAATTCACCTCTTTGGTCAATATGCAACAGCAGCAGCAACAAATGCAGCAAGGTGTAACCCCCAGTAGCAGCAGTAGCCGCCGCCCCAGCTTGTCACCAATGCATCCAGCGGATCTTCAAGGACGTGGACACTCTTCCCGCGCACCGCGAATGGGGCAGCGGGAGTCTGTCGCGCACGTCGACCCTCGGGGGTCGTCGTAGGCTTCAAATGCCCTTGAGTAGTCGAACGCAGAGGAGGTGGCCTAGCGACGCGTGTGACAGAAGCGAAGGTAACGATGATGTCAGCACTCTGTCTGGGGAAATCATTGCACGAGAGCATCTGGAACCACACATCAGACACATCGGACACATCAGACACATCAGACACATCAGACACATCAGACACATCTTTTTTTTTTTTTTTTTTTGATGGCTCCATGTAGAGTTCCGTACTGTGCGGCAAGAAGAAAAAAAAAGCCTCACCCAACTTTGTACACAAGTGATCATAGTTCCTTTTTTTTTGTCTTCTCACTTAGCTGATGCCACTGTTGTTGTTACGTTACTTTCCGCCTTCTTTCTCCTGTCTTGTTTTGTTTCTTGTCCGTTCCTTTATACTTTTTTCTTGTATTCATTTACCTTTCCTTGAGCTCGAGCTCACGTTCGCCTTTTTTCATCCGCTGCTACGACAGCAGCCACGCTAAAGTTGCGACACGTGGACCCACAGACACTCGTGTACATATTCACAAAGACTCGGGCGCTCGTACTGATAGAGTGAGAAGGCATCACGATGGCATCTCGTATATCTGTTTTTATTTTCCCAACGAGGCCGACGAACTCATGCATGCTTTCCAACAGCGATTGCTCTGTACATTTGCGGCACAATCTCACTGGGAGTCTTGCATCCTCAGTGAGATTCTGTCACTCGCCCTCTCCTCAGTGCCGCGCTGTATACCTCACGCGCATGTGCTCCTGACACATCCCTGCTACTTTTTCCATCACCTCTTCGTCATATGTTTCTCCATTCTCTCCTTACAGAATAATGGGTAGCCGGGCCAAGAAAGCCCTAACACACAAAGATTTTGTTGTTTGATATCAGCGCCCACTCTCACCCTCAAGTTCCACCACCTCGCTTGCTTTCCCTATAAGTTTTTTTCCCATCAAAAGACCACACTCCTGGTGAGGTACGGTGAAGAGCAGACCCTTCTGCTGATACCACATACATTTCAACTATACCTAACCTTCCTGTGAACATGAGCGTCTGCCGGGGCTCCTTGAACGCCTTTTGGGAGCAGCGCCTTCTCAGTATACCCAAAAACTGGGCTCAATACGAAGATGCCCAGAAGTCTCCATCATGTTGCGAACACAGTGATTTTTCTCTGCGCCACTGGGCCCCAACAAGTGAAGCGAGCCGCTCCGCATTCTTGTGTGCTCAAGAGCGGTATGCTGAGCAGGGATCTCATCCTTGGCTGGATGTCGACGCTCTCACTGTTTCACAGCGCAACAGCATTGCCCTAGAGGTTGCCAACATGTTAGAATGACACTGCATGGACAGCTGTTGGTACTGGAGGCTGTCGGTGCACAGTATACTGCGTTCTTCCATCTTGACGCTCGTTTTTTTTTTTCCTCGTGATGAAATGCTACCCCATGACAGCAAAGGGAAGTTTTTGCTCTTCGTTTCTCGTGGACTCTTCCCTGCTCCCTCGCTTCTTCCCTCTTTTCTTTCTCTTGCCTGTCTTTTTCGATAGACAATCTAGTCGCTTGATCCCCCTTTTCTCGTGGTATATCGCGTCCTTCCCATCGCCGGCTCTTTCCTCTTCGCCGCTCACTGTGAGGACGTCACTCACCTGGCTTCTGCATGTACTCATACAAACACATATATATATATATATATATTTGTGTAGACATGCCTATACCTCGATGCTCCAACACCAGTGGGCACACAAAGGTAGGACGACTGACGGTACCTTCTTTCCCTTTCATTTTCTCTTCGTGTTCTTTCTCTTTCCTGTCGTTTCACCTTTACTCTCCGCTGCTTGCAGCAGCCTGGTGCCAGTAAACTTGCACTCTTCCCGCGGTGATCCCACTCTCCCCTTTCCCCCTTTTTCTCTATACCCACCACGCACCTTTTTTTTTTTTTCACGTCTCCATCCCTCCCTTTATACGTACTACCACCATTCGCCTCTAGTGAGGCACAACTTGTGGGATACCCGAATGCTGACTGACGTTGGCACATACATACAAGGGAACACACCGGTCTGGTATACAGTATGAAGTTCGAGCAAATAACATCCCGGCAAAATCGGCGTGTGGACGGATGGACAATGTTTCTTCTTCCTCTCTCTCCCCCTCTTCTCTTTCCTTTTCAGGTCCCTTGTTGGTGCCACATGAGTGATCTAGACGCGCGCGAGACTATCTTGGCACGCGGACCCGAAACGAAAGATCAAACTAGACACAAACTACACTAATCAAGCGAGTGTCGTTGACCGTGAGCTGAAGGGCACTTCCTCTCAAGAATCCCCGTAGATCAGCAGCCTCATACAGCTCACAGTACTAGTGGTGTGTCTCTCTCGTCTGTCTGCCTATCTTTTTCCTACCCCGGTTGTGCCGCTCACTCGTTGTTACGTAGTTGGGTCGTTATGCATGCAAGCCTGCGCAGGTACACACATACACACACACACACACACACACACACACACGCCTATTTTCCATCCCTCTTGCCACATCTTATTGACCTCCCTTTTTTGTCATGTTGTTGCTGATTAGTCACTCATTCACGTCGGTGCTTCGAAAGAAAGTGATACTCACATTTTCAGAACTACTCGACTAAAGTAGCCTTCGATAGAGCACGGAGAGAACTTCGACAGAACGAACATGAACCAACAGTACCGGCTGGCACCAGCCTCACATTCCCCACATGGTGCGTACACTCATGAGTTACCAGGGCAGATGATGTACACGCCCTCGCCAGGACGCGTGTCAGTCAACCCACCCAATGCGTACGTAGTCACCCCTTCTATGCGTCCTTCGTCTACCATGGTCGATGAGAACGGTGAGCACGTTGAGTTTTACCCAGCGATGAGCGCGCGACCGAGTGTGGCGCCGTCGTATGCTTCGGCCCGGCCGTCGTTCGCGCCACACCAAGACATACCTGGCGACAGTGGGTATACGGTTGCAAATGGGCAGTACGTGGTAAGTGGCAACTATTACCAGCCGGCACCTCACAGCGAGGACTTCAGCCACACGCCTGTCGTAATGGCTGCTCATGGAGGAAGCCCTCTTAACCAACCTGCCCCCGTTCCACCAGCTCCGCATCTGTGGACTAGCGTGGTTCCTGGGACACAGTCGCTGCTGCAGCGACAACAATCGGATGCGAGCCGCTCAGCCGTCGCGCCGTCTCTGGCTATGCCCAGCACGGTTTCCCCCACCCTTCAACGACTTCTGCACCTTCAACGAGCTGGCTCGCGTGGCGCATCGACGCCACAGGAGCATCCTTCTGTCGAGAAGGTGCTCATGGAGGCAGAGGCCTTTTTTGCCGAGATGGAAGCGACAGAGCAACAGCTTGTGGACGCACTGGAAGCCGCACAGATGAACGTTGAAAAAGGTGCCCCCGAACACGACGCGCAGGGCTTCAGCAGTGGAAAGAGTCCACAGAAGCGGCAGGCCGAGGCCGGTGGCGGTGAGTTGTCTGGAAGCTTCTCTTGCACGAGTGTGGCGACGTCCGTTGGTGCGGGTGCGGCTGGAGAGGACAGTGGCACCGCGGCATCGAGGGGTGCCAGTAGTCAGGACCGCGTCAAACAGGATCTGGCGTTCTGCACCGACATGGTTAAAACGGCGGAGAACGCGGCCACCTCGCTGCGCACGCTGGAGGCGACAAATCGACGCATCCAGCAGTACTTTTTGGTTGACAAGTACCACGGGAACAAGCAGAGCTTTTTTCAACGCCTGCACCGCCGTGTGGATGCAAGCACCACTCTGACTCGAGCGGACACGCGACCAACAGCAACGAGTGCGCATGAGGCGGAGATGCAGTCACGTGAGGACGCCGTGTGCGATCGTCTCTTGGCAGATATCCTGATGCAGCGTCACTTTGTTCCTCATGCCAGTGACATCTCTGGCGATGAAGAACAGGGAAAGCCCGAGGCGGACCGCGTGCGCATCTGCACTCCACACACAAAGCTCCGCATGCTTCGCTTTTCGCCCACCCAAACCTCTTCCGGCACTGTCTCACAAGAGGTGGAGGAGGAGGTGCCTCTGCTTTTGATCACTGTGCCAGCCCGCGCTGTTGCAGTCTTCGAAGCGACGAATGCCGCGGGGGGCATGCCTGTGGCCCCGGCTTCTTCCACTGTTGTAGATACCACCGCCCTCACCACACCCGCCCGGTACACGCAAATGCAACTCCTTGAGGTCATCAGCGATCGATTGGAGGCGATGCGTAGGCGTGTCGGTGCCCTTGAGCAGCGACGTGCCACAGAGCTACAGGAGGTAGAGGCGCGGCTACGTCAACTTGACGCGTACGACCCATCCACGGACGAGCTACATGCAAGCCGTGAACGAATTCGCCGTGAGATGGGGCTGTTTCAAGGCTGGCTTGATCATATGGCAACGCTCAAGGCACGCCTACTTGCCGCGGAGCAGGAGCTGTTCCAGTCTGTGCTCGAAGTCCGTGAGATTCGCCGACAACTCCTACGAGTGCTTGAACAGCGGCTACAGGAGGACACTCACAGCGCCGCCAGGCCGACGGAAGGGGATGAGGAACCGTCTCGCGACACCGTCAGGTCCGATCAGGTCCGCTTCAGTCACGCCAGTCATTCGTCCGACCGCGCCTCAACAGGTGACCCTACAGAATCAGCACGTCGCTCCACGCAGCGGCCCCAACTGCCGCGCGCGTCGACGGTATTTCTGGCCATGCTGCAGCGCATGTCTGATGAACAAAAGGCTTCTCACGATCAGCAACAGCCGCACATGTCGTCAACGTTGTCGTCACCTGTGGAGGAACGGTCCACAACCGAGACGACGTCGATGCCACCCGTCGATGCGCTGCGCGCCACCGCGCCACCCCTTCAGGCGACCTCGTTTTCTACCGTGGCAAACGCAGATAGTGAGACGACTGCGCAGGACACCGTCGCCGTGGCACAAGCGATGACCATTGAGGAGCATGGACAGCACAAGCAACAGCAGCAAGCAGGGCGTCGTCGTAGCCGGGATGAAATGGAGGCGACTGCGCCGACTACCACTGTGAGCACGGAGCAGGAGAACGTGGATAACAAACCTCACAAGACCGGTACACATAGTCCACACTCTAGCTCTGCCGTCTCCGTCTCTTCCAGCAGCGCGAACGACGATGATCGTGACGATGCGTACGAAGAGCCGCTCCCGTTCGCCTTCGAGAATGAGGAGAGCCGCGAGCCTTCGACAGAACTGAACCACGAGGAGTACAGTCTACGCAGTGGAAAATTGTTGAGTGGCGTAAAAGCCTTCGTGAGGAGTGTTGTGAAGCGTGCTATCACTTTCAGTGATGATGATAGCAACGACGACAGCGATGACAGCGATGACTGCGATGCCGTAAGTCGCCCAGTGAAGCGCCACCGCACGGAATGAGAGTCAACCAAACGAAAACGATACTGACAGCCGATTTTTGTCTATCTTTTTTCCCCCGCTCTCTCTGGCTCTTTCTCGGTGCGGTACATATTCGGCCTGCGCTGCTTGCTCTTCGTTGTCCAACACTTTGTTTTTCCTGTTTTCTCGTTCACGTCATTGATTCTATTCGCTGATACGCCTTGTTCTCATCCAGTGCGTCTCGATTTATTTTATTTTATTTTCTTGTTGAAAAGGCTTCACTCCCTTATTGTGGCGTTTTTCTTTCCACACAGGTCACGTGCGTTGACACTCCTAGAACGTGGGCTAGATACGTCAGGGTGAGAAAAGGTGTCAAAAGGGGGAAAAAAGAGAAGAAGAGTAAGCGCGTCGAAAAACATGGCACATATGGCGTCATGCAGCGAAAGGGCGTAAAACGACCCACTTGCCCCCGCAAAAGGATGCTTGTAGACCGCAGATTTCTCTCCCTCTCCCATTTTTCCTCTGCTTCTTTTTTTTTTTTTTTTGCTAGATTCTGAGCTCGAATGTGGTGCCACTAATGACTTCCCCTTCCATTTTTCTCACCTTGCAATCACACCCGTTTGTCTTCACATTTTCTTTGTACGTCCTTCAAAAGAGAACCCACTGTACCACCTCGCCTGCTGAAAACAACGTCTTGCTTTGTTGTGGGCGCTTTACGTCCTTCTTGCTTTTTTTTTTCCATCAAACACTTGACGATTTCTCAGTGCGTGCTTGTGTGCGGCTGTCTTCTTCTCCTCAATCTGACGAAGTCACCAACCGTTTCCTCGTTCATTTATGTAGTTTCTTGTACATCCTCAGCTACCTTGAAGCAGCTGTCACTGGTACCTTCTCTCGCACACATGAACACACGCTGACACCGAGACTTTTTTTTCCCATGAAAACGTGCGCTGGTGTTGATGCGGATGTTTTTTTTTCCCACTCACCTTTACTACTTCATACGTCAAAGCCACTGCAGAGGCACGTGTCATTCGGGGGCACGTGTGCAGCGCTGTGAGATCCAGCTCCACCCGCTTGTTTTCTTTCTTCCACATGCACGCGCAATGCCAGTGCGTTTGTGAAAGTTCTCTTCCCAACATGTCAGCCCCTTCGTTTGACGCATGCCTTGATCTCTCCTCATATTTTCGTTTCCCTTTCCAACCCCTCCTCTCGCCAGAACCACACAGTCACACACAGCCCCATACACACTATTCGAACCCCGAGCGAAGCTGCGGTATGAAGCGCAGGGTCTCACGTGCTCACAGCAACAAGCATGAGCTGCGCGTCATTTCGGCGGCAAACAAGCTGCCACTCGATCGCTTCCATGTCATTGTGGATGCGTCTTTCCTCCGCGCGATTTTGCAGAATTATTGGCAGGAGTATGAGTCCTTGTACAAGAGCCGCTCTCATGCGGCTGACAGACGACGGGATGATGCACACTCCCAGAACCACTCACACGCCAACACACCTTCGTCACAGAAGCGCTTCCTTTCGGCCTATCAGTACCTTCGGGAGAATATCGACGAGGCCTTCGCGTCGAGTAACGTCGGCAGCGGGTCCAAAATGATCACACCCAGAAGCGGGGCTCACCCAAAGACGAACGTCTTTTATTACCATGTTTCCGAGACAGCGACAACACTGCGGCGATTGCTGGCGCAGCCCCCGCCAGAGTCGGCCGCCACGAACCCCACCACCGCTGCCGACAAGCGTGCCGCATCGTCTTCTCATTCTTCTAACGCACCCCACCAGCCTTTTCCACGGGGAGCACGTCAAGGCGTAGGCAGGCGGGGCAAGGTGTTCGACACGACGCGCATTCCTGAGGAGGTCATTGGTGACTTACTCTCGCGTTTGCAGCGCCGCGACGCGGACCAGGTTGGGTCCCGCTCGGGACCGCGAAATGAGGGTAAGGCCATTGGTGAACTTGTCCTCTGTGGCTTACGTGAAGGTGGGTATTACTTTGTCGCGTCGCAGAGCCATGATGTGCGCAGGCTACTTCCTTCCCGCACCGGCATTCTGCGCTGGACACGGCAACCCAACGGCGTTTGGCTCGAGCAGAACGGCAAGGAAGGCCTTGGCGATGACGCATGTGGTGCGGCTCCGCTGACATCGTCTCTCGCACTCAGTGCAGGGGGTGGGGATCGTCGTGGGCGTGTGGGTGCATCGCGCACGGGGCCGCGGCTGTCCATGGCAGACATGGCCTTTATGCGACACATCGGGCGTGGCGACCACCTCCCGCAGTCCGCTCCTACGAGCAAGGCTGCCGCCGCGCCGATTACCAACGCAGATGGGACTGGCACCGGATCGCCAGCCACGGCCACTGTAGCATCTGCAGGGGGAGCTGAGACTGTGAAGCCACCACGGAAGCGAAAGCGCGTGCATGGCAGCAACCCCAATCCACTCTCAGTGAAGAAGAAGCAAAAGAAGGAGGTCTTCAGAATCGACTGAGTGCACTGTCGAAGTGAGAGGAAGGTACCCGTGCGTCGATACGTGAGCTTTGAAAACGAGAGTATGGCAGCACTTCTGTTCTTTTTCTCCTTTCTCTTTTGCTTGTTAATCGATTAATCAGAATGCCCGCTCACCCGCGTACTGACATGTTTCACACGATACGGCGGCGTCAAAGAAAAAACAACAACAAAGCAACACCATCAACATCAACGGAGAAAATAAAAACAAAAGACGTGAAGAACGAAAACGTGTCTCTGCGTCGCTACCTCACCCTCGAAAGAGTGCCTCCCTCTTCGAGCTGATCTGCTGTTCTCACTGCTGACTGGTGTTCGCCCGTGTGGTGCTTTGCCGATGGACTTGCCGAACACAACAGCCATGGAAATGAGAGCTCCAACGCCCGCGATGCGAATGCCGTCGACGTTTTTGAAGAGGATCGAAGCCAGTCGTACATAAACATCTCGTCATCGCGCACATGCGTGGCATGGCTGAAGGCAGTACTTCTGCTTCCTTGCACGGTTCAAAGCGTACTTTAAACATGAAGTCCCTCGCCTGCTGTCTTCTTCACCCTCTTGCCAACACGTGCATGGAACAAGAAAAATAAATAAATAAGAGAAGAGAAAAATCCACACCCATACGCGTTCTAGACGCAGGCACTGCGTGTGGTGATGTCAAGCCTCGATCACGTGGAAGTACTGGGTGCCCTATTTAGTGAGTACTGGCGGCACCTGGAGGAAACCATGAGTGCAGAAGCGCTCAAGACGTTGACGACCGCCACCACGCCAGCATACGGCGCGTCGCCGTCATCGTCGACGCCATCACCTAGCCCCGGCACGACCATCGTCGTGACGCGGCTCCCCCCATTAAATTGGTCCTGCCTGGCTGCGGAGTTCTACACCAAGACAGGCATGCTCCTCCTCCCCGAGCACCTTATGGACTGCTACTTGACAGTGCTGGAAACGCGATGTGGTGGCGAGGTCAAGGAGTTGCACAGGCTCTTTGGTGCCGCATCCAGCGTCCACGCGACACGACGTACCAACGCCAGCGCCACCGTTTCGCACTCAACCGTAGCTGCGACCGCACAAGGCGGGAACTCGCTTCATGCCGCAGCTCGCCGCAGCGCTGGTGCGGGGAGCGGTGTCAGTCCATCGGCAACGGCGAACCACTCCGGACTCGACCTGTGTCTGTCTCCAACTCGATCAGACGACGCGCGCGGGCTTTTTGAGGCGGGCGATCCCATGTCCCCTCTCGGCCGACGCGATCTCAGCGCGAGCTTCGCCACGCTGGGCGGCCACGCGGATTTCCACGGAAAAGGCACACGAGGCGGAGAGGCGAGCGCACACCCAGAGAGTGGTGGCAACGGCAACACGCGTCACTGCGACAGGGGTGCCGATGGGCGTCTTCTCTCACCCACGTCAGCACAGGATGATGATTTCTTCCACTGCGACACACCACAGTGGGTCCGTGGACTGTCTTCCGAGCAGCAGCAGCGACTGCAGCGCCTGCGGCACGAGACCCCGCTTAGCCCGGAAATTCTTGCTCAACTCCTCGAACAGTTGTCGCTGGTGGAGGGTGCAGCGTTGTTCATGAATCCGGTGCAGCCGCAGACAATGATGATGTACAACGGCGTCTCTGCTGGGCCGTACAAGCACATCATCCACAAACCCATGTGCCTCGCTACCATGAAGGCAAGTGTCGCGGAAAGCCGTCGAACGTACCACCTCCGCACAACCGTCACAGAAGGAGCCGACGGCGCCGAGGATGGTGAGTTGGCAGAACGGCGAGGCGTCAAGCGTGCGCGTGGCAGCGGCGGCGAGGCTGGCGCGGGTGGTGGCCCATCGGGAGTTATCACGAGCAACGCTGGGGAGGCCTCGGCTGTGAGCGAGCTGACGCTGAGTGAGAACGGCTCCTTGAGCCGTGTGCTGACGCTTGCGGACGTGGAGCGCGCTGTGTGGCAGACGGCCGCCAACTGTGCCCTGTTTAACGCACCCGAGTCCGACTATCCGTTCTCTGCTCGGCGCTTTGCGGTAGGGTGCATGAAAGTCCTGGAGACGTATTGCCACCAACAGCTGCTGGTGGAATGAAGAGCCAACAGGAGTGAAAAGCCATGCCCTCTTGTTGTGGCTGGTCGCGCGACGCGTGTGCCTTGGCGACGCCTGGGCTGTATATGCTTCTGCAACAGGGCACTGATGACACACGAAGGCAGCAATAGTGTCAAGAGCAGCAAAAACAACAGCAATTCAGAAAAGAAGAATAGCAATAAAACCGGAGTCACTTGCGTCGGATCATGAACCTTTCGCCGTGCACCTTCGATCCCAAACACGTCATCTGCTCTTCACATGACCTCCATCTTTTAGGATGCGTTGCAGCTATTGCTTTTACCCATCCGCACGGTATCCGGCCTTCCGGTAGCGGGGAAGCACTTTGCTGTTGTGTCTCCGGCTTCTACGCCCTTCGGCTTCTCACACTCACTCACTCACTGACTCGCTCTTTCTCTCTCACACACATACCTTCCTTCCTTTTTTTTTTAAAAATAAATCCTTTTCGGTATCGTGTCCTTGCTCTCTCTTTTTTTTTCCCCGACTTCCTTTTTTCCTGATTGACCTGATGTGTGCTCACTGTTGCAGCTCTAACTCCACCGCGCTCACACCACTTCCGCGAAAAACAAACACACACACACAAAAAAAAAAAAAAGCCACTTACTGCTCCGTCACCAAGTACACTTGTCTTGTAAGATCACTCAAAAATGATGCGCCGTACTGCCACTTCTCTTGCCGCCACGGCCTTCTTCCTTCCCAGCGTCAGCTTCGTCGGTTCGGGTGCCCTGGCCCTGGCTGGTCCCAAGATCAAGACCATGAACTTCAAGAACCCCCTCATTGTCACCGACAAGGGTATTCGCTCTGCTGGTCTGCTGGAGCCTGTGCTGGAGATCCTCAAGAAGGAGGCCGACATCACGACGCACGCCGTGTACGACGGCGCGCAGCCCAACCCCACTGTGTCCAACGTCAATGATGGCCTCAAGGTCCTCAACGACAACAAGTGCGACTCCATCATCTCTCTCGGTGGTGGCTCTCCCCAGGACTGCGCCAAGGGCATTGCGCTCGTCAAGACCAACGGTGGTAAGATCGAGGACCTCGAGGGTCTCGACCGAGCCCAGAAGGCCCAGTACCCCTTGATTGCCGTCAACACGACGGCGGGTACCGCCAGCGAGATCACCCGCTTCGCTGTCATCACTGATGAGGCCCGCCATGTCAAGATGGTCATCACGACCGACATGTGCACACCTCTCATCGCCGTCAACGACGCCGACCTGATGCTCAAGCAGCCCAAGTCCCTCACGGCCGCAACTGGTATGGACGCCCTCACGCACGCCGTGGAGGCCTACATGTCGATCGGCGCGGCCCCCATCACCGACGCCTGCGCCCTCCAGGCCATCCGCCTCATCAAGAAGCACCTCGTGGCTGCCGTCGTCGACGGTGGCAACGTGCAAGCACGCGAGGGGATGAGCTATGCTGAGTTCCTCGCCGGTATGGCCTTCAACAGCGCCGGTCTCGGCTACGTGCACGCCATGGCGCACCAGATGGGTGCTGTGTACAACCTGCCGCACGGTGTCTGCAACGCCATCCTGCTGCCCCACGTCCAGGAGTACAACAAGAGCGTTGCGGCGCACCGCCTGCGTGACATTGGTGAGGCCCTCGGCGTCTGCATGCTGACCTACACCGACGCCGATGCAGCCAACGCCACCATCGACGCTATTCGCCAGCTGAGCCAGCGCGTGGAGATTCCTGCGGGCTTCAAGCAGCTCGGTGCCAAGGAGGACGACATTCCCAAGCTCGCTGAGATGGCTCTGAAGGACGTGTGCGCCCTCTTCAACCCCCGCCAGGGCACGAAGGACGACGTCGTAAAGATCTACCACGCTGCCATGTAGGGACAACAGCGTTAACGCTTGTCTATACGCAGCAAAGGTCTTCCGTTGAAAACCAAGGAAGAGCCGTGACTCTGTGGCCCTCTTTCCGCCGTTCGCTCACCCCATCAAAAGAACTCGTGTCGCGTGCTTAGTCGAGCAGTGGCGAAACGACACGCACGCACACATTAACAAAGAACTACAACAAGGAGAGAGAGTGAACCAATCGGGAGTGTACTGCGGCGAACACGATATACGTCTTTGATTGTCACCTTTCCCCATTGGTTGCTCTCTCGATGAGGCATCCAACCTTCCCGTCCCGTCCCCATTTCTTTTTTCTTCTTTTTTTTTTTTTTACAGGCGCGCGCCGTTTCTCTATATTTATGTCTTCTTTTTTCTCTTTTTTTTTTTCATTGTTTACTTGCGGATGGCATCTCCGTTTTGTCTACGGATGACAGGTTCACCAATCTATCAGCACATTGTGGCTGATTTCTTTCTGTTCCGCTCACCTTCTCCTGTCTTCATCGTCGTGTTCATCCATCACAATTCGACCAGAGAAAAGCCTACGTCCGAGAACCACTAAAGCAACAGTAAAGTAACCACAACAACGACAACGACAAAGACAAAAATGTATCTGATGGACAAACGCACGTGCACGCATACGCATCTTTTCGTGTCTCTGCGAGGCTGTGAGATACCACTTAGCCCTTACATTCTTGTTCTTCCGAAAGCACCTTTTCCACATTTATCTCGCCACTCACCGACTGAACACGTCGCAGCGCTCAAAAGAAGTATACAAGGAGAGGGAAACAAACAAACAAACAAAAGACGCGACCCTCTTGGTGAGCGCTTCCCCCTTGTGTAACTTCCTGTGTTGAGTGTGTTTTCAGCTGTCGAGCGTGCCTTTCTTTTTTCTCTTTCTTTTCGTCGTGAGCGCGTGGCTGCTTGTGACCTCGACGCCTGCCCGACCGCCAGTTTTGTCTTCTTCTTCCTTTGGCGCACATCACAAGAAGAAGCGGGAACATATTTGACGGCAGCAAGCACTGATGGCAAGCTCCTCTGCACCCCCAAAAAGCGTGTGCAAGTGCATTTTTTTTTCTTCAATTCGCTTTTCTGATAAAATGGAAAAAGAAGGGGAACGCGAACTATCAAGTGCCACACCGAGAAAAAAAGAAACAGCAACAAGAGCAACAGCAAATCAAAAAAGGGAAACAGGATCCAACATGCATTGGACACGACGCGGTCGATACTCAGCGTCTTCTGACCCGAGGAATGGTGCGTCACAACTGGCAAAGACCATTTCGGTGCCCTCCCTCCCTACCACACGCACACACAGACACAAGTAGAGAAGATGAGGCCACGTGGTGCGACCGCTCGCCCTTTCCCAGGCCGGTAAAGCTGTGCATGATCGTCACTTACGTGGTTTCCTTCTTTTCTTTTTTTCCCCTTCGTTTCCTGCCTACCAACTTCCCATTTTGTTGAACTTCTCTCTTCGCCTTTCTCTCTTACGTTGCCGCGGTTTGTTCTCTTGTACTTGTTTCGGCAACTGGCGTGGTCGCATCACACCACCCTCCCTCAAGATCACAATCATCCCGATCATCCACTCACCCAAGAGCCAACCAAATGCCCATCTTCTACCTTTTTATCGATGTCGACGAGAGTGAGGGTGTTCGTCAGATCGCCCCTACCGAGGGTCGCTCTTGGGGCATCAAGTTCAAGTGCACCGGCTGCCGTGACGTGTCGCCGCACTTCATTGACGTGGATCCCTCCGAGGAGCGTGAGTCCGCGGGTGGCGGCACACGCAACTGCATCTTCAAGTGCCACTTCTGCGGCGCGGTCATCTCGGCCACGGTGATTACAGATGGTACGTGCCCGCTCGTCCTCAGCGATGACGAAGCGGCGGAGTCTGCCAACAACGGTCACGTGCTTTCGCTGGATGTCCGCAACGGCGAGCCTGAAGAGATGCTGCTCGACTCACAGTGGGTCGCTGAGAGTGAGGGCGGTAAGACCTTCAAGGACGTGGACCTCAGCGACGATTGGGTGGAGTATGACGAGGACAGCGGCACCTCCATGAGCATTATGGGCGTGTCAGTCCGTGTGGAGAAACCCAAGAAGAGTAAGTGAGCCGACAGAGAAGAACATGACAAGGCCCGACAAGCAAACGGGAATAGGAGAGAAAGCAAGCCTGTTGCTTAGCCGCACCTACCCCCATGTTATCGTCTGTTTTTTTTTCCTTTTCAAGGTGACTGCCGCGAAGGCCACCCTCCACCACACACCACGCTTTCGCATTTGGTTTATTCGGCGCTGTTGATCACACTTTGCTCTCAAGTAGATATATGTGACGCCACCATGACAACGGGGCGGGTGGTGACAGCAACAACAACAAAAAAAAGAAGATCGAAAAGAAGTGTGAAAACGAACACGAGATGAAACATGATCAATTAAGCTCCCGCACGTGAAGCTTTTGGAGGAAAAAGATGTCACCTGCTCATCAGTCAAGCAGTCAAGCTGATCGTGACGGTGTCCTCGGCACTCGTCAATCGCGATGTGTGTTGCTTGACTCCATGTACGCACAACGGACGCGCAGATACATAGATCCACTGCTTGTCACGGGGCACCATTTGACCGATCACCCCCCCCCCCCCACACCGCTCGCCACACCCCATGTTCCGCCTCTCTTTCTCCTCTCCCTCGGTTCTTCTTTTTTTTTTTTCTGTAATTTTCTCGCACACGTGCTGTTTGACCTTGCCGTGTGTCATCCATGCATACCTGCACGTGAGGGAAACACATCACGGCAACAACAAACGTGAAGAACTCAATCCATTTTGAACGGGCGTACGCTACACCGTCTACGCCAGCAGTATCGGCTGTCTTCCGAAAGAACAGCGCAACAACACACACAAGCGAAGAGATCAGCAAAAGGAAGAGCGAAGGGGGAAGGTGAACGCGTCGAGGACGAAAAAGAAACAACAACAGCAGCGAATCGACAACCAAACATCCAACCCAACAAAAGATTACCTTTTTTTATTATTAAACAAACTGCGCTCACCGCAGCCAGTCACCACGCTCCCATTAACACACATACCGAGAGTAACGCAGCGTATGCGTCGCCTTGCTAACTGGGCACTCGGCGGGGACGGCTCGTCCACGTCGTCGACGGAATCCGACCAGGATGGCGAGGTCGACTATCCACACCACACTTCGGGCTGCAGTGAGGCTTTCTTCAGCCATTCCTGGCGGGCTGTGACCCCATCACCACCGCCATCGATGGCTGTCAATCAGCGGGCCGCGCCAACGGCAAAGTCCACGGCACGTTCACTGCCAGCCGACCGTACTCGACGGGACGACGCCGTGCGAGAGTATCTTGACGGCCTCACGGCGGTCCCACCTGAGGTCGAGCTCAGCGGTGGCCCGCACGATTGGCTTTTCGCCAGCCACGACCACGTAGCAGAGGCGGACGTGGAGGCTGAGGCGGTGCTCGAGGCGATGGTGTCCCGCGCGAAGCGGATGCACTGGAATCCGACAAACTATGGCGATGGCTCACCTGTTGAGCGCGAGGTCTCTATGGAGGCACACTTCCAGAACCGACTCGACGAGCTCGCCAGGCAATATCGCTGTGCGACACCTGTGCAGTCTGGTGAAGAGACGCGTGTTGATCGGGGCGAAGCGACAACAGGCCACGAAGGTGTCATCGACGGTCGCTACCACACACCACGGTTGTCTTCACAAACGGTCGCAAGGGCGACCACGTCTGCTCCGGTCGACAAGACCAGCGGTGGTGGGAACGCGTTCCTGTGGCTTGTGAAGGCCGTCTTCACGCGATCGAGTCCAACACCCGCTCACACGTGTAGCCCCAGCGCGGAGGCAGCCCACAACTCGGCCCATGCCACTGACAAGACCAAGACAGGTGGCGTCACGCCACCACTGTTCGAGCTCACCTTGGACCCATCGCACCCCACCACCACCCCTGCTACTAGCAACGCACGGACGCATCCGGCGCGTCTAGTGCCGATGCCGTCCACACTGCCCTCTGTCGCACGACCTCTTTTCACAACCACTTCAATGACCACCACGGCCACGACGGCGGTGGCATTCGACACGACGGTGGAGGTGGTGACGGCCACGGGCGAGCAGGAGGAAATCGAGCGCGTGACCGTGCTCGACGAGTTGACGCACCTGGCGGACGTCCCCCTGCCAAGTTCCGTGGCACTCACGCATCCTGCACATACCGAAGAAGAGGGAGGAGTAGAGAGCCTCTCCCAACACACCGAATCAGCCATTCGCAGTCGGTTCAACTCCCTATTCGCCACCACAACAGCGCCGGACACTGCGACAGCGGGCAGCGTGTTTCTCCTCGACACCACTCAGGCGCAAGCACCACCGCCCTCTGTCGCGTTTGGCTCCGTCACAATCACGTCTGAGGAGCCCGACGTGGCCAAGCAAATCGCACGTCTTTCTGAACGCTATTTTCCAACGGCTTAGAGGCATCCTCTCGATCGATTTTTCTCGCTGTGGGCTCCGTGTGAGCGTCCGCCTGATGGTGCGCGCGTATGTATGCACGCGCGCCGCTGCAACCCAACAAAAAAAAAAAAAATGGAAGTCAGACTTACACAAAGGAAAAAAAAAACTGAGGATGATATGAGTGCCACCGTCCTGGCAGACGAAGCGCCGCGACGACGCAGACACAGGGGCGAAGGCTGTGGCTTCACCATGGCTGTGCGACGTGTGAACGACGCCGGACGCACTGATGTTTCGGGGCCCCGTGCCCCTTCCGTTCTTTGTTTATCCGCCTCCCTCTTCGCACCTCCACCTGCTCACGGCCTCTTGTCTTTGGTGTCGTCGTCGCCTCCGCTCGAGTGCGTCCTGGGCGCTCGCCCACGCGGGGAGGGGGTGGGCCGGGCCGAGGTGAGCGTGGCGCCCAACCCAGTGGGGAACACGTCGAGGGGCTACGGCGCGGAAGAGGAGAGGAGAGGTGAGCGAGGGGACAGAAAGAGAGAAGAGGAGGGGGCGCTGCGTGCGTGTGTGGGGGCTGGGGTTACGCACGTCTCATTTCAGCTTCTCGCGTCACGCTCTGCGCGTGCAAGCGGGGCGCGTACGGGACAGTAGCCAATCGCATCCACTGCGACTCGGTTGGTCACGCTTACATCCTGATCAGGGCATGCTGTGTGTGTGTGTGTGTGTGATTGATGTGGTGTGATGCGATGTGGGGTGTCTACAAGAAAGAAAAAATATCGATAAGAAGCAATTCACGATGTGAACGGCTACAGAAAGCCAACAAACGCGCCACGAAGCTATGAAAATGGACGAGCAAAGCCTCACACGCTAGGGGTGTCGAGACGCTGCGCTTGCTTTTTGATCTGGTCGTTGTGGTACACGTAGAACGGCTCGGTCGGCTTGTCACCCTTCTTCTTGGGCTTCGTGAAGGGCTCCGCAGCGGTCTCATCCGCCCACAGCGCCTTCATCTTTGCAGGCTCGTTGTGCGCGTGCGTCACAAACTCGCTGACAATGCAAGCGCCACAGGTGGCGACGGGCATGGCTGACATGAAAACCTTTGCAAACTTCTCAGCACCGCGCGTCTTTTCGCCGCGTTCAAGAAGACCGGGACGGATGTAGGAGAGGTGAACAAGCGGCGAGGTCATCACCTTATCTGCCGTCGGTGCCACAAGCGTGTTGTGCTGGCGCACGCGTTCAGCCACGGCCTCGTCGGCGGCACCCTTGGTCTTCATGTACAACAGCCACGACGACGACTTGGCGTTGGCCGCGCTGACCTGACACAGGCAGTGCAGCGTGTGCGTCGAGAGGGCCGCGGCGCGCGTGAGCGCAGGCGCGGAGGGCTGGCCGGCGGCGGCCTTGCACTTGTTGGTGCTATCACCAATGTGGAATAGCAGGCCATCGTCGAGTGAAGGCGATGCGGACGACGACTTGCCAACGGCTGCGTGGCCTTGTCGAGGCACAGGGTAACCACCCGGCGCAGAGAAGGCCATGACGGCCTCCACGAACGCCAGCACGTAATCGTAGTCGCAGCGGATGAAGCCCTTGGCGCCACCGGCATCACTGCGCGTCGTGCCCATGCACATCGCCGCAAACGTGTGACCGGAAAAGATGGCTTGATAGTGCGTGAGCTCGCTCTGCAGCGCCTCGGGCACCGCGGCGTCGGCGCCAGCGGTCGCACAGTGTGCACTGTATGCTGCCCAGAACGTCACGAAGGCTTCCCAGTCAAGCGTCACAGGGCACAGCTTCGCGATCTGCTGCTCCCACTCCGCAGAGGTCGGCGCCGCGGCGGCACCGTCGTCCTTCTCAGCAGACTTTTCTCCACGGTTGTTCTGTGCGGCGGTCAGGGGACCTTTGAGACCAAACACCTTCTCATAGTCAGTCGGCTTCACGTCCTTGGCGCGCGTCAGTGCCACAACCTTGCCAATGCCCGGTTGACGCAACGCGAGCTGCACCACGCTGCGGCCAATCGCACCTGTCGAGCCTGCCACAATGAGAGAGGCCATCACGGTGGCGTACAGAGTAGTTAAAAAAAAAAAACAGAGAAGCGGGGAAAACTTGAAAACGAAGGGCTGCGGAGGAGGAGTGGGCAGAAGGAGGAAGACCAAAAGATCGCGAGGAAATTCAGTGCTACTGCGAAGACAAACAAAGAAACAAACAAACGAAAAAAAAAAAAAGAAGGAAGGAGAAAAAGGAAGCGAATGGCAGAGGTGTTGTGCGGTGGATGGTGATGCCTGTCGATACACACGAATAGACGCGCATGCGCGAACGTACAGGGTGGCGAGTGCGATGAACCGTGACCCACTGCAGAGCCCTTGGCTACTAGCGCTGCTGCTCATCGCAGTGTGTTTTCAAGACAATCGTCGTGTCTGAAAAATGTTAGATCGTTCGAGTACAAGATGGAGCGTCGACGAACGCATAAGCATGAAGTCGTGCAGACGTGCATTGGTGCTGCCGGCCTCATCATCCGTTTCTGCTGGCGTCGGCACACATTTTCTTCTTTTTTTTTTCGTACGTTTATGCGCGTCGCGGGTGGGCGGAGGAGGCGAACACAAAGGAAGGCGGGAGTACACACGAACGGAACAAACGGTCGAGTGCGACGGCGGCAGAGAGCATCCGCAGGCACGTCCATGGTACCACCTGAGGAAACACACACAGCTCAACAAAAAATCCTCTGTAAAGGAGAGAATAAAAGAAGAAACAGTCAATTGATTGAAGTTGAAAGAAAAAAAAAACTGAATCCAATAACATCGCCGGCAAACACGTTGATAAGGGCACGCACAGATCCTCCTTCTCACCCACCCACACAGGCATGCGTTTCCCAAAACTTCTCGTGTGCGTGCATGGGTCTTCTGATGCGTTTATCTCGTGTATGGTTGCTTTGTTTGGAGAAGGGATAGTGTGCTGAAGTTTTTTTTCCCAAGTTTTACTCGTGACGCCAGCTGTGTGGTTTGCGCTGCCTCTCTTCCGGTATTAACCTTCAACACCCCCCCCAACGCAGCGCATTCGAAGTGCACTGGCTTTAGTTTCACTGTTTCTTCGTGGCTGCCCACGAGGAGCATCACGAGGAGCGAGGGGAACGCGAAACACGAATAGCAGATTTTTTTTTTTTAAATGGATGAAAAGAAATGGGCGGACAGAAAGTGGACGTACAGAGATTGATTGACTAACATATAAAATTTTTCTGGAAAAAAAAAAACGCTTCTCCGAAAGATCGGACACGGAAAAAAAAGAACAACAACAACAACTGCAACAGCCAGTGTGGCTGAACACAACACAAACAAAACAACATGTACTGGCGGAGACGCCTCTGAGATCAAGCGTCATCTAGAAGAAGAGAAAAGGCGACACCACAACCACAACACAAAGGGGACCATGATGTGCCCTTCACGAAAGAAAAGAAAAAGAGACCGAGCATTCGCGATAAAAAGCGGCGTAGGGAAGCCCACACACACTCGCACACCCCCCACACCCACCCACGTCAGGTGAGGCACAAGGGCGCGGGAAGAGAAACACACAGAAGAAACATTAACCTACTGTGAGCGCGCTCTGTACGTTTATCGCTGCTTTTTGTTTTTCAATTTGCAGTTGGTGTATGTGCCCTCAGCACATGAGTGTGATATCATCACAGGCACAGTAAGAGGGCAAGCAACAAGTGCCAAACACGCACACACACACACAAAAAAAAAAAGATCGGTGCCGTGTTCAAGAACACAGCGACGCCATCCCTGAAAGCATAAAACGAAAAAAGGTTAACAGAAGGGAAAAAAATGAGGGAGAGAGAGATCAGCAATGAAGAGAAATACCCGCCCGCTCCCCCACAGAATGTGTGGATTTCAATCATCGCAAGGGTATGTGACGCGTTGAGCACACAAAAACAAAAACAAAAAAGCAATCATGACAGCCACAACAACAATACGCTCAACAGAGGCGGCGTCGTCTCGCTCACTTGGCCGCCTGTGACGCGCGAAGTTGTGCGAGTCCGAGCTTTGTTTCCATTTTTCGGCCGAAGTTCTTGTCGCGCAAGCGTGGCAGGGCCTCCTGGAGTATCGGTAGAATCCCAACCGTCGCGGCACCGGCCTCGGGCGTATCGTCACGGCTCGCGTCGCTGCCGTGTCCGGGAATGAGCTCGCTCACCGGGGCCACCGTGAGTAATGTTTGCACGACGTAGTTGCCGTACGCGTCCAAAGCAATCGTGAGCAGAGGTAGTGTATCATGTGGACCCGGCGTTGTCTTCATCGACGCTTCCGCATGCGGATCTGCGTGTGCGCTGTTCCACGCGATGGGCTCCAAAAACGTCCGACCGGACACGGTCGCCGCAGAGGCGTTGGCGTGAGGGGCAGAGCCACCACGGTCAGAGCGTCCGTGCGGCTCAAGCGCGCTGGGTGTCCAGAGCATCAGACGGCAGAAGGCACGCACCCGCTTCTCGCCACAGAGCCGTAGGACTTGTTCCACAACGTTGGAGGCGAACTTGTTGCGGCACAAACGCACCATACTCTGCACGCTCCCAGCGACGCTCTCGGCTTGTGGCTGGAGCAGACAGCCGGCGATGGCGTCCACGAGCTGCAGGTAGCCCTTGACGTAACACAGCTTCACTGCGTGTGTCAGGACGTAGTTGCCGAACGGATCCACGGCCAGCTCGAGCACGTGGTCAAGCAGGGCCACGACAAAGCGCTGCAGGCTGTTACTCGTGCGACTGACCAGGACAGCGTCCTGCACCGCGCGCACAGGTGTCTGTTGTCTGGGCACGGCGGCACCGTCGCCGCAGGTCGACGTCGCGTACGCGTCAGGCAGTGATAGCGGCGCGGGCAAAGACATGCTGCTCCAGTAATCGCACGTTTTTTGAACGATGCAGCACCCCTGACGGTTCAAACACACCGTCATCAAGTTGGCGAGGATGCCGTCAAACAGAAAGTCTGTTTTTTCGTGTAGCTTACGCGCGAGTGCCGCGGCGGTGGACAGCTCCGTACCGGCGTCCGTGACGGCAGCAGGCGTCTCGACGGACGGGCACGGCGCGTGGTCGTCTGTCACGGGCGCACACGATGGGACGCCACGCATCGTCTCGGCGTGGTGATGGACGGCTGTGTGCGAGGCGAGACTGCTCAGTAGTCCCCCGTAGCGCTGCGTCATGTACGCCAGCCACTTGCTGATCACATGGCCGCCGTTGACATCCACCAACAGCTGCATGGTGGACTGACGCAAGGCCGCCTTCACGAGCGCCTCCTCTTCCTCGTCAGACATCGTTTCAATCAGGCGCTGCACGGCGAACGTCCCGTGGCACGAGCACGCTACCGCGGCGAGCTGCGTGGACAGCGTCGACTCCCGCAGCAGACGCTTGCGTGTTTCAGGTGGGGCGACATCAAAAATTTTCTGAATCAGGAAGTTCCCGTAGCTGTCGGACATCACGGTGGCCAAGTCCGGCATGAGCACGTCAAGGAGCTGCTGGATCGCCACGGAGGAGGTGAAGAGGACGGCCGGCGGCTCCGCGCCTGTCATTTCCGCATCCACAATCGCTTGCAGCATGCGACAGCCGACTTGATCTTGAGAAAGACGCAGTACACGCTCACGCAGCGGCAGCGTGCCACCGATGCCCCCATCGTGTACAGGTGAGTGCAGTCCACTACCGCTCTGCGGACGCTGCGAGGGCGACAGCGGGAGGAAGCCGGCCATGGCGCTGGCCACTGCGTTTTCTGGTGCGTTGTCGAGTGCGGCTGCCTTGTCCGCACTGCCGTTCGCGCCAACACCACCACCACCGCGCAGCAGGGCAAGCAGAGGTACGACGGACGGCGTCGGTGGTGTGTCTGTGCGTGTCTTGTTGGCCGCGGAGACGTACACCTGAGGCACCGCCGCCGTGTCATGTACAGGGGGGTGGTTGGCGTGCGCGCGGCCACCCGTCGGTGGCGTCATCGTGAGCCCGGACGATGGACGATGAGGCGAGGCGCCACTGGGACGCATGTGTGAGCGGTTGCCGTTGGCCGCGCCGTTGCCCGAGGCGGTCGCGGAATGAGCGTGTGGCCGTCCACTGCCCTGGTACTCCGCCGTGTGCAGGGGCGATGTGGTGAAGGAGACGTTGCGCGGCATTTGTGACGGACGCGAGGGCGTCGTGAAGAACGGCACCGGCTGCGGTTGCGGAAAGCTTGGACTGCCCGTGCGCGCGACGCCGCCTGGGCTCGTGTAGTGCGACATACTCGCGAGTCCTGCCGGCATCGACGCGCCTTGCAGCGGTGTTCCGCCGCTCATCGTTGGCGTCAACGGCAGACGGGGCTGGGGGCGCACGGCAGGAACGGGGCCCTGATGGCTCATCGAGCCCGGTGGAAGTCGTCGCTGACTCGGTGATGGATCCTTGACGCTTGACGAGGCGGCGGCGGCGGCGGCCGCAATGGATGACATCATCGCCGGCCCGGGTGCGCCGTAACTGGGTGAGTGTGTCGTGAAGAGGCCTCTGACATCGGGCGGCGTCATGCACCGTGCCGCCGTGTTCAGCGATGGACGGGGCAGCGGTGAGGCCCACGTCGCGGGCTGACCTTGCGTGATCGGCGTGCAGTGCGACGCGGGCGCGGACCACTGGTGGAGTGAGGCGTCCCTGTTGGCGATCGCCGTCGCTGTCGTGCCGCTTCCCTCAAATGGACTTTGCGGCGGCGCAGCGTAGAACGGCGAAGACAGAGACGGGTGCGGCTGCTGGCTCTGCAGGATCAACATTTCCTCCTCCACACCCGCGAGCATTGGACTGACCAGAGGACCAACAGGAGACGTCACGGCCACCGCTGAGTTGGTGCCTGGCTTCATGAGAATATGTGACTGCGTGTACGCCCCGGTGGCCGGCACGGTGATCTCGCTCTTCCCACCCATCGTCGTCGTCAGCGGTGAGCGTTGCACGAACGGTGCGTACACATTGTACCCGGTCGTGTTGTTCGTCTGACTGTGAGGACCCGCGTCCATCAGGCACACCGGGGACTGGTTGTGCGTGGGAAAGGGTGCGGCGGCGAAGCGGAAGCCGTTGTGAGACTCGTCTGTTGGTGTCATCGCGTCGGCGGCGGCAGTGGTACTCGCCGTCCTCGCCGTCGGACTCACGAACTCGGTCCGGATGACGGGTTCGCTGATGCCACAAAGCTGTGGCGTGCCGAAATCGGTGGCATCACCGCGTTGAGCTTGGTCCTGCGGCGCCTCCTCCAATGCCCGTTCCCACACCTGTGCGATCAGCGCATCGAGCTCATCCCTCTCTGCCTCGTCCGATGCCACTGCGTCGTTGGCGTACATGTGAGACGTAAGTGGGGAGTACAGAATTCGAAGGTCGCGCTGTGCCCCGTCTGTCTGTCTGTTTGTCTGTCTGTGTATATGTGTATCTCGGTGATGAAGAACGCACGGTCGCTGTTGTGGAGAGCGGCTGTTGCTTTATTCTTTTTTTTTTTCTTCGCTTCTTCCCTCGACGACGTGAAGGGCTCTACGTACCGTGTCCAAAAACACGATCCGGCTTTGTATCTCGCCCTCGTCGCTGAGGAAGAAGGCCGAAGGAGACACGCGTGTCCAGGAGGGTTCCTTCTTACTTATCGATAACTACACGGAAGTGGTTTAAATATCACTCTTTTGTCTTTTTTTTTTGTCTTTTTCTGTTTTTTTTTTTTTTTGTGTCAGCGCGTAGATTGAGTAGAGTCAGTCGTGCTTCACCAACCTACTCTTCTGACTCCACTCGGTGAAATACCGTCTTACCTGTCCGCTATGGCCTGCAACGCGAAACAACAAAACGTAAGCGCGGCTGTGAGAGGATAGACAAACAACCAAAGTAACGAAAAATAATCTAGAGGATAAAAAGAGAGAGACAGCGCTCCCTCTTGAGTCGTGATACACGCGATATTTGCTCGCGGAGAGCAAGCGAGCGAGGAGATGATGAGTAGGCCGAGCTCGGCGTTGAGTGCAGATGCGCGTACGTCCGTTGATCACCTCACTACGTTACGTGCTTCAACAACGAGAGAGAAAACCGTTACCCTCCCTTTCTTCGCTTGTTGTCTCTGAGTTCCTTTTTTTTTTTCTGTGATGTGCACAGTTAAATATGCGTGTCGGAAGAGTGTGTGAGAGAGAGTGAGAGAAGAGATCATGGAGAGGACGAGTACGCCTTCGTCAATGGGTCACGGGAGCGCAAAGGGTTTCGCATCGCATCGTTGTTGTGTCCCTGTCTTCCTTCTCTACCGATCGCAGGGATGTGATGACGACGGAAGGGACGCCGGCTTGTGGAGGAAGGGACGAACAACCTTCAGAGCGAGCGATCATCGAGTGTGGAGGTCAATGCCCTAAACACAATCTGGGTGTCAAGCACCACAGTCCTCGGTGTCTGACGGAGAGAATACTCAGATGTATGTGAGGACAGACAAGGCCAAGCAGAACACATAAGACACACGAAATTCAAAACAACAACAACAACAACCGATACACCAGCGCGCCCGAATGGGAAATATAATGCCACATCATAGAGATCGCCGAAGTGTCGCGTCTCGCGCATCGATGAGGGTGCTGTTGGCGACCATGCACGCCTCCATGACACACCACAACTCATTCTCAACCCAGCCCGCACCAAACTGTTTTTTACCACGCTGTAGTGCTTCGAGCGTCCACGTGTGGGGCGCGACACTCGGCTCTACCCGCACTGTCGCGTTGTCCTTGGCTTCGTCTTCTTCTTTGGCTCGGTGCGCGTCTGCAGGGGCAGAAGAGCTCGTTTTAAAAAGTGCAGCTGCCAGGGCCTCCTCCTTCGATCCAGAGACAGGCACCTCTTCTGCTTGTTTCGCCACTGGATGCGTCACGCGAACCCACGGCAAAGGGTCCTCGCGTGACGTCGACAGCTCAAGAGCGGGTGCCGTGCCGACCAAGTCCGCCTCGTGTGCGTTCCCCTGCGTCGCCGCGGCCTGTGCAGACAGCGGCACACGCACACCGCGTAGCACATCCGACCAGTACTGCAGCGTCGTGTAGTCCTGACGAAGGCACAGGGCCTGGACGGCCAACGCATCGAGCTCATGCGCCTGTTCCCACCGTCGATCGTGCGCGTGGAGGAAACCGACGGGACTGATGAGAAAAAGAAACGATGTGAGCGCGAAGCCACCACCTGCGAAGGCGGCCATTCGATACGATCGTACGCGCTGCGGATACCTAAGTCGCCACACGCGATACACCTGTGCGTTCAAGTAGTACAGCGGCACACATGCAGTGATCCCGGAGAGTACGCTCAACACACCCACCCATCGCGTGTAGCGGACGAGCTTGTGGGCCATTGTGTAGTACTCGTCTGCCTGTTTCTCGATTGCGTGGTGCAGGAGCTCGGCGTTGACCTCCGCTTCGCGACAAGCATCTGCCAATGCGACAAGTGAGTGTGACGCGTTCTCTCCGCGGCTTGACGTCAAAGCTGACATCCGGCCTCTCGTGCTGCTGTTGTGTGCTTTGTTTTTCTTCTTGTTGTGCACGTCGCTCCAACTTGTTGGCAGACGTGAGCACTGAAGGAGAGAGAGAGAGAGAAAAGAAGAGTGGAATACGGACCGAACAGGGAACAGACGCACACCGTCACACCACACACGGACACACAAGCGCGAGTCGTTCAGTGCGATTGCTAGTCCTCGCCAAGAGGAAGAGAGAGAGAGCGAGACAAGTGGATGGCACGTCGAGAGAGGGAGAGAGAGAGAGGCGAATCGCAGCACGCGTGAGCGGAAATGGGAAAAAAATATCAACGGAGGCTTCTTTTGTGGTTCAATGATTTCATCGCAGCGCATTCGAAGCCCCTGGACACACACACCAGGCACAGCAACATGCGAGCCTTTTCTTTTTCCCTCTTCCCCAACCAACGCCAGGGAAGAGGGCGAGAGAACACGACTCTGATCCTGTTGTGTCATTGCCCACGTTTTCACTTCTCTCCTTCTGTGCACTTGGGCTTCTGCTGTGACGCACACAGGCCAAATTAACCACCACCACCAAGCGCCGCAGGATCAGCATACTCTTTTTTTTTTTTTTGCCACACGAACAACAGCACAGAAGAAATTCGCAGAAGCCGAACTAAGACGATGACGAGAAGAGACCTGTGCTTTGGCGCCTACGCGGGAAATACACAAATAAGATGTGGCATGTGGGTGAGCCGCGGTCGATACGCGACAGCACCACCACCGACAAAATCAGCAACACCATAAAGAAGAATAAAATCAAACAATCAGATGGGACGAACGGAAACACACGCTCGCCTATATCCTGTGTGTCCCTTTGCTTATGTTCTCAGCTCGTTCTTGTCTTTCACTCGCTTTTCGAATCACGTACACGCGTGCGAGGATATGAAAAAGAATGACAAGAGGTGCGGCACGAGACATCGCTTCGCCGTCCCCAACACTGACTCGATGAAATACAAGTGAACAGAAATAAACACAGAAACGAGTGTGAACGAAGATGGAGAGTAAAAAAAACAAAACAAAACAAATAAGGAGAGGCGGAAGAATGAGTGCGGTCCACCATGCACCACGTACCAAGATCAAGTGTGCATGCGCTGGCCATCTCGGGGAGCAAAGAAAGAATGATGATACAAACAGACAAACGAAAAAAAAAAAAAAGATGAGGAAACAGAACGATGAGGGTTGATCAAGTCATAAGCGTGGGCGCGCGACACAGCCCGGGCGGTGTGAAGCGGAGGCTGTGAGGAAAACAAACAAACTGTGCGATGATGTACCTGCACAGATGTCAACAAAACCGAGGAGAAGAAACGAGGAGGGTGTCAAAACACCGCGTCCTGATCCGTATCGACTAGCGTCGCACACACGCGCACGCGCCGCTATTTTTTTCTTTGTTTTCCCGCTCCGCACGCCTCCCTTTGTACGTCGTGCGGATGCGTCGCTTACGCGAGAGAGATATGCAGCGCCTTGCGGATATCCGCCGCCACGGGCAACATCATGATACTCTTGTAGAATCGGTGACAGTTGGGGAATCGGTGCTGCGCGTCCGCCTTGAGACCTGCGGGGCTGACGTAGATGCTGTGTAGCGCCATCACAATGATCAAGTCGGCTGCGGTCAGCGAGTCCCCGACGAGGAAGAAGAGATCCTGCTTGCCGATCGCCTGCCGATCGCCGGTGGCGCTGCCACGACCCGTATTGAGCACAGAACCGCGCGCCGACATGAGCACAGCGGACTGACGGGGCGAGGCGTTGCCGTGGCGCGCCGACTCTAACTGCGTCGAGGGGCGTACCAAACGGCTGCTGCGTGGACTCACATCGTTGTCATCGAGGAGCTGCGTATGACGCCGAATCTCATTCAACTGCCGTACCTTTTCGTCCTTTTCGGCCTCGTTCTGGCGCGTGCGGACGCTGCTGGCGACATTGTACACCGATGAAATACGGCGGTCACGGTCGCGCACCGCGGACGGGCGACCCAGGCGCGAGAACTCATCGCCATCCTCGTTACCGTAGAGCTCATCTTCCAGGAAAAAGGCGTTCGGCCCGCGCGCTGTCAGATTTCCTCCCGCCTGGGACACCAGAAGTTTCCGCACGTCGCGTAGGAACTCGATGCGCTTATCCAGACCCTCTAGGTTCGCGAACAGCACCTCGCGAATCGCGTTGAGCCCGGCCGACTGGCCCGCCGAGTTCATCAGGTCAATCTGCTCTAGCACCGCATCGAGGCGCACAGCGGCGAAGTCGAGCCAACTGTCCACCTCTGCACTCTCCACGACACTGTGGCCGTACATCGCGTACTGGATGGGATAATCGGGGTGGGGTGTGTGGCGTGCCTGGCCCGCTGTCTTCTCGCCGTCCGTCTCCTTCTTGATGTCGAGCACCATGATCTCCGCACGCGCGAGGTAGCGCACCATGGCGTTGCTCTCGAAGAGATAGCCTTCTGCGGTTTTGAGAACTGGCACGCGCTGCAGGGGGTTGCAGTTGAGACGGAACGCCTCCGTCACGTTGTCTACACCCTCGCGGATCGGGGTGACCTTGAGCGTGATGCCTGCGTACGCGCCGACCAGAAGCACACGCTGCACATAGCGGTTGTCAAGCGGACCAACCAGAGTCACGGGCATCTTTCAATATTTGAAGAGAAGAAACGGTGCGTGACTGCTTTTATCCTGTCTTTGATGAGCTCACAGGATGAGGAAACGGATAAATGAAACGGCAGGTCCCTGTATGTGTGTTTGTGCACACTTGGATGGTGATGGTGTGTACGGAAGGGTCAATGTGGGAGAAAGCGTGTATCTACGAAGAGAGGACGAGAGAAGAAACGTGAAGAGTGTGGTATCTGAAAAAAAAAAAAAAGAAACGCGAGAGACTTCTGCTGAGAGGAGGAGAAAAAAAAAAGAAAAGCATTGAAATATTGAAAGAGACCGAGATGCAGCATGCGCCAATCGCTCATCTCTCTGCTCATCTCTGTTACTTCCACCCAGGTACGTGAAGCGGGGCGTGCGGATTCAGCGTCAAAGGATGATAGAAACCATCTCTCATCACGCTACCGCAACAGAGAGTGAGTGAGTGAGTGAGAGAGAGAGAGCGCCAAGGACGTGCGACTGATGTAGCTGTTTCCCTCCTCTCTGGTTCGGGTCGCGAGTCGTGTTGTGCCTTGTCTCTCTTTTTTTTCTTTTTGTCATCATCTTCTTCTTCATCTTCGAGAGAAGATGGAAGTGTGGGACATCGCACTCTCACTGTGATGAGGACGTGCCATTCATCTTTTTTTTTTTGTTGTTGTTGTGTGTGCACGACTTAGCGATTGCACATATACTTTATTAGCAGCTGCTTACAGATAGGGGAGCACCCACACACCGAACTGAAGAAACAAAAGCCACACCAACACACAATCAAAATGGACACGAAATCCAAACGTCAACTGCGACTAGACAAAACACGTCAACCAGACACAATAGAGAGAAAAAGAAAAAACAAAAAAAGAAAAAAAAGAAAGAAAAAAAAAGAAAATCTGAGTAAAGGACAGACACCAACCGACAGTGAAACTCCCAAAATAGTTAAAAGGCAGATAGCACAGGCGAAAACATCGCACAACAACAAACAACAACAACAACAGGTACATCAGAAGAAGAGCCATTCGACTCACGAGAGAAAGAGACGCGTGGGCAGCAAAACGAACGGGTATCAACACGAGAGAGACAGCGAGTGACACCTACATACGCCGTTCTGAACTCTGTCGCGTAGACGTCGCCGTCGCTTCACGTACGCTTGTTTCATCTTTTTTTTTTTTTTCTTGTGTGCGTCCTGACACACACGTCGCGCCACTACGTAGCCCTTCCTTTTCTCTCCTTTTCTTCGTCTTGACCTTCTTACTTGTCCGCAGCCGGCGCGCCTGATAGCGGCGGAGACGCAGCCTGAGACTGAGCAGCACGACTGCTACTCGACACTTTACTTTGTTGTGCGTTGTGCCGCGCAGCCTCATCCATCGCGGCCCGCAGCACGCTCTCCTCCTCGACGTTTGCATCGAGGACGACGTAGCTAGCCGGGGTCACAGTCGTCTCCCAGGAGTCCGGGTTAAACACTTCGAAATGTCCGCGTGTGGCTTTACCTTTACCCTCGAAGTCGGCGATGATCTCGTGTGAGGCCGTCGGCGGCGCGCCGGTCTTGGTCTCCACCACCTCGCTACTCGCTGGCCGGAACCAATGACGGTTACTCTTGTCGTACCGCCACTTACGTTCGTACAAGGCGCGCGCGGCGGCGAGGTGTAAAACATCGCGGGGCATGCTATAAAAAATGTAGAAGAGCGTTTCCTCCTTGTACTGACTGAAACACTTCATCGTGAGCATCTTCGGCTTGGGTTTCTTATAGCAGTCGGGGATCTTTATCTCGGGCAACACGTAGTAGTGGTGCTCATCTAGTGGAAGCGTCGCGACCGTGGGGTAGAGGGGGTCCAGCTGAACGAGCTGTAAGCCGAGACTGCTCATGTCGATGCCCCGCATCAAGTACATGAAGTTGGCCTTGTCGTGCTGCAGCTGCGACGGCGTGCGTCCGATTTCGGGTTCCACGCGTTCGCCTTCCTGCGGAAGAGCCGCCACGCGCGCGAAGCTCGGGAGCGGTCCGCTGCGCTTCAAGAGCGGCTTGAGACCGTACTCATCCTCCACCTGCACGGACCCCTTGGCGGCGGCGGGACTGCCCGCGACCGCACTCGCCACCCCACCCGCTATCGCCACGTTGACAGTACCGGCGGAAGGGTCGTGGACGTGTGGTGAGGCGGCACTGTGGCCCGCGGCTCCGATGGAGCCGCCCGCACCCACGCCACCAGGTACGCCGACAGACATGGGCGTCAGCGAGGGCGGTGTACCGCCAGCGTTGTTGTACATGACAGCCGCGCCAGCTGCATGGCCGCCAAGCTGCTGCGCGTAGTACTGTGGGTAGCCGATGCCCGGATACGCGACAGCAGTGTACGGTGTGCCCATCATTTGTGGGGCCTGTAGCGCGGAGTAGTGCTGCAGAGGCTGCTGCTGCTGCTGCTGGCCAGCAGTGTGGAGAGGTTGTTGAGGAGGTGTGGCGCGAAGCTGCTGCTGCTGCTGTTGCTGCTGTTGCTGCTGCTGCTGACTTCTCAGGAACATGTTCATGTACAACGCCTGCTGCTGCTGCTGCGTTTGGATCTGTCCGGCAAGGTGCGGTGCCGCCATGGAGATCGAATGCGAATACGGCGCGAACTGCGCCGCTCCGCCGGGGATCCCAAACTGTGGCGCATACGCGATAGGTGTGTTGAGTGGACGGAGATAGATGCCTTGCTGCGGCTGTTGTTGTTGCTGCGGCTGTTGTTGCTGCTGCGGAGGTGTGTTGGCGACGTGGTAAGTCTGTGACATGGTGAACTGATGTGCGCGTATCTCTCTCTGAGGCTAACCGAGCTGATGCTCAAAAAAAAAGAAAAAAAAGAAGAAGACGGAGAAAAAAAAAAACAGTAGCTACAAAACGACAACAGGGCTATGAGGGCTTTAACCTGTTCGACCGAAAGTTTTCCAATCTCTCACACAATCGATCAACACTTTTCAAAAAAAAAAAAAAAACACAAAAAAACTTCTTTGCTTCTCAGCAAGATCGATGGAGCGCCACTGGCTGAGGTTGGACTCAATATTAGTGCAATCGAAACAGTTTTTTTTTTCTTTTCTTTTCTGAGGCGTCAAGACGAGGCAGACAGGTGTAAGGAGGGAAATGTCAGTAGGTGTGAGGATCACGCTGTCAGGCATACACAGAGGGCACGAAGGATGAGCACGAATGAGCTCTCCCATCCGAGAATATGTAAACGAGAGAGCGAGCGAGAGAGAGGGACACGAATAACGGGACGGTAGTGGCCACAATAACCACTTAGATCACACACAAACACACACACACAAATACGCAGAGTGACCTGTGGGCATGCGGTCAGAAGATGTTGTGCACAGCGTCCCGACATCGTTGTCGCACTACCATTCTTACCAAATATAGGTAAATAACTATTGATCTACTATTATTATGTGATCTTCGGGTGGGCCTCATGTGCTTGATTACTGTATTCGTCTCCAGTGCCGCACCCACTGGATTGTCACGGCTTCACACAATAAAAGGAAAAAAAAAGACAAAGAAAGAACAGACACACGAGCCCCAATTCCATCAACCACACGCCCCCTTCTCACACACAGACACACAGAATAAGAAAAGAAGAGAGGTGTGATGTGCTGCGGGGGTGGGAGACTGAGGATGACATCGTACTGATTTCGCCATCACCCTTAACGCGGTCGTGTGGCACATCAACAGCGAAGGCGGTGTCCTCTAGCACCAATTACAGAAACAGCAACAGCGCAAAGGAAAAAAAAAAAGGGCCGCTTCGCCCGTGGGCACTGACGGCTTCTCATTTTGCCGGTCTCAGTCGGAAATCTCAGACGAGGAAGTCGTCGAAACAGCGGCACCGAGGAGGATCGACATGCTCGCCGTCATGTCCACAGCAACCCCGGTGGTGCTCGTCGCGTGAGACCCCGTGGATGAGCGTCCAACGGATCGGGCCGCTGCGGTGTAACGCGCGGCGGCTTCCTCGGCCACATTGGAGCGCGTTCGGCTGAGAACAAAGCATCCCTCACCAGCGTCTTTGGCCGCATTCAAAGTAGTGAGGTCGCCTCTGGAGTTCGTGCCCGTGGACGCGCTGTGCACCATCTGCCTCGCGTGCGGCATCCGCTGAGCGTCTGTTTCACCGACCACTTCTTCATCGGCGTGGGTGTCCGCTTGGCGCCGGAACGAGCTTCTGGACACGAGGATGCCCCGACCACCACCGTCGGTAAGCGCCACAGGACTACTGACTCCACCATCGGCACATACCGTACCGGCCGCACACCGGTCCTTGTCGCTCATCTCACGGTGGACGCCGTCGACACCACGTTGACTCCCCGCCGCACTGGTGTTTTGATCCCCGTGCGCAGTAGCCCCTGGCGCAGACGTGTGTCGTGAAACATGTGGCGACGGCGTCCTCTGCACACGCAGTCGCCCACTGCCACCGCCCCCATCCTCACACCCTCGGCACTCGCCACGCGCACCTCCTTCAGGTCTGTGTGCTGCACGCGCGGGCGTGTGGTGCGTGTGCGGCTGCTCCATCGAGGCGTACGAACTTTGTTCCGCATCGCTTTGATTATGCTTTGGATCGCCATGGAAGACATCATCTTCGTCTGCGCCAGATCGGCGCGCGGGTGTGCGTGTCGCGCCTTCTGTCAGCGTGCCATTGAGATGGCTTCCATCGAGCGACCGCGAATCCTCAGCGGCGGCGTCGTCGAGCTCGGGCGGCAGCGGGGTGGTGGGCTCCTCAGAAGACGCGACGAGGAGACGGCGGGCAACAGGTCGATTCTCTGTGTACGGCGACGAGGCGTCAGCTGAAAGCAGTATCGTGCGTGTCACAGGTGAGGCCGAGGAGGCTGCGTGGCTACACGTGCCCATCACATCATCGCCATCACCACCGGCGACGGCGGCCGTTGCGGTCATGCTAGGTGCACTCACCGTGCAAGCCGGTAGGAGCGCTTCTTTCGGTGTGGGCGAGGGTGTGTGGGCCATCAGTGTCGGCGCGGAGGAAGACGGCGCGAGAGAGTGTGGTAAAGCGTTCCGGGCCTTGTCCAAGTCGTGAGCCTTACTCTGTGCACCGACACAATATCGTGTGCGTTGTGCACTCGACAAGGTGCGCGGCACAGCGCCTGATGTGGCTGCTGTTGTTGTTGTTGTGACTGCTGATCGCAGTGCTGCCTCGCCACCGCTCTTGGCGAGCACACCGCATGGCGTACCTTCTCTTATCTGTTTCGCGGCGCGCTGAGTGGTTTCCGTGTGCGAAGAGGATGGGTGAGAGGAGTGTACCACTGCACCGGCCTGTCGTGATTCCTGCGAGCCGGCACGCGCACTCGCCGAGGGAATGCTTGGCTTCACCGGTTCACTGCAGGTGTTGCTCTTCAAGGAGCTGGAGAGGGCGGACCCTGGCCGTTGCGGCTGCTGCGACCAAAGACATCGCGGGAGCTGCGCGGGAGGTGGCGACGACAATGACGATGACGTGTGCGCCTGCAGGGCTTGAAAGAAGGGCAGGGTGGGTTGAAACCCCCGGCGTACATCGACGGGCGAACCGCTTGGATCGATGAGCTGTGCGGCAGAATGCGTGCGAGGCGGTGTTCGCACCGTCGCGCTCACGTGGCCTTTGTTGGCGGCGGATGCCGTGTGCTCACGCGCACCCACGACGGCGCTGACCCTTCCACCGCTGCCGACGTGTGTGCGGCCCCGACACGTGATTGGGTGTTTTTGAGCTTGTTGAGCAGGGTCGATCGTGCGCGCCCGACTGTGTAGGACGTGTGCGGTCTCTAGCCTCTCGTCCTCGTCTGGCTGCGCCTCGTCGTCGTCACCGGGACGCTCATTGGTGAAGCTCTGTTGATGTGAGCGCGAGCGTGTGTCAGAGAGCCGACGCGCTTTCTTCTCCCATCTCTGCACTGGCCCGTGCGTGACAGGTGCAGGAGACGTCTTTTCTGCACAGCTGTGATCACCACCCCCACCACCGTCCCCGACACCAGTCCACTTCGCACGCGTCGTCGTCGTCGTCGTGGCTTGCTGCCGCGGTGGCGTGCCGGGCGAGTCCTGCGAGACTCTGAACGAGGGAAAGGAGGAGACGGCACGCAGCGCGGCGCGTGGCGGCGGTGAAGCCGATGTGTGCGCTTCCCCGTGCGTCTCTGCCGTGGCGGTGGCGAAAACAGTTTCCTCTGACCGGCGCTGTTGTTGTTGCTGACGCTGAAGCACGGCTGCATCGACGAGAAGCTTCACCGCCCCAGTCGCGGTTCGCGGATCGACGTACGTGAGCTTGCCGCCAAGGTCGATACAAACCAAACCCGATAACAGCGCACGGGCCGCGGCAGTGCGACGGGTGGCATCACCAGGGTACACGAAGCCGACAGGGTGATGTCGAATCGCGTGCGTGTGTCGCAGGCGTGAGGGGGACGCGTGTGTGTCTTTGGGTGTCGCCACAGCGCTTTTACCGTGCCGGGAGAGGGTGTGCGCGTCCGCATCGCCGACTGTGCTTTGTGGGCCCGGTGTCATCGTGGTGACCGGCGACACCGCTCGCGGGCACGCCGGCGTACATGCTGCCGTCTCTGATGCGAAAGGAAGGCTCGTGGTGGACGGTGAGGCACAAGAGGCCGACGTGCGCGAAGAAGCGCGTCGCGTGTGCGCCACGTGACCGTGCCCACTACCACCGCCACCACCGCTGTGCCAAGCGGCGGACGCACTCATCGTCGGTACGCTCGCCGCGGCGCGTCGGGCATGCCTCACCAACGCCATCTGCAGTGGTGAGGGGGCGCTGCCTTCGCTGATATGAACGTGTGCGTGCGCGTCCTCCCTGTCGCTGTCATCACGATCGGCGCGTGCGGAAAGCAGCGCCTCGACGGGCGAGGCATGCCGAGGCCCAGACCCACACGCGCCCATCTCTGGCCCGTTCATTCCCCCCGCTAAAGCGCTGGCGGTGTGCGTGCTGACGCCGACGGTCGCCGACAACTTTGCGCCGGCGATCGATCCCGATAAGACTTCGTCCGCCGTCACCGAAAGTCGACTCATGGACGGCAACTCATCGAAGATGAGCCCGGCGCCGAGTTGATTGGGGCTCACGGAGAACACCGCTGCACTCGTCTCGACGGCCCACGGCAGTTGTGACCTGGGCAAGGGGCTACTATCGTTGTCCTTCTCGTGGTGCGCTCGCCCGCTGTGAGGTGTGCGTTCAGCGTTCGCCTGCCACGTTCCGAGGGACGCTTCCGGGACGGACGCGACGTGAAAAACACCGGCACGACCACTGCCCACACCCGCCGCTCCCAGACCAGACGACACGGAGGCATCGGGTCCACTGGCCGCATGGACAGTTGTGTTCATCGACTGCGGCGGACCAACGCTAGTAGCTGCGTGGGCGGTGCTCTCATTTTCATTCTCGTTTGCGTCCGCTGGGTGGTCTTCTGCGTCGCCTCCCTGCTCCGCCGTCTGTGACGGTCCGCGTGCCGGACCACACACAAAGCGTGTACATCGTATGAAGTAGTCGTCGAGACGGTAGTCTCGCGCGGCATTGCGGACATCGGCGACGAAGAAGAGCGCGTCTTCCGGAAGAGAGAGCGACCTGAGCGATGCTACTTCCTCCTCTTCGTTTGCATCGCCTTTTTGTTCCGCTTCGTGCGTCTTGCCAACATCATTGACGTCCTGTGTCTCCTCATTGGCGGCGAGCGTCCCGCCGCGCATGGCCTCTCCTTCCCCTTCTTCCCCCACCTCGCGTTCGCGACAACAGGAGCGCCTCTCACGCGATTGGAAGAACCGGAGCGGGGCGGTCACCGCGCGTGCGCGTGCATCTTTCGCGGCTGCGGTGTGGATCGCACTCTCGTCGAGCTCGACAATGGTCGCGTCCTCGTACCAGAGCGGCGCACCGAGGAATTTACGCAGTCGGTGATCGATGATGGGCAACGCATCGTCGTCCACGTCATCGTAGAAGAGAAGACTCGCCGTGGAGAGGTGGAAGTCGGCGACAGGTTTCGTCTTGTTCGCGTGGACGTCAGAGGTCCGTTCGGCTTCGCGCGTGAGTACCTCCTCGCCGCCGTGAACGTCTTCACTCTCGCCCACCACACCGCTCGCCTGTGTCTTGGCCGACGCGCCATTTAGGTTTATGCTGTGCGAGAATGACAACGCGAGCGGTGCCGGCACATCGACGGAGCTCGTCGGTTCCGATCCGCCGGCCCCCAAGGGTAAAGCGCTCGCGCTTCGACTGTGGCTCATGACAAGCGCACGCGCGGGGACGACTGAGCCTGGCAGCGATTCAGAATACGTACCGTGACTCTGTGATGACTGCGCTATGATGTCGTGTGCGCTCAACAAGCAGCTGGGCGGGGTCGCCGAGACGTGATCGCCACGTGCGCTCCTGACCCCGTTCACGCCGCCGTTATGGTGTCCTGACCCGGCTGGACCGATCGCCACCTGGCGGCTGTTGTCAGTGCTGGTGCTGTGCCCATCACTCACGGCGGCTTGCAGCACGAGGTCATCGTCAGCTCGCGCGGTCCGCGTGTCGAACACACCTTGACGTTGCGGAAGATGGTTCAGTGAGGATGTGTGCGATGCGGGTGCCATCACCGAGGTTGTCTTGTGGGCGGTGGTAGAGGCGGCGGTGGTCGTGACCGCCGCGGTACGTCTGTGACGGCGGAGAAACCGTCGGTAGCGAGGCTTCTTCTCGCCAGTCTCGGGATCTGTCATGTAAAAATGAAATCGGTGCGGTGCTTTGGCGAGCACATCGCACACCACCGTCCCACCGTTTCGCCTGTGCTCTTCCGCAGTGCTTTGAGGGGTGGCGACTGCTTCTCGTGCTGGCGTGTTGGCCAGAGAACGGCCCTCCGCATTGGTGACCCCAGGCGGCAGATCGGACGCGTGCGCCGTCCCACGCTGGGAAGGCACCGGCAGCGACAGAGAGGCTTCTTCGTTCTCCTCTCCGGACAAGAGCTGCGCCCGCAGACTGTGGTCGTGTGTCTCGTGGGCATGTGCCGACGGAAGGACAGCCGACGTCGGCGAGACTAACTCCATCGAGGACGAGTAGTAGGTGCTCAAGGCGCTCGAGGTCGGCGTTGCGCTCACAATAAACGACCACGACAACTCACGCTCATCGTTGAACCGACGACGACGATCACGCGCGGACGGATCCGCATTCGTATTGACGTGCGGGGCGACTGGCATCGCCGTCACCTGGCGCGTGCCGTCCTTGTGCTGTACAACGAGTGTGCTGGTGCCACGGCTCAGCTGAAAAAAAGCCCCTATCGAGGACGCCACCGAGTTGGTGCTGCGCGTACTTCGTCGACGGCACAGCGGCCGCTCCATCGGACTTGGCTGCCCGTACAACAATGGCGAGCCGGACCAGGCGCCGTACAGTTCGTTCTCCGGGGTCACGCTGACGAGAAAACCTGCCGTTGAGCACGTCGTGCCGCTGAGCGTACGCGCACCGACCCCGCCACCGCCGCTGTGACGGCGCACGAGGGAGCTCTGCGATGGCGAGTGCGGACTGACGGGACTAGCGAAAGCGAAGCCCGCCCCACCCGCTGCCCGTGCAGGCGGGCGGTACAGGCCAAAGGTATTATGCGCTGGCGACGACAAACTCGTCAGGCTCTCGCTAACGGGCATGCGACCACGCGCGCTGGAACCGGCAATGGCGGCTGCCGTGACGGGCGAAGACGGACCTGCGGGCGCCTGACCACCCACTGCCCGACGATCAGCCGATGTGCTTGTACTGTTCACCGCGGCCGTCATCGCGTGGAGACTCTTGACGAACGCAAAGGGGTCGTAGTGCACAGCGTGCGGTGCGTCCCACGCGGGCCCGACAGCGGCTTGTGCCCCGCATCGTGTTGCGGAGCTGTGACTGTAGGTAAACATGTGACCACTGGGCACGCCTGGCTGTGGCTGTGGCTGTGGCTGTGGTGGCTTCGGGTCAACGTCCTGCTCTACAGAGTTCGCCGTGCCTGCAAACAGCGTCGCACCGAGCAGCGGCGGCGGACTGGGGGTCCGGCTTGGTGTGGTCATGCCCTCACGATCACCCCGAGCTACGCGTGGCTTGTACGATGTCGTCGCTGACGAGGGCGGCACCGTGCGCGTTAGCGCGCTGCGCTCCGTCGTCGACGTCTCCGCCGTCAGCACAGAGCACGACATAGCAGCCTCTTCCTCTTTGAACGACTCCAAGGAGCGCGAGACGTCGGCGAACGCAGAGTGCGGCGGTGTCAGCGCGGCTGCACGTTCAGGTGCTTCCGCGACAGCCGTAGCAGCGGAGAGCGCGCTCTTCCCGTCCTGAAAATGGCCGCGGCCCTGATTGGACGCGTGCGGCGGTGTCTGCGATGAGGTCACCCCCAGCAGCGGAAGAGCGTGGTAGTGCTCCATCGCGTGCCCGCCAGACGATGAGGGGCGATGGTATGCCTGGCGAGCGCCGCCGCTCACCCACGGCATACCCACGTTTGTCTCCTGTCCTTGCGGACTCTGAACGCCAACACCACCGCGTGCACACAGCGAGTTTGGCGATCGCGGCGGAGTTCCAGTGAGCATGGATGACGACAGCGAGCGTGGGCCGTCGTTGTGTAGCTCACGCATCTCATGGCATCGTCGGCCTGATCCCGGGACACCGGTAAGCCCTTGCGTGTGCAACTGCATCCGCGGACGCAGTTGTTGCCTTTGCGGTGAAGTCCGCTGACACGCGACGTCTAAAGTGGAGGGCAATGCGGCCGTCGCGGGGACGACGGTGGTGACCGGCCCTTCCACTCCTGTTGTAGGGCTGGGCTCACCCTGCCCCTCCACACCCATGCGCACGCCGCACGGTGGTGACGCGGAGAACGACCACAAGTCACTTGTCTGTCGCACCACAGATTGTGCCGGCGGGGTCAGTAAGGAGAGTGATGTCGGTGCGGGGACAAGACCAACCTCGACGAGACTCACAGGCGGAGGCGGAGAGGCGGTGACGGCCGAGTGAACGGACGCGCGCGTCGCATGCGCAGAGAACGATGGAAGCACCGGTACGCGCACCCCGTGTGTGGTGCACAGCGAGGGTGTGCGAGCCTCGGTGTGGGCCGTGTCGCCGGACGACGGCGTGACATCCGCGCGGGCTGCGGACGGCACAGGCACACCACTACCTCCGCTGTCTTTGTCCACATCGTCCACATCGTCCGCATCGCCGCGCAGCGCAGGTGCGTTTGCGCTCATGGGACGATGAGTGGGCGTATGACGTGTGCCAAGCAGACCAAACGGATGCCGTGGATCGTGCGTGAACAGCAGCCCACCTCCTGTCATCGTCACGTGAGCGTTGTCGTCCTCGAGTGGCGTGAGTGCGTGCGCGCCGCGGCTGAGCATCGACCACGAAGTCGAGTTGGCGGCGAGTTCATCGTCGCCGTGACACAGCAAAGACGCCATCTGCGGCACACCACCACGTCGACGAGCTTGACTCGCCGTCACCGCCGTGTTGGGGCTTTCATTGGTGTCCACGTCGTCATGGTGCACCAAAGCGCTGTGAGTGAAGGATCCGTTCCCGTCATTGCTGGAGGAGCGCTCGAGGCGCACGCGCTTCACATCTGCAGTCCCCTCACCACTCGCGCTGTAGCTTCCCTCAAAGTCGTAACCCACGTGCTGCCCGTGATGGTTATTGTTGTTGTCGCTGGGATCACGCGGCGGCTGGCGTCTGTTATGCAGCGCAGGGGAGTGGCCGTAGGACGGCGCAGAAGAAAAGTACGATCCTGCCGCCTCGTCATGACCATCATCTTCTCCGGTGCGAGGTGCGCCGACAATACGAGCGACAGAGGTCATGTACGTGCACCGCCGGCCGGCGCTCTCTTGCTGCGCGCTGTCCGGCAATGACGACGAGATCGGCGTGTGCTCGGGTGTGGGCAGTTGCGATGAGGGGGTTGGACTTCGCGCACCTCCGTGCGAGAGGGAGGTAACCGCGTGACTCAGAAAAACCGGTTGAGCCATGTCCGGCATGTGTGCGACGCTCTCTGCATGCTCGTCACCGCGCGTCGTGCGCGGTTGATTTCGCGTTGTGTGACCGTCGCGACTGCCTTGACTGTCGCTCGAGGTGTTCGCACGCCTCGACGCGGCGTACTGGTGCGTCCGCGGTGTCTCGCCTTGTCCAGGGGCGTGCCGTTGTGGCAGCGTCGTCGTCGTCGTGGCCAACGCGTCGGCAGTGGTGCTCAGCGGACCCCGCCGTGCGGCTTCCAGCGCCACGAATGACGACAGCGATGGGGCGTCGACATCCATCGCGTGGCGTGAGCGTGCACACCACTTGTCATTCTCGCTGGGGTGCGGCGAAAGACGAGGCCCGTGCGCCGCAGCAATGGCCGTCGCGCGACCGGCGCTGCATCGGCTCACCATCTCCGCCTCAACCAGTGGTGATGGTGGGTAGTCGCGGGATTTGTCAGGTAGTGGCCGCGTCGCCGCACTGTGTGTAGCAGGGCCGTCGTCATGATCATCAGCGCCATAGTAAGCCGCCGCGGTTGTTGGTGAGGCACCTCTAGAGGCCCGCAGGAGCGGCGCGTGCACATCGCACTCTATGAGTCCGTGTGAGAGCGGTGCCAAGGAGCCGGTGAGTGAAGTCTGCGAGGTGGAGAAGCTTAATACAGATGGACGCAAGGCGGGCGGTACGGAAGAAGGCCGTGACCTGTTTCCCGAAGAATGTGTACTGACCGTTCCGGGTGCACCTGGCGAGGACGCGGGCGCCATGAAATGCAATGATGTTTCCATCACTCACCTGATGACAAGAAAAGAAACGAAGCGAACACACACCCGCAAAAACAAACAAACAGACAAATCGGGAGAGAGAAAAGTGCCTAGAGAGGTCCCCGAAGAGCAGGATATACACAAGAGCGAAGCTGTGGAAACAGAAAAAAAAAAGAAGTAAGTACACAGACGCTGACACACTATTGGACAATAGCCGACGAGGTCTAAGATGAAATCGATCTACTAACACACTTCGCGTATTGCTTTTCGTTGTTCTTCTCAGCTTCCTGGCGCTTTTCTGTGCGTGTGCCTGGGTGTCGCTTGGGAGAGTACTTTATACACAGGAACAATCACTAAAACCGAGAGAAGAAAAAAAAAAAGCGATAATAAATCTCGAATGAAATGAACACACCACACGCGACAGTCGCGGACTCTCTGTCAAGTGAGATCGAAATGAGAGACGACGAAGCTGAGATGAGCCGATCAAAAAGCAACAAAAAGAAGGTTGCGAGCCAATCCAATCAAACCAAGAGGAACAAAGATACCACAAGAAGCAAAAAAAGAAAACGAACAAAGTGAGAGGGGGACAGCAAACCGAAAAAGAAAAAGAAAAAAGAAGAAAAAGAGATATCGAAATAATGCCAATGAGTGTGCAGTTCACAACGCATAGATGTGCGCAGATGCTTTTCCCTTTCGCAGACGCGCTAGGGAAAGAAAAAGATAGAGAAATAAAGGAAACACACACACACACACACACGTGACGATGGGGACGGCGAGACGTGAGCGGCGGTATACCCAAATATACCAGAGGTAGGCGTCACAGTGAACAGTTCGTCACAAACAGCTGCGATGAGCGTGAAACAGAAGTAATAATGATATGGAGAAGTCGTCACAGCCCTGCCAGTGTGCGCAGCCAATACAGTGTGTTTGTGTCTTTTTTTTTTTTACTTCACATCTTGACAAATTGCACACACCAACGCGTCAAGCACCGTACAAAAACGCAGAGATATGAGGAGAAATGTGAGACAGAGAGAGAGAGGGGGAGAGATGAGTGACGATCCGGATATTAACACACTTGCTGGCGTCCAAACAACAGTTTAATTTTTTTTTGTGCGCTCGGTTCGGTCCAAAAGCACACAAACGCGCGCACCAGACACGCACACGCCTCGAGAGGCGCGGCTGGCGATAATGACGTGCCTCTGTTTTTTTCATTGCTCATCGCTCCCTTCGACGTGAGGAACAGTAAAACATGAACGAGAATAGAAAAAGCCCGCTCTGGACCTCCCCTCCACATACACACACACACACGTCTGCCGGCACACAAAATAGCGGATTAGACCTGCAGTGCCGCCGGGAAGAACAGTTTTGTCCGCAGACGCTGTTGAAGTGCTCCGAAGCACTCATCCGACACACCCAACGTCCACAGGGCCTTCCCCAGACGCGTCAGCTCAGCCTCCACCCGCCGTCGGACATGAAACGGCTCCGCACGGCGCGAAGGCGGAGGTGAAGACGGCTCTTCTTCCGCCTCGACGCTCGCGTGCCATGGAGCGAGCCGCAGCGGCTGTCGCTGTAGCGGTGCGGTGAAGGTGCCCGATGTCACATCGGCGAGGGCGACGAGACTGGCGAGAACGGCCCACAGCGCGTCCTTCACGTCGACGGTCCGCGGACGAGGATCTGTTGACTGGACCAACACCTGTTCGCGGGAACAGGCTGCCGGTGCCGTCTTGTTGTCGTCAGCAGCGGACTCGGTGGGGGCGTGCGACGCACAGGCACGTGCCTTCACAACGGCGTAGGCCGCGCTCTGACGGTAGTCGAGCGCACCAGAGGGTCTTCGCGCGCATGGCTGTGATGAGCCCATGGCGGGAAACCTCTCTGGCGGGGCTTCCTTGACCGTGGCCTGTACGTGCGCGGCGGCCTGCGGTCTCGCTGTGCTGCTGTCGGGGTACAAGTAGCTGTGCTGCCACGCGTTTTCCGCCAGCGCGGCCCCGACGAGGTCTGACGCGGCACCGTGTGCCGCCTCGACGATATCGACCAAGGTGCAGAGCGAGAGATGTACGTCGGGCACCATCGATGCTGCCGCCTCACGCGCTTGCGTCTTCGCCCTTTTGACCCAGACACTGGTGGAGCCCACGTCGGTCTGGGCACACGCCTGGTCACCGTGCGGCGCATCCGCGGCGTTCGTCGACGACATTGAAGGCCGCTCGTCGTGCAGAAGTAGATGGATGAGCACTCGACGCACAAGGCAAGACACACGAACAGTGTTGAATGCTGCTAGCACTTCCTCGCGTTCGTCCTTCGCATTGTCTTTGTCCTCTTCACCTTGATCTGTGTTGTGTGACGGCGGGGGCACGGGTGCGCCAGTCGTCGCCGCCACCTCTGTACGGCGCCGCCAAACAGCACTGGTGCACACACACAGCCGTTCACGCGACCCCGCCGAACGAGCCGTGATGGACGCGGTGTACGTCGAGAGGGCCGTAAGAAAGACGTGCGTGTACCGCAGCGCCAGCGCGTACTCCTGGCACTGAGCCGCGCAGCGCATGGCGCCGTTCATGGCGGCTTCAAAGCTGCTCCAATGGCCGCTGTACACAGGATACCCGTCCACCGCCGCCGCATCCCCGTTCGGATGCTGTGCACGCCACTTAACCTCGAGTTCGGCGCGCACTTCCCGCACGCGCTGCTCACGCGCCCGACGTGCCTGGCGCGCCTCTTCAGACTCCGCGGTCGCGCTCCCCTCGCGCGTGAACGTGGACGCGAGATGGCTCACCAGCCCACCCCACCACGAGGCTGCGTCGGCGCCGTTGAGCGCGGTCGCCACAACCGATGGGCCTGTGCGGGGTGTGGCGCGGCTCTCTGACGGCTGCGTCGCCTCCCAGTCACGCAGCGCCTCCGACACGGCCTGCTCCGTGGCCAACGCCCGCCGAAGCGTCCACCAACTGGGCACCGCGCGTAGCACGACGGTGGCGGCGAGCTCGTAATAATTGACGGCCTGCTCTGTACAGGCCAGCTCCCGTTCGAGACTCTGCGCGAGATCTAATAGCATACCACTGATGGTGCCGAGGTACAGTGGGGCGGCCACAGGGAGAGCCCCACCACAGCGCACGCACCTTGGCTCTGTGTCGTCCGACGTGTTGTTGTTGTTCTTTTTCTCCGCCGCGTCGGGTGTGTTGAACGCGGCGTGCTCGTACTGCCAGCGGCTATACGGGTTGTGCCGCTCGGAGGTCTGCGCGCGGAGCAGCACACCACAACCCATCGTCGTACACAGCACCGACATGGCGAGGGCCTCATCCTGAGAGGGAACGCCAAGGCGCACGCGCTCCAGCTCCACACGTCGCCACAGTCGCGCCGCCCGCTGATAGTCCCGCGCCTCCGAGTGCAGAAAGTGTATTTGGCGCTGCTGCATCTGCGCGAACCACGCGGCATGCGTGTGCGAGTGAGGCACATCCGCAACAATGCCATTGGCGGTGGCGGTGCTCCCAGCGGTGAGGAGTTGGTACTGCGCGAGGGCCGCGGACGCGGTGGCGCTCGAGCTGGGGAGGACGTGCCTTGAAGGCTTGACGACGCGATTGGCTGTGTGGTTGGTTGCCGCGCCACCGGTACACGATGAAGGAGGGGCGGAGGAGGGCCACGGCTGCGCCATCGCCGCCGCTGTTGCCGCGCTGCTGCTCTCTACAGCGCGTGGGTCACTGTGGCTGCCGACGTCCGCACCGATGGCATGACGTCCCGGGGTGTACAACGCGGCGACCTGCGCGATGAGGCCCGGGTATGTGTCGACCAGCGGTGTGGCGGCGGGTGTCTGTCCTTCTACCGCCTTTTCATACGCCATCACGGCGTCCATTTGTTGCTGGAAGAGCAGATACGCGTGCCGATGGAGCAGCGCGCGGTACATGAAGGTCTGCGCATCTGCCGTGTGCGACGACGCGAGATCCGCCACGCGGTTCTCCTGAGAAATTAGGAAAAGCACGCGATCGACTCGTTCAAGGGCATGAAACAGCGCATCTGCTGCCCCGACACGCGCTGTCGAACTGTCGTTCTGGGTGCCGTGCGCGTGCTCACTCTCCGCGCCGTAGGGATACTGATGAAGAAAGCTTAGAAGCCGATCCCATGAAGGGGCGACGAGTGCAGGGGTGGCGGTGGTGGACGGCACCGGCAGAGCCGAGGCTGCTGAGAGCGCGGAGGGGGATGGTCCCTGCGGAAACAATGTGGACGACGGTGCCGCCGGAGCCGATGAGGGAGGTGCGGGCGCGACCACGCCGGCACGCGCCGCAAGGTCTGCAATGCACGCCATCTCCTTCTGCCACTCGCCATAGGTGATGACGTGCGCCGCGCTTGGCTGTTTCTGTACAGACCTCGACATGACTGACCAACAGGACAACGCACGCGTACGCGAGGAGCAGTACGAACGCACCAAAAAACGAATAAGAAGGGGATGGACAGGTAGATGGGCGTGTGTGGGGAGTGGGCATGACGGGGAAAAGAGTGTGAGTGCGCGATATCAACCACCCAGCACCACAAAAAAATAAAAATAAATAAATAGAGACATACTACATCAATCCCTCCTTGCTCAAGGCGACTTTGGCGGCAATCGACTTCGATAGCGCGGCCTCAACGATGAGGCACGCGTACCCCCCAAAAGGTGGTCTTCGCGTTCCATATATATATTTGAGTGTGTGTGTGTGTGTGTGAGTACGTGCTCAATCCTTCTTCAACTTCGTATTCTCAGGTGCCACTCCGTCTTGCGTGGGCACGGTACTGTCCGCGTTGTCGCCAGTCGCAGCGGACACACCAGTAGCCCCACCGACGCCGCCAGCCGCCGCTGCTGCCAGTCGTGCCGCTACACCCGCCGCAGCATCCATCTGCCGCTTCTGTGTGACGCCAAGCCGCGCGCGTGCTTTGGCGGACTTCTGCTTCTGTTTCACGACACCTTCATCGTGCCGACCGAGTCGGATAATGAGCAGTGTCGCGTCCACAAACATCATCACCACAAGACCCACCACGGCGTAGAGAATGCACGTCTCCGTTGATCGCCCTCGCACATGACCAACGTAGTACCCCACGCCCGCGCCTGTTAATGACATGATATGGATGTCCAAGCCAATCGAGGCGTTACGCATAAAGGAGGCGAAAGACTCGGCCTTTTCGACCTCATCGGCCCGACGACGGCCGTAGGCGACGTCGTTCTGTGAGAGTTGCACCTCATTTAAAATGTCACTGGCGCCATCGACGTGGATGCGCTGCGGAACCCCACCAGCACCGTGACCACCATCGCCAGCACCGTCTGCACCACCAGACCCAGATCGACTGGCGAGCTGCTTGTAGAAGTAGTTCATCGCGGCACCATCGATGACGTCTACCCGACGGTTTTTCAGTGCACGGTCTGGATTGTTATCGGGAGACACGGCGGGAACGAGCACAAGCGACGCCACCACGGCCCGACTATTGGTCGCAGTGCCGTGGTGGTCGCGCGCACATGAGTCATGATGCGATTCAACGCGAGCCTCACGCTGGTCCTCCTGGCGGCGGGGACGGTGCGACTGCTGCATGGCGGCCTGCTCTTGTCGAACGGCGCGTGTGTGGGGGTCCGACGCTTCCGCTGCGATCGTCGACAGCCACCGGCCCACAAGATGGAGGTCAGCCCGGAAAGAGGAGGCAGACGTGGACGTAGACGCGGCGTCGTGTGCCTCGGCCACGCCGCTGGCCGCCGCGCAGACAGCAAGCAGCTCACACGGAATGAGAAGCTCGTAGTCGTGGAAAAACTGATCCAGCGGAAGACTGTTAACCGCCTTGGCCCCATCGCGATCGCGTGTGGGACGGTGACGCCCGCTCTTGCTTTCCGTGTTTGTCCCCAACCTCTTCTGTAGCGCGCCTGTGTCGTCCTCACGCGTCAGAAGACTGCGCTTGGCCAGGTGACGTTTGTGGACTTGCAGCAAGAGGTACGTCCAACACCAGAGCGTCTCGAAGTCGCGAATCAACAGCCCTAATGTGGCAGGCTGAAGAAGTGCGGACGGCGATCGACGCCCTTCACGTGTCACTAAATTGACCCCCGACGGTGCCGTGACGGCTCCCGCGGAGGGTGTCTGTGGACGTGGTGCGAACACGTCCAACGCCAAATCGAGCACCGCCAGCGCGGAGTACACTTCACGTGTTGAGGTCGCGTCGGCAGGTGGCGCCGAGAGCGCAACATGGCGCTCATGAAGCAGAAGATGATCGAGGTATCCGAGGAGGTCCGCGCAGGTCAAGATCCAGTCGCTGAACCGCGCGCTCACAGCGGAATCGGCACGTGCCTGAGCAAGGACGAACTCACGTCTGAGGTACAGGAGGACCCACAAGCTGTCCAAAGCCACCGACGGCGCCACGACCGATACTTTTTTTTCGATGGTCTCACGAAGGAACTGACTACGGCGTCCGGCGAGCGCGCCGCCTTCGCCTACTTTTTCGTGCGCCACGACGCGGTCCATGGCGACCGTTACGAGCGGATCACGAACTAGGAAAACAACCATTGTCTCTCTTTTCTTTTTTCGACTTGTTGCTCCACTTCTTCTTAGGCAGAAGCGTAGGCGGGAGGGGAGGTGGAGAGGGCGGTGGAGTGGGGGACGGAATTGACAATAATGAGAAGAGAGAAGTCAGAGTGAATACAGAATGCAAGGTGAGATCGTGGGAACAGACAAGGAAGTCGGATGAGGACGAGACAAGACGTTCGCGAGACGGTGGCGTAATATCCTACCCTGCTCTTCCGTCATAGCACAACAACAACAACAGCGCGAATGCACTCGTCCGTACAAACGCGACGGACTAATGAGAGCTAGAACAAACAGGCTCAGTGCCATGTCAAAGACACGCGTCACGTGATATGAAATGAAGAAGAGGAGCACACACACGCGAGAGGGCTCACAGAGAGAGAGAGCGGCTGCAGGCGCATCCAACTCCTCTCTTTCCGTGCGACCACTGTTGTTCCTCGCTTTCTTTTTTTTTCGACGTGGAGACACTTTTTTTTTTTCTGTTCTTATACGGACGCCATCAAAGCCACCCGTAAGTGTGAAAAGAAAAACAAGACAGCTGTGACACAACCATGACAACAAGAAGAAAACCCTTTAACTGTGTGTCTCTCTCACTCGGATATAGACGGATAGTGTGCCGGTCTCACGCTTCTTCGTCGTCTCGCCGGATTGCTCTGTCTTGCTTTTTTCTTTTTTCTCAGTTCAGACCAGCGTGGCGAATGCACGTGAAGAGAAGGACGAAGACGAAGGAAACGAGGACGACGTAGTAGAGCGGCTTACCTTGGGATGTGGCGTCTGCCCGGCCGCCCTTCTCGCTGGTCCTTGTCGTGGTGCTGTGCGAACGGCATCAACGGTGATGCGTAGCCGTTCGCTATACGCGTGCAGCAAGCTGTTGACACCTTGATACAACGCATCCTGTAGCCACGGCACGGGAACCGACGTGTGACCCGCAACGACGCCATCAGCCGAGGAGGAAGGCGCAGCGCCTGTCGGCACGGGCTGCACGCAGAGTAGCGGCGGTGGACAGGCGCCGTCAAACGGCGAGGTCGCCGCGTTGTCTCTGTGATCGTCGACCACGCCATACGCCGACCAGAAGTGCGCCTGCACGGCTTCCACGGCGACGTCGACATCGTCTGCGGCGCACGTGAGCAACACCAGCACGCCGGACAACACCTGTCCCGAAACCGATGCGAGATCACTGCCACGGCACCGCTGGCCGGCGCGCTCGGCGAGTTGACGCAGCGCGGTCAGGCCACGTTTCTTCATTTCGTCGTAGTCGAGGCAGACAATGACGGAGAGCTCCGGCGCGCCTGTCGAGAGCGTTTCGGCTGCGGAGCTCTCGTACGACAGCAGCTCCTCCTCCTCCTTAGTTTCCCTTTCGTCGTCTGTATCTGCGCTTGTCCACCGCACGCGTCCATCGCGTCGTATCTGGACGCGGTCGAGCCACTCGTGTGTACATCCATACACGCGCAGGCACGCTGACAGCTCCAGTGAAGAGGACTGTCCTCGAAAGCCCTTCTGAACGCGATGACGGCTGTCGATAACACCGAGCTGTGCGATGAGCGGTGACGACAGCGAGGCGGTGGTGCGCACAGACGCAGCACGCGATCTGTCCCTCACCTCCTTCTTCGCCCCCGTCGAGCGATCCGCGTTTTCACAGCGCGTGTGTCGACCATCCTGATCGTCCGCGACGAGCGCGTCGTGCGGCCCGAAACGCAACGAGACGTGGGCGTTGTCGCTCCCTGCGGTTGCGGTGGAGGCGCTGTGGTGTCCTTCCATGTACTGATCGCACAGCGCATCGATTTCCTCCTTCACAGGCGTGCACCACCTGACGGTGCGACTGTTGTGGGCGCAGTGACGCGCCTCGAAGGTGTACACCGCATCCTCCTGGCTCGTCGCATCGTCGTACCTCGCAGAGGAGGCCGACGGCATGCGTGCCAGCAGCGCGGCCACACAGGACTCCACCGGGTTCGTGTAGAGACGGCGCAGTACGTCGTGTGCGGCCTCTTCAGCGCGCGCAGAAGGCTCCGCGCACAACCGACGTCGTTCCTTTTCCTCCTCCTCCACCACGTCCACCACCTCGCTCGCTGCGGCGCTGACGAGGAAGAACGTCGCCGTCACGTGGAGGCGACGTACGTCCATGGAGGGAATTATCTCGTCACGCCGCTGCCCCTGCGTCGATGGAAGGCTCCAGATGGTGGCCGCACCCGTGGCCGGATCTGTCCATGCGGCGTACCCGTGCTCCCGAATAAGTCGGGTGAAGGCCTCGTACCTATCCACCACCACGGGCTGTGTGCCGGACAAGGGCGAAGGCAGCGAGGCGACAGTCACCGCAGGGAGATGGGCGTTGTGGCTTTGGTGGCGCGTGATGCGAGCCTCGTCGGTACGCAGCGCGAACGTGTTCAACGCCTCGACGGAGGACGACGGAAGAGGGTCCTTGGACGTTGCCAGAGCGTGAAGTAGCGAGGCGATGGGGGTGCACAGCAACGCCGCCGAGGAGGCCGAGGCCACGGGGTACAATCGATCGAGCTCAGCCGCGACCCACTCGTACTCGGGAACGAGTGCGGCACTGAAGCCCACACACAGCGCACGCGCTAGGCGATGACGTGCGCGGAGCTGATCTAGTGGCGCTGACCAGCCACACTGTCGAGAGGAATCACTGCGACCCTTCTCGTTGTTGCGGTTGTGGTCCGCCTCGTTTCCGTAGAGCTTCTCGTACCAAACACGCGCCGTGCGCTCCGACATGTCCGCGTTGAGCACGACGGTGGCCAGCGCGTCCTGCACCGCCACCACACGCCTCGCGTCCACCCAGAGACAGTGAGCGGCTTCCGTCAAGTACTGATGAACAAGAGGGGCCAACGTCCCTGACAGGAACGACGACGTGCTGGACGCGAGGGAAGAGGGTGCGGCGACGCTGCGCTCACGACGCAGCGCCGGGGAGCGCAGCCGCTGCCACGAGGAGGTCTCTTCTCGGGGACCGCGCTCGCGCAGTAGGCGCGCAGCCGCGCTCGTGCGCGGAGACCAGTCCGAGGGCTCGAGTGCCGATCCCAGTTTCGCTGCCGATGCCGCGACGTGAGTTGTTTCGGTTCTGGTCATCTTGCGGTGGCTGAATTCGATTGTGTCGCTACGCGCCTCCTCGCCAGAGCCTGCCTCCTCGGCGAGTACACTGGCATTGCTGCTCGTCGCGACGGAGCTCGGCAACGTGGCCGGGGTCGTCGGGCTGGTGGGCCTCTCCACATGTGCGCGCTTCGCTGGCCATTGGGCTTCTGGCGTCGAGGACGGCTGCGATGCTGCCGCACCACTTGCTTTCATTTCCTCAGACACATCGTCTGTCGCCTCGGCTTCGGCTCGGCTACGCTTGTGAGCCCCGCCGGTGGTGGTAGGCACGGCAGCCCTCACGGCGGAGGATGGAAAAGGTGAAGACGGAAGAGCGGTGTTGAATGCAATCGTCGGTAGCGTGGCTGGCATGGGGTGGTCGGCCGCCGCCGTCTTGGGGTCCTGCGTGATGAGCGGAACATCTTCCACATTTTCATCGCGCGCACCGCGTACTTGGCGTGCGTCCGTGTTGTGCATAGGGTGCGACCCAGCCGCACCGTTCGCGGTGGTAGCGCCAGGGAAGACCGGCACGGAGGCTGGTGTTTTGGGCGACTCCACACTGTACGGCATGGGGGCGCCGATGCCGGCTGGTGAGTGCGGGACGTAATCATCGGGAAGCGGCGCGACGACGGTGCGGCCGGTAGCGGGCAGCGCGCGCAAGGCGACCGACGGCGACGCTGGGAACTCAGGACTACTGGCGGACGCACTCGACGGCGCCTTCTCTGAGCGGGAGGCACCAGCTGCCGTGTCCGCAGATACGTGCTGCTGTTGCTGCCCTTGCTGCGGTCGTGCGGGTGGGTGTATTTGCGCACGCACGACTTCTTCTTCTCGACAGAGCTCTGTCCGCGCGGTGCTCTCCTCGCGCGAGAGCGCAAACATCCAGTAGTGTTGGCTCGACGTGATAGATCTGATCAGCGCATCCACCTCTTCGAGAAGCGGTGAGACAGCGCTGGCCGCGTCTCCGTCACCACCGTCCTCGTTCCCCTCCGCCCCTGCCGCGACATCGGCCGCACACACGTCCTGGTCTGCGGTCGCACCATCCCGGCGACGTAGAGAAGCCACGTACGGACCGAACGCGGCCTCCTCCTGCTCTCGCTCCGTCATGTTAGAGACAACAGAAACATCGTCGTCCTTGTCGTCGTCATCGCTCGCCTCGTGCGCGCCGAGGCCGGACGCTGTGTAGCCTGATGAGCGCGGCAGGCGTGCGTCGAGGCGATCCAACAGGTCGTCCTTGTGCGTGTTGAGCAACGCCCAGATCTCAGGGGACGACGCAGACGTGGAGAGCACGGCGCCACCGTAGCGCCCGTGCGCGGAGCCTTGCTGCTGTAATGCCGCTTCCTCGAGTGACAAGGAAGCCGCCGTGCGACGCTCAAACGTCGCGTGCACGACATGTGCCCACAAACGCTCTCGCCTGTGTACAGGAATATCACGGAAAAAGACTTCAGGCACGTCGTCGAAGGTCAGCTGCGCCATGGCGGTTGTGTACGGCGGACAATACGGCTCCAGAAGTTCACCCAGATTGACGGGGCAGCCGTCCGCGCGCAGCAGGACCGCGTCTGAGCGCACCGTCGGCGATGAAACAGTGCGAGCGGTCGGTGTGGGCTCCTTCCGCGGACCACCGACCTGTGCGTGCTTCTTTTTCTTTCTGATTGAGTGGCGCTCCTCCTCCTCCTCCTCCTCATCGGCGTTGAAATACTCGTCCTGGTAGAAGTTTTCTTCGTCGTCGTACGCACCGTCCTCGCCACTCGACGCGTCCGCATCGTCACGTTCCTCATCGTCTGCGCTGCCTTCCGCCGTGCACGTGTCGCCTTCTTCATCGTCTCCTCCATCCTCGTCCGCGTCGATCTCGTCCTCCACTGCCGCCGCCCCCTCCGCAGCTCGAGTGGGGAAGCCCGCGTGGGGTCCGAAGAGATCGTACGCCTCGTGCCAGACACGGAAGCCAAAGTACTCTGGATACGTCGGAAAGAAGAGCTTGGTCTTGTGGTCTTCGCACTGCGCCTTGAGATGTGCGGATAAGGCAATTGTTTGGGCATGCTCATCGCACAGCCGCAGCCACCACTCAGCACCATCGCCGTCCTCACTGTCATGTACATCGAGCGCCTGCACCTCCATACGCGCCTCCATCTCGCGTCTTGTCGCCTGCACCAGCGACGCGTCCAGCCCCATGATGCGCAGAAAGCGGATGCAGTGCGCCTCTTCCATCATCAACATACCCGCCAACGCACGCACCTGGAGGGCACCCCGGACACGCGTCTTGGCGTACACGCTGTAATCTGGCAACACGAGATCAAGCACCGCACGGTACCGCGCGTACGTGAAGGACTGAAAAAGAAACGACTTCTGCAGAGGCGTCAAGAAGGCTTCCTCTTCGCGACAAATGCGGAAAAAGTCGAACCAGCGTCTCTGTGCCCAGCACTGAAGCAGCCCTAGTACACGCCGCACCGGTGGGGTGTGCATGAGAGCGGGCTGCTTCTCAAGCTCCGCATAGACGCGCGCCATGTTGACACTCTGGGCGGCCGACTCGGCGTACCACAGCTCCTCACCGGTCTCCATGTCGGTAGCGCTGAAGAAGCGACAGAAGGCCGCGCGGTCTTCTGATTTCTCGCCTTGTTGAAATCCGTAGAGAATGAGCAGAAGAGAGATGAACTCCGCATGGCGCGTGTGCGTCTCCGCACGGTACCTCACTGCAAGGAACGTGAAGCACTGTGACATGGACTCCATGAAGTTCTTCTTGTTGTGCACGGCGAAATCGATGCAGCCTTCGGGTGTGCGGCACATGTACGCGGCGGCCATCGACAGCGCGGCGATGGTGTACTCAAGCCACTGCGCCAGCTGCTGTGTTTCGTCTGCGAGCACGTGCGCGGGGATGCGTTCATCGTTCGCGCCGTCCACGTACGCGGTGAGCGGGGAGGCACAGAGACGCTCAAGTGTGTCCAGTGAGGTTGGTGCGGGCAGCTGCGGTATCCATGTCGTCCGGATACCACGAAATCGATCCCACAAGTAGCCCCAGACAGTGTTGGGATCTGTGAAGGCGAGCGGTGTGTGCGGGGTGCGAATGAAGTGCTCCGCGAGGAAATGCATCCCTTTGCTGAGCGCAGCCGGCGAGCGCGTCTGTCCAGGCTCCGCGATTTCCTTGCCTGCCGCCGAGCGGCTGAACGGCTCCACCTGTACAGGTCGCTTCTCGCCATCCCGTGATGCCGGCGACGCCATGTACTCGACACGCTCTGGTCGTTTCCGCTGCGAGGGGTCTCCACCACAGAGCGCGTTCAAGTGGCCGCGATGCAGACGCCGACCCGTTCCACCGTCGACATCGGCGCCACGGAGAAGCGTCAAGAACGGCTCCTTTGCGAACGTCGCCGCGATGCCGGCATCGGTGTACGACGGCTGCGTCGACACCGCCTGCACACCGCCGCTCGTACTCAACATGTGAGTGGAACGAAACGTCGCAATGTGAGTGACCTTGCGCTTCGCCCCTTCTTCAACTTCGTCTGTTCCGCGTCGTCAATGCGGTGTGAAGGGGTCGTCGTCGAACTCTCTCTATTGGTGCGAGCAAACACAACTCTTCTTATCCTTTTTGTGGTCGCGCCCTTATTTGTTTTTTCTTTTTCTGTTTGAGAGCAGCGATTTATTGCAGAGGTTGAGAGCGCGGAGTGCGTCCGAAGAGCGAGAGAAGAGAGAAACGCAAATGAAGGAGGAAACAGCGAAAAGAAGTTCCGGCGCATGTGACGCACGCACAGGACACACGAGTGTATCGGAAGCAGTGCGAACGACAGGTCTCATCATACTGCGACGAGTCTTTTCATTTTTTTTTTCAAATTTGAGTTGCTCATCGGCTTCTGTACTTTTCGTGTCTTTGTCGTGTCAAATTGAATGTCTATCTAGAAGCGAGAATGGAAAAAGAAATAAAGGAAAGAAATAAAGAGAGAGAGAGAGAGAGAGAGAGAGAGCGAGCGAGAGCGACGCGTACCCACGCGAGACCACATGCCAAGAATACACGTGCGACACTATTGGATAATGTGATCGACTGTGTACTCTAAACACGTTCCCAACAGATGGGACAACATCATATCGGACACTGGTTTCCCTTCATCAGTGATCCCGCGGATGGCTGCTGCGGTGTCACGCTGCCCTACCGCGCCGTCCTTGTTATCCGCTCTCCGAAGCGAGTCGGCCCACGAACGAATACGATTCGCGAGTGACTGCGGTGGCGTCGACGCAGAGGATACACGCGGATCGTGAGCGGGGTACGCAGACGTAGTCGTCGCGCGCGAGAACGGCGTCCGCGCCGCCACCTCTGACGACGGCGACGGTGCACAGTGTAGACGCTCTGCCAAGTACCGTACAAGAGCCTCCTCCACATCGGCGAGCACAGCACGCGGCCAGCTCCACTCGTGGGAAGCCGATACGCGTGCACGCGTGGCGACGTCCTTTTCCGCGCTGTGCGGGTAGAGAAGACTACCCTCCAGCGTTGCCGAACAGGATTGATCTTGGCGTGCACAGAGCGCAGCGAGATCTTGCCAGCCGCCATCCAATCCGAGCAGCTCCCGCGAGATGTCATCACACAAAGCACGCAGATCTCCGCGAGGTGGCTCAAGCACTTCACCTTCTGGCGGGCACACGGCTACCATCGCCGCGGCGCGATCGACTGCCGTGGACTGTGCTGGCAGCGCGGCACGGCACACCGCGTTTTGGTAGTTTTCTAATAAGATGGGCATGCGCACGATGAAGTCCATCAACTCCTCCACCACCCGCGCACAGCGATCGAGGCGCACCCGCTTCTCCGCGGCCTCACTCACGGCAGCCGCCTCGCGATTTCGGTCGACCACCTCGTGTACGCGTTGCTGCATCTCGCGCGCGTGTCGTGCGTCCATGGCGGCGATGGCCTTGTGATGATCGACTTCCGCGCGGTGGAGCGCGGCCCGCAGCTGCTCACACGCGTCCTCCTTGTCACGCTGGTGCTGGCGCGCAAGACTGGACGCCTCGCGCGTAAGGCGCACCTTCTCATCCTCGAGTGACACGACAGAGGCACGACTCGCGGCGAGCGCTTGTTGGCAGACACCCAGATCGCGATGGAGCAGACGAAGTGGTCCAATCAAGGCACGCAGCACGTCAGCCAGCGGCGGCATCGGCAGTAGAGTGGGGCGCGCGGCTGATGCCGTTGTTTTCTTTGATGATGATGGTGAGGGTAGTGTCGTCGCGTGCGCGCGGTTCCGAGCGTGCGTCTCGAGGCCTTTCATACGTCGTGGGCGTGAACAAGAGGCGGAGGACATGACCGCCGTGCGTGATGACGTCGCACGCGCGCGCCTAGTCGGCGCGCAGCTGCCAGCGTTTGTGCTGTTCGCCTTGTCTTCGTTGGTCACGCTGACGTCGACAACGGCTACCACATCCGCACTCGAGAGACTGGAAGGCGATGAGAGCTCGCTGCTGCACCAGCTGCTATCTCCCTCTTCATCGACTTCGTCGTCCTCCGTGGGAAGCGCGCCCACTTCCGCATGCGCATCGACGGCGGGTACCTCCTGGGCCACACACCACCACTGCAGCGCTCGCGTACGATCAACGAGAGTCTCAAGGGAAATGTCAGCTCCGCCGTTCGCGGCCGGCGCGCGCGCAGTCGATGGTGTCGTGCCGCGTGACGAACGGAGCAGGTGCTTCGTGTGCGGCTGCGGCTCTTGTCGTGGCTCAGTCTTCTCGATCGTCGTCGCCCGTGTGGCGCGTGACACCTCCGCCGTGTGCAAGACAGTCGCCAGCTCACCCACGGCTGCCCACAGTTCCTTTTCCTTGAGCAGCCTTGTCTGGGCATCCTCAGTACACGCACGACGCTGCGCCTCGGACTGTTTCAGGCGCTCGCCGAGCTCAGCCTTCGCACGTGAGAGGGTTAGTTGAACCTTGAGAGCCTTCTTTAGTTGCGTCTTCGCCGCGATCAGCGCCGCTGTGCGCGCGTCGAGGGTCCGCGACAGCTGGCTCTTCGCTTCCTGGGCTTCTTCGAGCGCGTCTTTGGTTTGTGACAGCGCTGCAGAGGCCTGCGTGAGTTGTTGGCGTGCCTCGCGCAGGTCCGCCTCCGCTGCGGCATGTGTCGCCTCCAGCGCCGTCAGCGCATCAAGCGTTTCCGCCAGCTTTTCACGATGGAAGGCTGTCAGGGAGGTGGCCAGCTCTTGGTATTCGAGCGCATCCTTCTGTGCCTGGATGGCTGTGCGATTGGCCTTTTCTTCTGCCGCGCGCACCTCTTCGTGTGCTCGACTGAGCGCTTCCTCAGCGCGGCGACGACGAGCCTCGGCTTCAACGACGGCCGCCTCCATTTGTTTAGCCGACTCGGCGCAGCCGCGCACATGCTCGACGACCTCCGCTTGTTTTGTTTGTTCGTCTGCGATCAGAGAGGTCACCTGCTGCGCGTTGGCTTCTCGCAGCGCTTCCCTTTCCTCCTCCGCCTTCTGCACAAGCTCATGGGCGCTAGCGAGTGAGGCTTCCAGCGTGGCGATCTGCTGCCGCAGTTCGCGCTCACGGGCGGCGGCTTTGGTAGACTGCAGAGCGGCTTCCGCGGCGGCGCTGGACTGCCGTTGAAGTGTCATACGTAGCGCGGCGACCTCTTCATGCACCGTCGCGTGCGCCTCGCGGAGTTCGGCGAGATCACGTCGTGTGCACTCGAGCTCGTGTTCGGCACTGTCCACAGCCTCGCGCAGTGCGCTCTTCTCTCGCGCGAGCGCCGCCTTCTCCTGCGTCAATTCGTCCTTGAGCCGCTTTTCCGTCGCGCACTGCGACTGCGAGCTGCGCCACTTCGCTTCCCACTCGCTCTGTACCCGTGCCATCTCCTGGTGCGCGTGCTGTACGTCCTGCTGAGCCTTGGTAAGGTGTTCCTGAAGTGCTTTCTTACTCTCAATGGCGTCGAGCTGCGCGTCGAACTGAGCGTTTAACGCTTCCATTTCCTTGTGTAGCCCCGTGAGCTCTCTCTTGTGCGTCTTTTCTTTTTCCTTGACCTCGCGAGAGCGTTCGTCGAGTTGGGATTGAAGTTGTGTGATGTGCGCGCGGAGAGTCGCGATGTCTTCACGCTTGTCGCCTTGCGTTTCCTCGAGCTGCTGTTGAAGCTGGCGTACACGCTGCTCCAAGATACGTATCTGATCTTGTGCGGCGCGCGAAGACACCTGTTGGAGCTCCCAGCCTTGCTGCGCCTCAGTCAGATTCTCTCGCAACGTCTGCACCGTGGCTTCCTTCTTGGCTAGTGCCTCTTGCAGCTGGTGATGTCGTGCTTCGGCGTCCGCGAGGCGCGTGAGCACCGCGGCGTGTGTGCCCGGCGAGATACTGTGCACGGGTGGTGGTGTTGGCGGCGGCGTCGTCGTCGTAGTGAATCGGACGGTTGACGTCACGTCCGTGTCTGTGTACTGCGCGCGTCGCTCGGCTTCTTCAGCCTGCCAGCGCGCGTGCTCTTGACGAAGAAGGCGACGATCCGCTTCCGATTCGTGGAGCGCGGTTGTCAGTGAGGCGATGAGTTTGTCTTTTTCTTGTAGTGTGGTGAGGACGCGTTCAGCCACGTCGCTCTCGGACACGTCCGATGTCTCCACAGTGATGTCCTGCTCGTTTGTGTCCGCGTCTCTTGCTTGTCTCGCACCCGCTTCTGCTGCGGTGCTGCTTTTACGAGACGTGTCCGCGTCAACAGAGCTTTTGGCAAGTGAGAGGCGTGCAGTGGGCACGGCGCTGACGTGAGCAGCGCGCGGTACCACCTCTACATGACTCACCCTCTCTTCCTCTTCCTGTTCCTGTTCCTCTTCTTCTTCGTAGATCCGAGACGGCGTCATACCCATCAACGACCGATTCGCCTCGCGCCCCTCTGGATTCGCTACTCTCGCGGTCGTCTGCGCGACGCCCCGTGCGTCTGTCGAGGGCGGGGTAATACCGCGTGGGTCGGCGCGTCGCGTGTGCGGGTGGCTGTTGTGGCTGCTGCTGAGGCTCGACGTGTGGAGGAGAAGCTTCGCGACGGATATGGCCGGCGGTCCCTCCGCGTCCGCACTTGTCGTTCCCTTTTGAGTACCTTCCTTTCGTCTTTGTTCTTCTTCGCGTCGGCGTGCCCAGTGCGAGAGACAGTTGACAGGCGTCACCGGCTCCACGGAGGACGCGCTCAGCGAGGCGGAGTACGACGAAGCCGTTGTGTGAGAAGACATGTGTGGCTCGCGTGAGGTCGCCAGTGCTGTCGAGGTGGAGCTATCATGCAAAGGGATAAAGGCACGGGATCGCGCGGGTGGGGGCCCCTGACGATTGGCGTGCGTGGGTGTGGCTGTGTGCGGCAGAGGTCCGAGGGCGGCGCCACGGGAGGTCACGGCAGCCGCGTCGGCATACATTGACAAGGCTCGCTCTTCAGGAACGATTGACTAAACAGAAAAAAATATCGGAACGAATGCACAATTTAGTGGAGTAATCTAGTGACAATGATCACTCAGGTGAGAAAAACAGACTTTGTGACGATGTCCCGTGCCGTGGTGTCGACGCGCGATGTTTAGCGTGTTCGTCAGGTTGTGAAGATGTGTGTGTGTGTGTGTGTGTGTGTGTTAGAGTCACCGCCAAGGCCCATCTGTCATGCTGTCCTCTCGAAGCCATCGCCTGCTCAGCCGCGACCGGCTCCACTCTGTGCGATGGGGATATCGCGGGAAGTATGCGCATCCATCGACGACAAGCACACCACGCGAGAGGAGAGAGAGAGAGACGGGACAGAGCGACAAGACAGGTACGCACACACATGTCAGCCCGCCTTGGCTTCTTTACACCCTCTTCTTTTGTTGTATTTTGGCGTATGCCCGTTGCGGCTTTGTGCGTTTCTGTGCGATGAAGCACGCCGTTCTCCTTTTCTGTTTGTATGATTGTGTGTTTGTTGTTTCCGGAGCAGGAAAAAAACAAAGTCGCGCTGAGCATTTCCATGCTCGTTTGGCCAGCGCGTCTGTTTGAGGTCATCTCAAGGTGCTCTTCACTGTCACGTGGACAACGGAGGGGCGAATATCAGGGGACAGAGAGCGCGCCATGTTCGCGGAGGAGACGCTCCCTTACACTTTTTCCCTTTGTCCCTCCATTAAGCAAAAAAAAAAAAAAAGGGACTGTAGCCCAAGAGAGTTTATACGATTGGTATGTGGTATTTGCGAGTACGTACACACCTCAGACTTGTCGAGAGGAGAACAAAAAAAAAAAAAACAGGAGCATCACACAACACAAAAAATATGTTTTGAAAAGGGAAAGAAACGAAGGCGGAGACGGCCATCACAGAGAGGCTTCTTGCTTTCTTTTCGTTTTCTCAGAACATGAGTGTGATGCGTGTGCGCGTGATGTATTCCTGACAGCGTGTGCGTATGCTTTACGATTGAGGTGTTGTTTTACTTTTTCGTGAGTGGCGAGGATGTGGGGAGAGGCTAGGCGACGAAGAGAAAAAAAAAGAAAAAGGACAATGTCGAAGCGACCTTGGCGCGCCATAAGGCACAAGATTCAATCTGGAGAAGAGCATCAGAGAGTAAAAGAAGAAAGATTAGTCAGCTGTTTTTAATTGAAAATGTGTCACTGTCCACAAAAAGCGAGTGCAATTGAAGATTAAAGGACCCTCAGAGCAAAAAAAAAAAAAAGGAGTCAACAAATAAATCATGTCGCCTTTTTCTTTACGCATGACGAGGACGAAAAGAAAGCTGAGATCCAAATTGCTTAAGGAGGAGAGGGGGAAGGAGCGGAACAGTGCACAATATTATTTTACCAAAACTGACGTGATGCTTGATTGAATCTTCTTTTTATCGGAAGGCAGCTCAACGGGGACGAAGCGGCTTCATTCAACCATATCCTCAACCACTTTTTCGGAGCTGGCACACGTTACGGTGCGGCCTCTCCATGAAATATAAAAAAAAGTAAAAGCGAAGCAAAAACGGAATTTCAACAAAAAGAGAAAATAAAACAACAACAACAACAAAAAAAAAAAGCAAAACTAAAAGTCACAGGACAGGCGACCACATTAAAATGGAATGAAGAGTGAGACGAGATCGTTAGAGTTCAGCCGAAGTCACTGTGATCGGCTCTTCTCGCTTTCTTCATTGCATCTGTGACGGTCGACTGCCTTTGTCTCAAGGCTACCCTTCGTTCGGATTGGGTATTCTAATCCGTTGTGGCGAAAAGCAGACACGATACATATCGTCTGCGACGTGGCGTTCGTTTTTTCTTCTCCATTCATCACTCGACAAGTTCTTAACGCGTGCGTGAGAGACGGTGTTGCAAAAAGAGAGAAAAAAAACAGTTCAAGACGGGATGTCCCTTCATTCCGGGTCTTGCCATATTTTCATTCTGCTCACGTTCCCCTTGCAACGCGATACGAGCGCACATCACTTCGCTCTCTCCCGTCACGGTCTCCGCGCAGACACGTGTCTGTCATTTCTTTATCCTCGAAGCGCGTTGTGGCGACGACGACGAGAAAAAAACAAACAAACAAACAAATAAACGGTGCGTGTGCGCGGCATCATTGACAAATTGAAAGTGGGAGAGGCGGGAAAAAAAGATGACGAGATGAGCACGTGCGAGAACTGTGGCGATGCGTGTGTGTCGAGAGAGGAGATGACAAAAGAGAAAAAAAAAAAACAAACAAGGTGGAGAGCGTGTACGTGTATTTTTTATTATTGTTCTCCAAGTTCTTTTCTGAATTGAGGGTGAGTGGATGAAGGAGGAGAGAGAGAGATGTGCAGAGCACAAAATAAAACAAAAATATGTGCGTGCGGAAAGGTAAAGAAAAAAAATTGAATTAAAGAAAAGTAGTGCGGCAGTTCGAATCAAGCACAGCAGATGTGCAAAATGAAAAGAGAGAGAGAGAGAGAGAACAAGACATAAAGGCCACAATTCGTTAACGAAATAGAGAAGAGTACAACGCGGTTCTTTTATGCTTTTCTTCGCAGTGCTCCCGTTCTAGTGTGTGTGTGTGTGTGTGGTGTATAGCACGGTTGGTTGCACATGGGAAGCGTCGAGCGAAAAGAAAAGAATACGGCTCATTGACATTTACGATTTTTTTTCTTTTGGCTCTTCTTCGACTTTGAAAGGTGGAGGTACTCTTTGGAAGGGAACGAGAAAAGGATAGATCGCGACAACAACACGAGAAACAAACAAACAAAAGAAAAAGAAAAGAAAAGATGTAGGAGTGCAGTAAAAGAGAGAGAGAGCCGCACGCTCGTTTAAGGAAACACCACACACATGTGTATGGCGGGAGGGTTAATCAAGAGGAAGGGGCGCGAGAAGGTCTGCTCGGGCACCGAAAGATACGAAAAGAGAAACACCGCAAATAGAGAGAGAGGGAGGAGACAAGCGAACCAGCACACACACACACAAAAAAAAAAATTGAGTGCGCTGTCACCGGCCGACGCGGATGCATGCGGATTTTCTTTCGGTGCCCGATTCACATCAACCATCTTCCCGTCTTCTTCTCCCACCTGCCGCGCTTCCTTTGTTGAACGGACTTTCGAAACATCTCTCCATCAGCTCCGCGTCACACTGTATCGTGTGACTCTGCTTGTGTATGCGTATGAGCGTAAACATGGTCGCGGCTTTTCCAACATCTTTTTTTTTTTATGTGTGTGCGTGTGCGTGTGTATGTGTGTCCTGCTTCCTTTCGATGACGTACCTCCGAGTCGACGTGAGAGTCTTTTGTTACCCTTTTTTTTTCTTCCGAGTCTGTTCGTGTTACTGCGTTTTTGTTTGTTCTTCGTCCTTCGCTCTCTTTCGAAAGAGCGAGGCGCCTCACGTGAACAGACAAAGTCTCGCCAGAGAAAGAGAGCGAGCGAGCGTGGGCTTGGCTCCTTGTGACCCTTCTTTGATTACCCTGTGAGCGCCGCTGGGAGTAGGTAACCTCTATTTCACTTTTTGGTCATCGGGCGGATCTTTGACCAAAGCAACAACAACAAAACAAACACTCCCCCGTGTCCGCGCGATGTCGCGCACGCTATCAGGCAAAGGTGTATGCGTAGGTGTCTGTGCACTCGCCTACAACAGCTTCACGGAGCACACCAGCTCACGCCGGCGCGTCGCGAATCCGTTGAATGGACAGCCAGCCGCGGTCGTGTAGCTGCCCATGTCCGGCGCCAGCAGCCAGTCCCCCACGTGCATTTCAGGGAACGGCTGCTGCTTGAGGATACAGTCCAGCGAGTCGCAGGTCGGACCAAAGACGGTCGACACACGCAGCGGACGTGGCGCACACGCGCGGCGTCGGGTGACGGCTTCAGCGTCAGCATGACGCGCCCATTGAGTGGTGCGCACCGCGAAGGAGTCGGCGGCAAAAGACTGCTGCAGGGAGCCGGCAGAGGTTTCGTCGTCCAGTGTGTCTGCGGCGGTGGCTGTGTGGGGCAGTGGCGCGTCGGTCGCGTCGGCCGCGGTGTGGTCCGCATTAGCCTCGGCGATCGCCTCGTTCTCTCCGTCCTCGCCGTGGGTCTGGCTGTCTGAGTCGCTGCTCATGGTTGTCGTCGTCACAACGATGCGGGAGGGCTTGTGGTTCTGCGCTGCCGCGGACGCTTGTGCGGCGAGCTCCTCGGCCGTGACCACATTTTCCGCAGGATCGACCGGCGCGGCGGCCGCGGTGGCGCGATCGGCACCATCGCCGTCGTCCAGCAGCCACAAACGTGGGTGCGCGTGATCGAAGACGATGCAGTTGAAGCTGTGATAGAGGCCATCATTGACGTAGTATTGGTGTTCCTCCCAGCTGACAGCGCCGTGCGCGGCTTGGCGACGGCGGCGCTCGTCCTCGGTCGGCAGCGCGGCTGCTTCATCGTCGTCGTAGTCCGCGCCCGCCACCATGCTGCCGTTGGCCATCGTTGTGTGATCCTGACCTTCGTCGTTCAAGCCGCAGATGACACCGTTGGCGGCGTCCTCCTCTTCGGCTTCGAGACGGGAGGCCACGACGGCGTGCTGCGCGAAAAACTGAGCGCGCTCCGGCTCCGACAGACGCAGCGTGCGCTTGGCGAAGACGTTCATCGCGACGGCGTGTGTGGCCGCCGTGAAGTAGCGGCCAGGCTCGCTAATGATGGTTGTGTTCGGGAACAGGCGCTCCAGCACAGGGCGGATCGCCGCCGCGATGGCCTCAAAGGCGAGACCGCCACAGTCGTCTTCACCATCCCCGCTCGCGGTGCGGTCAGAGGCGGAGGAGAGGCGACGCGTGCCGGGGTAGCCGCCGCCGATGTCGAGTAGCGTGCAATTGAATCCGTGGCGAGCCGCTTCCTCGAACACGTCGTGCGCAGCCTCAATGGCGGAGACGTAGGCCCCGGGGTCGTTGTTGCCGCTGCCGACGTGGAAGCTGACGCCGTAAATGTCGACGTGCAGCGCGGCCGCGAGGGCGAGGAGCGCGGGGACCTTGTTCAGGCGGGCACCGAACTTGGTCGAGAAGGCACACTTGGCGGAGCTGTCGTTCGTCGCGATACGCAGCACTGCACGTGCATTGGGCATGTACGTGGCCAGCTTCTTGAGCTCCTCTTCGTTGTCGAAGGTGGTGTAGAGCACACCGGCGGCGCTGGCGGCTTTGATATCACCCGGTTGTTTGCATGGATTTGCGAAGATGATGTCATTCGGCGAATCAACGAGATGATTGTCGAGCACGAGGCTAATCTCTGCCTTGCTGGCGCAGTCGAAACCGGCACCGAGGGCGGCGAGGACCTGCATGATGGGCAGTGTGGGGTTACACTTGACGGCGAAGTGCGGACGCACCATGGGTAGGCAGTGCCGCCACAAGGCCATCTGCTCGACGACACGACCGAGATCGATCATGTAGAACGGATCTTCCGGCTCGAAAGGCGCAGTGCCCAGTATGGCGGCCGTGTGCGTGGCGATGTCCTGACCCTTCTGGATGTACAGACGCGCGAGGCGACGCCAGTACTGTTCCCGTGACTCCATCGTCTCTGGCGTAGCCCCCGCGCGAGGAAGCTGCAGATCGACCTGGAGGGTCTCGTGCAGGATGCGGCGAACGGCGTCCAGGCGCTCAGCGGCGGACTTGCGACCGTACAAGGGGTAGCCCGAGTAGGTCTTGCCGTCGTTGACCTCGGCCATGCCCTCCGCGAGGAAGGCGTCAACGAGCTGCTGACGGCACGCCACGGCATCTTCACCGGAAAGGGCGAGCGGGTTGGTGGGGGCGGGGTTCTCTGCGGCGACGTTGACCACACCAGCACGGAGGTGTCCAATGTGGTCACGAAGGTTCAAGATCGCGCTCTTGTTGACACCGGAGTAGATGTCACGGCTGCCGTCGGCGAGAAAGGTGTTTGTGGCATCTGTGATGTTCACCGCGGCATCGAGGAGCGGGGCGGGGACGTGCTCAGTGTACTGAGGGTCCGTGTAGCGGGTTACGTTGCATAAGCCGACATGATCACCCATCGAGGTACAGATGAGAGAAGGTGACGAGAGGGTCTGTGTGTGTGTGTGTGTGTGTTGGTGTATAACTGGTTGAGAAGAACGGATCAATTAGAGGTTTACCTTCCGAAGAAGCTCCGCTTGGTGTTCCGCTGCGGCGACAGGGGGAAGTAGATTAAGCTGTTGGTTATGAAAGGGGTGGGGGAAGAAGGCGAGCTAATGCAGGCATCAAGAGCGAAAGGATGGTTGGGAAACAAAACAAGCGCGGGAGTAACACGAAACAAACAACAACAATAAATAAATAAACAAACAATAAATAAAAGCGGAAAGGAAGAGAGAGAGAGAGGATGCGCGAAAGGGTGTGTGTGTGTGTGGGTGAGAGAGAGAGAGGTATGTGACTGTTCGTGCGAGAACCAGTGCGCGTGCTGGCGTCAAGTCACAGATGCATTCGCTCTTGATGTACGTGCCATCCGAGACAAGTTCTGCACACGAGGCGAAACAAACAAACAAACAAAAAAAAAGATAGGAAAAGGGATCTGTGTCTGCGTTCCCATCCACCTTCTCATTTTACTTTTTCACCTGTTGGTTGGGACATATTTTTGGACGGTTGGTTGGCGCATACTTGTTCTGATTTGTTCGTGTGTACGTGTTGACAGGTAGTCGTTGCCGGAACAGGGAAAAACGAAAAAAAAATAATGAATAAGCAACAACACGAGATCACACACACACACACAAGGGAGGGTAGCTATCGTGCTTGTTTCTCGTCTCGCACCTCATTCGCCCCGGGTTGTGTGCGCGGTGCGGCTTCTTGTGGTGCGGCCTCATTCAAATCGCGAAAAACGTGGCGATAACAGAGAATGACATCGTTCTTTGGAAACTTCCTCCGATGCATATCCATCACCGTGCTGCTCACCGTTCCGGGCGCGGCGAGCTCGTGTAGTGGGCAGCCGTGTACGTACGCGACGAGTGGCGCGCGCGAAGGTAAATGCGACAAGAGCACCGTCTCGTCATCGAGACCTAAACGAAGCAAATCACGCGCGACCGCAAAGCACGAATCTGTACGACGCGCATAGCGACGACCACGGCGAGGATGGTGCCCGCCGCCCTCCCCAGTTCCACCGTGCAGGTACGCATGAAGCTCAGGACGCGCGCGGTAGATGAACTGCCGACAAGACGGCGCGCCGCAGCGGCACACGTGAAGAAACGCACCCGTGTCCATTGCCGAGTTCGCCGCCGCTGTCATCGGCGCCACGCGCACGCTGTAATCAATGGTCAGCTCCTCCCCCGCCTCCACATCGCGCGCGAGGAAGAAGCTATTTGGATCCGCAAAGTACGCCCACGACGCCATCCGCTCGAGCAGATCCACGCGGCCGGTCGCGGCGGCGGCGTCCCAAAAAAGAGGCGAGAGGCCGGCGACCACGTTTGGTGCGCAGCTGTGGTTCAACAGATGATGCGGCTGCGCCTGGAGCACGAGCTCGGGCAGCGCGCCAGACGGGTGCGTGTAGTGCCACGTTTCCGGAAGCTTCTCGTGCGTGTCGGCGAGCAAACGCAGAAAGCTCGGCGTGAGCAGAAAAGAGCGCTGTGGCTCCGTCAAGACGCGTGTCCCGCGAGCCAGTTTGACACGTGTGAAGAGTCCGCGGCTGTGGATGGGACTGGACCCGATGTAGATCGCCTCGTGCGCGCGGTCCTTGAGCAGCCCGCGCGAGTAAGGGACGGAGTGCTGCCACGTGACGGGCTCGTCAGCCGCGTGTGCGGAAGGATCGTGTGCCTCATGCGCACAGGACGTGCACGGCGGCGGTGCGATGCTGCGGCGTGTGTAGAATTCAATGGGACCACCAAGCCCCACGTACGCCGCGTAGGGCATCACATGGCGCCACCACAGGCTGACACACCAGGAAACACCGAGTGTACGTGTTTGTAGAAGCTCGAGCAAGACACGGTCACGACACGCACTCCAACTTCGCAGCGAGGAGGAGGACGACATCGCACCCGCACCCGGACCCAATTCGCGACGCGGAGAAACCTGACCCCCCGCCCGCGTGAGGTGCTGGGCGGCGTGCAGTTGCGCCGCGTACTGCCGAGCGGCGTCTGCCGTCGTCGCGTCTTGTCCGCACCACGTCTGCTGTCCGTCGTGGAGGAGGGCGTCACGATCGGCGTAATTTGTGCGACGTGTGACCCGGCGCTTCGGACGATCGGCTGCCGTCTTGGTGTGCGACGATGCTGGTGCCGAAGCCGCGTCCGTCGCGGAGGGCGGAGAGGAAGAGGAGGAGACCCGCTTCGTGATTGACGTCGCCGCGCCTCGCCAAGTCGCACTGCACACAGCAAGGGCGATGCGAGGACGGGAAACGGTGCACCGTCGCATTCCGATCTTGAAAAAAAGAAGAGAAAAAAAAAGAAAAGAAAAAAAAAAAGAAGGAAGTACGTGTAGAGGAGATGCGCACGTGTACAGATGCTTGAGAGGAAGCGCCGGGGGACAGTGGACGCGTCAGCACCAGATCCGCGCCTGACACGCAAGGGTCAAAGACAGATCAACCACACCTGCTGGTGCACGCAGGCGCTCGCGTCTAGTATGTATGTGTGTGTGTGTGTGTGTGGACACAATTGCACTCTCTTTTGAAAAAAAAAATTTTAGTGCTGCATTTTCAATGCCACTCTGTGATAAAAAGAAGCAGAGAAAAGCAGCCACCACCACCACTAGTGATCTGTCCAACCGAACTAGTTTTTCTGTTCGCGATTCGTTCGCCTTCTTCCTGTTCTTCGCTGTGATGTTAAAAGAGATGCGGAGGCGGCAGTGGGGGCGGCGAAGAAGCCGTCGCAGACGCACGCCGTGCCGCTGACCCTGCGTAACCGCTCAGACGTGCCAGAGGCTCCACGCGACGCACACCCATCGCAGCCCCACCGCGCTCCTCGTAGAAGCGCTGCGTGCGTGTCTCCAAGGCGATGCTCGGCAAGTGCGTCGGCAGCACGGCTGGTACGGTGAACTGCACCTCGAGAGAGGCTCCTTGAACAGCGAGTGCGAGCGGCGACAGAGCCGGGCGCGTGGCGCGATCCACGCGCGGCGCCTCCACCGTGTTCGTCTCCGTCATCGCGCGCGTCTCCGCGTCCTCGAGACCCGACGAAGCGAGTGCGTGCGCGGTATCCGCTGCGGTCAGTGCATGTGGTGGCAGGGCGAATTGACATCCGATGGATCGCAGCACGGCGACGATGTCCTCACCGGCGAGTGAACTGGTGGCGCGGGGTGAGATCCGTTCTCGATCGGCGAACGCACTGACCTTTAGAGCGTGCGGTCGTTCACCGTCCTTGTCTTTTTCTTCTTGGCGTGCGCGAAAGAACGTGGCTAGCCTCGCGCTCCCATGGCCGCTGCTCGCTGTCGGTGCGCTCATGTCGAGCTTCGCCACGACGCGCTCCACGTAATCCGCCAGCGTGACCATGCGCCGCTCTGCCTGTCGATACTCGTGCAATACAAGCAGCAGCACGGCCACGACCGTCGCGGCCTCGTCTGTTTGAGGCTGATAGTACGTACAGTGCGGGCACGGCGCGGAGGGGTCTGGCACGCACCAGTGTAGACCCTCGCGCGTTGGTGTCTGTGCGTCTGTTCTCGTAGGCGTGACGGGAGACCACCTCGCGTGCGCCTCCTCCGTGAGGCGCATCACACCAGGCCACGCCCCGCCGTGCATCATGTACGTCAAGGCGCCGAGTTCCCGCACGGGCAGGGGCTGCGCCTCAAAGGACCATATTCCACGACCAGTCAATAGCACGGCGTACACAAACGCGTGCGACGCGTCGAAAAGGAACACAGCCGGGGCCCGCCGCGTGGATGCGGTGATGAATCCCGCGAGCGTCAGCAACGCGTTCGGTGACAGGACAGCGGGCGGTGGCGCGGCGGTGTCCTTCTGAGCGCGTGCATCTTCAGAGCTTCTCGTGTCCACGACAGGCGGCAACACCCACACGTGGTGCGCAGTCAACATCGTTGATTCCGCCACTGCCGCCGCCGACGAAGAAAACGTCGACGATGAGATGAGCGCGCCGGCCACGGCAATCGGCGGCGTGCGACTGTCGGATCGCCATTGCAGCGCGTTCAGAAACGAAAGCGGTGAGAGCCGGCACGGATGGAACTCAAGCGGCAGCAAGGCCGCACTCGTCACCGCGGACGACGAAGAGGAAGCGGTCAGGAACAGGGCAGAGTGTAGTGGGGTGTGCTCTTCTCGTGGTGCGCGACGGCGCGTCACGTCTCTTTCTTCGGGTCGGTCGTGCTGCGTGGGCGTGGGGGCCATGCCAATCACGCGACGGACCTGCTCAACGCGCATGCCATGCCTCACAGCGAAGTGGAGGTGTTGAAGGTGCCCCAAACCACGGCAATGCGAGGCTTGCTGCGCCTCGTTGGCACAGGCCACGTGACAGAGTGGACAATACCTCACCCCATCGTCGCGGCCAGTGGCAGCAGAGAACGCCTGACCTGAGCGCCTGTCGTCCACCACACACTGTGCCTCTGCGTCGTGCTGTGGCCCTTTTTGTGACGACTGGACGTGCCATCGCCACCAGGCGGTGGTGGAGGGCAGCCCTGCCTTCCAGTAAATGCCGCGAGTCACGTTGAGTGGTGAGAGCACGCTCCACACAGCCGCCTGCGTCGCCTCGCTCACAACCGCATTTGACGTCGACTGCTTGACGAGGTCTGATGACAGAGGCGAAGTGGATGTGGATGACACGCTAGCCGGTGGCGTGTGCGATGACGGTGCAGCTGTGGTTCTTGTCGTTGTGGTAGGTGGTGGTGGCGTCGGGAACCACTCGCCGAATCCGAGTCGCTCCGCGTCGCTGCGTCGCACCACGTGCGTCGTACCAAAGGCGTGTGTGTGCCAGCGCACGTGTACATCTTCCAACTCTTGTGTACGCGTTTGTTCAAAATGGACGGCAGATGCGGAGGACGCGGACCGTGCCCGACGTGGAGGATCAGACGATGTCTGTCCGTCTCTCACCATCCTCCCCGCGCCACCACCGCTGTCAGTATCAGTTGCTTCTGCGACGACGGCGGCGCGCGCAGGTACTGGCAGTTCAATCGGCAGTCGCTGCAGCACGGACTGGGCGGCCACAAGGAGACTGTACCCGAACGGTCCCAGGCGCACCCGCCGCGATCCGGACGACGTCATGGCGCCTGGCGACGGTGATGATGATGATGAGGTCGGCGTAGACGCGGCAGCTGCGGCGCTCTTTACGCGTGTGAACCGCACGACGGCTGTGCGCTGATCGCGGAAGAGGTCAACGTGTGCGACGCGTGCTCTTCCCAGCAGACCTTGCAAGGCGCTGAGCAGCGGCGCCGGCGTCAGCGTGGGGCGCACCTCGGTGTCACTGGCACGGTCCATGCGCGCGGCGAGCGGTGTCGTGTGCGACGACACAGAAACCGCGCGCACATCGACGCGAAATGATGCGATATCCATCTCGGCCTCCACGGCCTCCGGCTGGGTCTTGGGTGGGAGAGCCACGGCCTGCATCGCATCGGTAGTCGTTGCGGAGACTGCACTGACGTCCGCCGATCGGGCCGAAGTCGTCAGCGTGTTCAGATTACGCACCAAACGCCTGTGATGACGCCGGTAGCCGCCGTCTGAGCCGGAGAGCGTGTGCCGCGCGAAAGCAGCCACGTACGCGGCACGTAAGCGCGCCTCTGCGGTGCCGAACGACAGGGTCGATCGGGCGGGATCGCGCTGTGCCTCGAGCAGCGCCGCGCGGCGACTGCACGCGGGCAAGCTCTCCGCAAGGCTGCGCGCAGCCGACGAGGATGGCGACGATGATGACGCACACGAGGCCAGAGCGGCGTGCGCACCGTATGCCAGGCTCGGATGGAGAGGGACGGCGGGTGTCAAGCCTCCACGCATACTCGTGTCATCGCTGGCCACGTTCTCACCGTTCGCACCACCGCGGAAGACGCGTGCCATCAGTAGCCCAAGCTCACGATCCGCACCGTACCACTGTGGCAGCGCTTCTCGCGGCGAGTGGGCCGAGGAAAGGCGGTGGGTGGCCCGCGCGAGCGCCGCCTGACGCAGACGGTAGAGCGAATGAACGAGCCTCTCACGATATTGTGGCGGCCACAGAGGATCGATGAGGTACGGCAGCGAACGCCCTGTCAACGTGGGCGACGGCGCAGCGGCCGTCGGAAGACCTGCCGAGGGTGCCGAGGACTCGCTGAGCACAAAGTAATCATGCGCATCTTCCTCCGTCTCCACTGCGATGAGCGTGCTGGTGCGCTTGTCATGGCTACCGCGCTGACGATCGGCACGACGACCAAGCGTCGGCGAATGCGCTTGTCGTAGTGCGTGTGGTGATGGCGCGAGTCTGGCCTCATCGGCCTTGGCGAGACACTGAAGAAGTCGTTGGCAGCACTGTGCGATCGCGACATCGACGCTGCGCATGGCGCTGCGATTGAGGTGGTACTTGTTATGGAGTTGCATGAGATGAACAGAGGATGGACACGCGTACCACTCCCTCAGCAACGCGCGCCAGACAAGCGGCTCGCTAAGTTCCGCCTCTGCATCGGCCCGTGTTGACGCGGTCGCGGCAGGCACAGCGTCCGTCTCGTCCGCGATGTCGTCTCCGGCGAGGCCAGCGAGTTGCCGTTGAACCGCCAAGTGCTGACTGTACTGCGCCAAGGGAGAGAGCGTAATGTCCTCGATAGCCCGCGCACTTTTCGTGTGCGTCGATCCATACTCTCCATCTCTCTCGTCGTCCACGTCTTGACGCACGCCAGCGGCGACACCGGGCAGCAGGAAGGCGGGTGTGTTCTGCTGGCGCACACTACTCGCATCCGTCACCAACCTCGGCGTTGTGAAGAGTGAAGGCACTGTCATAGCGCAGCCCACGAGTACGGCCTCTTCGACGCAGTCGAAGGCGAAGGCGTGATAGATAAGCAGTGCGGACTCCATCGGGATCGGAAGGAGTACCACGAGGCGACCTTTGGGGCTCAGCGTGCTGCAGTTAAGTCGATCCGGAAGGGACAGCGCGGCCGATGCGGGTGCGGAGCCGACAGAGGAAGGCGGCAAGAGAAGGTCCATGTCGATGAGCTGTTGATACGCGGCCTCAAGCGCCAACGCTGATGGTGGCGATGGGAGTGCGGCCAGCACATCGGAAACCGAAGGCTGAAACCCATGTCGGTGCATCCCACCGCGACCGACGACGGCGCCCTTCGTTGAGCTCGGCGCGGTGAAAAGACTCTTCACGCACAGGAGGAGCGTCGCTGGACTCTCGCGGAGTGGTTCAAATCCCGCTTCCCTCAGCGGGGACGCCTCTGCGAGCGACCCGTCGCCTCGAGTTCCACTCGGGGACAGCGCAGGCCCGCCTTCCGCGTGGTCAAACAAAGCGCGTGGCGCGAGGTGGATGACGACACCGGGCCCGGTACGACCGGCGCGGCCACAGCGCTGCTGCAGACTGCCGGCAGTCGCCAGCGTCGTGAGCTTTCGCGTCGTGCCGGTTATCGGATCTGCGACGAACTGCCGCTCCAAGCACGCGTCGACAACGACACGCACACCCGGAATCGTCAAGGAGCTTTCGGCCAACGTCGTGGCCAACACAAGACGTTGCGATGGCGCCGTGCGGGTGTCACCTGTCAGGCGCAACCACATCTGTGGACTCCCGACCGCGGAGGCGTGCAGTACCGGCACGCTAAAGCACTCTTTTCCGTGCTCAAGCACGGTGATGGGCTCCTCCGAGGCCGAGGTCGACGGTGAAGAGGCGGAGGGGGCGAGGCGGGCAGCAGCGGAGCGGGCGCCATCTGCGTTCTTCTCGTCGTGGCTGTTGTCCGTCGGGTCGGCGGGAGAGAGGTGAACAGCTCGGAGAGACCGTGCGCAGCGGCGTTCAAGCGACTGTAGCACGAGCTGAATCTCCGCAAAGCCGGGCAGGAAGAGAAGGATCGTGTCTGGCGCGTGCGCGTCCGCCGCAGTTGGGTGGGCTGCGGCGCCTGTGCGGTTCTGTGTTGATGTGGACGTGTCGGCGTGTACGCGAGCGAGACGCAGCGCTTGAAACAGTTCGAGAACCAGCTCCGCGATGCGTGCGGCTTGTGGCCCGTAGAGCTGCACGGAGGGCTGCGTGTGCCCTGCGGCATCCCTCACCTGTGGCTGTTGGAGCTGGTGTGATGCATGATGACCCGATGCGGGTGATTTCGCGCCGAAGAACCGCGTCGAGAAGGTGCTCTGCAGAGTCTCAAGCAGCGCCCGCCCATCGGATGTGAGCAGCAGGGCCTGCTCGGCCGTGGCTGAAGAGCTCGGGTGCGCGCTTGGATGTGAGGTGTCTCCGCGCCGCCGATCCGAAGACGCCTGGCGTCGACCACGTCCGCGGTGCGACGACGACGAAGTGGACAACGGCGGCGAGTGCGACGCGGCGTGCGGCTTCCAAGGAAACAGCAGTGCCGAGTTCTGAAGTCCGCCGCGGCCCGCGCTGTCGCGGCGCGCATGAGGTGGGGACTCTGTGAGGTCGTCGACGAAGTAGCGCTCGACGGGGTACGGCCCGGTGACGGTCGCTGCGGCCCGCGTGGCGGTGATGAGGACGCGGTGATCGAGGTGTGGTGACGCGTCCGCCTCCGTAGAAAAAAGCGACGCCACCGGTGCACCGGGTTCGGGTGTGCTTGCGACGGCGGCTGCCGCAACCGTCGCGCGCTGCGCTGTGGTGAGAATCCAAATAGGAAGGCTTCGACCCTGGAAGTAGCGCAGCATCGCGGCCGCGTTGAGCGTCGCTGACATAACAACAACCTGCCGAAGTCGCGGCGGCGATGCGCGGTTGTGGTCTGCGCGCTGCAGTCGCACCCACGCCAGCAACAGGTCAGTCTCCACATCACGACAGTGAGCTTCGTCCACGATCAGCGTGGTTGGCCGCAGTGGCGTTTGTGAAGGTGGTGGCGGTGAGGAGGAGGAGGATGCCGCGGATGTTTCCGACATCGCCGCCGTGCGCGTGACACCTTCGTCCTGGTGCTGCAGCGCGTTGAGTATGTAGCCAGGCGTCGCGTACACAATTTCCGTCTGTGCGGAGAAGCAGGCCTCTCCGCCGACCGCGTACCCGACGCGGCCCCCCACACCGGACGATGCCGCGCGGGAAACGCTGTCTTTCTTTTCGGTGCACGCGCCTGAGTCGTGGCTGAGCAGCGCCGCCGTGTACGTGGCAAGCTCCACACAGGCGAGGCGGGTGGGCTGGCTCACGACAACGCAGACGCGGCTGGAGCTCTTTAGCCGGCGCGCGAACAGGGCGAGGTCATCGAGCGGCAGCGCTGCGTCCGAGTCCACCTCGACGACAGACCTCGCCGTGCTCTTGTTTGCTGCGTCCTGTTCATCGTCTCCGTTTTGGTGTGCCATCGACAGGTCACGCGCCTTTGCTCTGTCGAGCGCTGAGACGACCTTCTGTGCGACCGCTCGCCAGTGCGCGTCGAGAAAGCAAAAGCTCACGAGGACGCTCTTACCCGCGCCAGTCGGGGCTGTACAGACAAACACTGGCAGCTCCGGTGCGGTACGCGCGTTCGCGTCGGTCGCATCTCCGTCGTCAAGAGGCACAGCGGCGTGATGCATGCCGTACCGGTTGGTCCAGTCGTCATGTTCGACGTACAAAGGCATATTGAAGAGTTCAGGATGAGCCGCACACATCGCGCCCCAATCCAGCCGTTTCGTTTCGACGGAGGCCCGAAGGTGATGGAGAAAAGACTGCGAGACGTGCTTTGGAGGCGTTGACGGTGGCGCGGAGCCGTTTGACACCTTCGCGGTCCGGGGAGCCGCTGCCGAAGAGGTGACAGAGGAGGCCACCGCTGTGCGCGGCCTGTCTTTCTTGAGCGTGCGGAGGAGCGAGGCGGTCGCCGATGCTGTCTTGTGTGTCGCCGTCTTTTCTCTTTTCGAGACGGAGGTACGTCGGAATGGCGGCGGCGGCGATGGGGACAGTGCGGCGTCCTTCTGAGAAAACAAGACGCTCGTCTCAGCCTCGTTGGCGTCGTCTTCTCCACTCAGAGGCGCTTGGTGATGCGTCTCCTGTCGAGGCTGTGCGTCAGGTGACATCGGTGGCGACTGGTTTTGGGGCGGTGCGGACGCGAACGATCGGGGGCGCGTCGACTCCGCGCGGTGTGTCGACCCAGACATGAACCGATGAATATGCTCGCCAATGCCGGCGCCGTCATCACCTCTGCCGCGGCCGTCGCTGCCCGTCGTGCGGCGCATGCGCAGCGGTGCCGATGAGGCCAGTCGTGTCTGCTCTTCTGCGTTTCCGTGTGGCGCGAATAGGTGCACAGAGGCCACCGCAAAGCCACCAGCATACGCCTGACCATGTCGACCTGTTCCCGTCGATCTCGACACGTTCGACGGCGTGTGTGTCGCCGGCGCGTCAGCCGGAACGGGCCGTCTCTCAGGTTGGTGGGATGCAGTAGGTATCTTAGACGTCTTCCGGCCGCCCACGATGGACGTGGTGGAGTAGTGCCGAACCGGCGCGAGCACGCCGCGTACACTCACCACAACGCGCGATGGCATCGCGCGAGTGAAGAGAAGATGATGTGGTACGAAAAAAAGCCTCCGAAGGCAGCAAAACAACAAGCAAACAAACAAAGTGAAGAGAACACAGAAACGATCTCTTCCACGTCCTTTGGTAAATGAAGAGTAGTGCGAAGTAGAGGGAGAGGGAGAGCGAGAGCGAGAGAGCTATGAAGTGAAGACAGGCGCTCGCCATCTATCCAAGCATAGTCCGAGCTCACAGCTGATGAGCCACACGACTACGCGTTCCTCTCATCGCCAGGTGGTGGCACACACTCACCCACAAACAATCGACGACACACACCGACTGTGCGGACGCGCTTATGTGTGTGTGTGTGTCTTGGGCTCGAGGGAGGCGTGGGGTGTTGTGTGATCTTCGTATTCGTATCGCCTGTGTGCACCTCGGCCGAGGTGACGACGCGCGACTTTAATGCCCGATGAGACGACATACACGCGCACACACGCTTGCGTGACGAGTGAGCGAACTTCGTTTTTATTCCTCTCGTTTCCTTGGCCTCGACAGCCGTAAAGAGTCGACCTGATGTTTTTTTTTTTTTTTTGCCAGCTCTTCAAACAATAAAATCGTTGACTGCTTTTTCATCTCCATCCTTGTCTATACAAATGAGAAAACACAAGGGTTTCGGAAATGGGCGGCTGTGCGGCACGATCGCTGTGACAAACACACACACACACACACACACACACACACACACACACACAAGACATTCTCCATCCTCTTTTAATGCCCTTTTCTTCTATAAATACTTCATCTCCTCTCTTCGCACGTGGGCACAGAAAGAGAGAGAGAGATAGAGATAGAGATAGAGAGAACGAAAAGGATGTCTGCGAAGACAGCACGAGCGAGTATAAGCAAAGCTCGGATGAGAGAAAAAAAAATGCACGGTGGGGTATCTTAGCATTCTTCGCTCTACAAGCACTTAACAAAACAGGAGAGATGGGGAAGCGAGCAGGGGACACAGAGACAAGTAACATTTGTTAAACACACACACACAAAAAAAAAAAAAAAAGCCCCGAAAAGAGAATGGTGTAGAAGAGGTCAGCGTACACGCCCAATCACCTTGACGCTGCGGCTGTCTGCACAATATCTTCCATTCTCTCTTTTTTTCTTGTTTTCAAATTTTTTGTTCGTGTCTGTAGATATCTCTCGCTTGCTGTCGTTCTTCATTGAGTATCACAATTGACTGCACGCCTCAGCGGGGCGGAGAGGAAACGGAAAAAGAAAAAAAAAGAAAAAAAAAAAATGACGCGAAAAGAAGCTGTTGTATAGACGAACGAGGTGCATCGTGCCATCATGAAAAAAGGGAAAAACAAAAAACAAAAAACAAAAGGATATAAGAAAACAACAGAGCAGAAGTCAGCGCGTATTTAACGAAAAAGAAGAACACTACGAAAATTTTCATCACCAGGGCGAACCAAGCACACACACACACACACACACAAACACAAACACAAACACACGAGGACATGCGAGGAAAAGAGTCAAACGTCGCTACACCACAGCGGAACACTAGAGAAAAGAAAATGAAACAGGTCAACGCGATATGATTTCAATAAATGAATAAAAACAGGGACTGCAAACACATCGAGAGTACCTTTAATCCTTTTTTTTCCCCTTTGGTCAGCACATTCAAAGAAAAGAGAGACGAAGCTCACAGAGGAGAGAACCAATCCTCGATCACCACGAATAGTGAGCTCAACTTTTCAGTATTGAAAGAAAGGAAAAAAAAAAAAAAGAAGGCGTAGAATGACGATGAAATCGCTGTTCCCCTTTTTGCCCGGGTGTGTTGTAGTGCGTGTGCACGCGCAGTGGTTTCTTTGGGGTCGCATCGCTGTTGAGGGAGAGAATACCGAAAAGGAGATCGCGATCGAGACAGAGAGAGAGAGAGGGTCAATCTAGAATGGAGTGTCATCAAAGCAACCATTTGGATTGAGCACACACCATCAATCGATCGATCCGCCTCACCCCTTCACGTCTCTTCTTGTTGTTCTCGTTCTCATTATTTGTCAGACTCACTTTTTTCTTATTTTTTTTTCGCTTCGCGGTCCCGTTCTATCATCCTCACCCCAGCAGAGTGGTGTCCTTTGCGCTTAGCGGAACATTGCTGGCATAGAGCGAGACATGGTGCTGTCGACGGTGAACGGCTTGGTCATTGTGAACTTGCTGTTCAAGTCGATGGGCTTCGAGGCGCTGAGCTGCGGCACCTGCTCGAACCGCTTCTGCTTGAGCATATCGCGCGTCTTGACGAGGACATCCTTGTAGGACAGGTTCTGTGTGTTTAGGAGCGTGTAGGTCAGGCACTGTGTGGCCGCACCACCCGCACCGCTGAGGCCATTGCCGAGGGTCGCGACGTTACCGACATCCGCGGAGGTCTGGTCGTCCTGGCAGCCGGACAACATGAGCACATCACCGGCGCAGAAGTTGTTCTGGCGGATCTGCTTCATGTGGTAGGCGGTGCTGGTGGAGCTCACGGTGCTGCTACCGACGAACGAGTACGGGAGATCGAGCATAGACCCGGAGTGGCAGCAGTCGAAGAGCACGGTCAGACGCACACCGGCAGGGAGGTCCTTGGCGAGGATGCTGAAGATGTCATTGTCAACGATGCAGCCCTTGGAGGAGTAGTCGCTAGGGCAGATGACCTGGTCCATGCTCTCGTACTGGTCCGTGGACTTCGTCTGCGTGCCGTGACCGGAGTAGTGCATGAAGAGCACATCACCAGCTTTGGCGCCCTTCACGAGCCACGCCATGTACTTGATGATATTCGCGCGAGTCGGCATGCCCGTGGCGTTGGGGAAGTCCTGCTCGTCCACGAGGATGGCCATCTCATCGACTGGGAGCTTGATCTTCTGGAAGGTGGAGAGCTCCTGCTTGACATCGTTCACACAGCCGGAGAGCTGCGCGCTAGTGCCGTAGTAGTTGATGCCAATGAGCAGCGCCCGAACGTTGCCGTCCTGGTGGACGGACTCGTTCGGCACGTCGTACGGCTTGAAGCTTTCGGCATCATCGGCGTCGTCGAAGGCCTGGTTCACATCAACGTCCGGGGGACGCTCGACGGGGCCGAGGTACTGCACAATGTACGGGCCAGCGATGGTAATCAGGTTCTTTCCGAGCTCCATCCAGTCAATTTCACCACCGGCGGTGCGGCTCTTATTAGCCACGCTGCACAGCTCCATAATGCACGACATGTCGAAAGACATCTTTGTGGTGAGAGGTGTGTGTGTGTGTGTGTGTGTGTACTTACGGAGAGAGAGAGAACGTGTGTTGGCGAGACAACAGACGAACGCGTGTCTGAGAGGTGATTCGTGGCACGAAGAAACGTAGCTGCACGCGCATCATTGTTTTTGGGGGGCGCGCGCGTGAGTGCGTCGCGGGTACGCATAAGGACGAGAGGAGAGGACGGTGAAGAAGAAGGTGCGAGAGTGTGGAAAACGTCTCGTGCCGTGTGGGGACGACAGCACGCGACGCATCAGAGAGCTGTGCGCCCTGGGAAGACAAACCAAAGACCTCGATCGACACCGAAGCACACAGTCAGCGGTCAAGGGGGTGCTGGTGCACAACAACGCTGTGTCGCGCATCGAGGTCGCCTGCTTCTCTAGGAACAAGTTCTGCGGCGTCGTCAGCCGAAGGCGCCAACACCAACAACTGAGCTTTGATCTCCGGCGTTCCGCAGACGACAGAGGCTTTCATTGTTTCTTTTAAGTTTTTCTTTTTCTTTTGGTGCCTGCGGAGGAGGAAGATGAGTTCACGCCAGCGTACGATAGTCGTACAGATAGGAATAAACGGTTCAAAACAAACACAGAAAGAACAAGAGCACAAATCCAGCAGAGTGACCACATACCAAACAGCAACATCAACCAAACAGACTTTTATGGACACGCTGCATCCCGTTCTTATCTTGTTGTTGTTGTTGCTCTTGTTGGCGCGTGCATCTATCGAGATCGACTCTCACCCCCGACCAGAACAAACAAACATACAAATGGAGAGTTAAAACAAAACAAAACAAAAAGAAATTAGTCCACAATTTGTTCTCACTCTTACGAACGAGAATAGTCAAAGAAGCTTAAAGATCGAGCACAAAAAAAAAAAAAACAAATAATCAAGTAGAGCGCGAAGATTAAAATCAGATTGTGTCGCTCTACTTGTGGTGAAGCTGGGACAGTTCTTCTTCCATGCTCTGCAGCTCCGCACGCTCGCTCTTGAGCCAATCATCGCCGCCCTTGGACACGTACTCCTCGTACGACTTGACGTACTTGTCGAGCTCCTTGCGAAGCTTCTTTAGCTCCTTCTCCTGAACATCTTCACCGGAGGCGAGTATTGTTGGCATGCCCGTCTCCGCATCAAACGCAGCGAATTTCTTCTCACCGGCCGGGCGCTCATCATCTTGACGCTTGAAGTAGCCGGCAGGGGCCTCGCTGAGCTTCTCCCACTTGTCGATCAGCTTCTTCTTCTTGTCGATGCCATTCTCGAGCTTCGAGCGACGCTGCGTCGCCTGCTGCTCACGACGCTCCTCAAGCTCGCGGCGCAGAATTTGAGGGTCGTCGTTCTTCCACGTCGTCGGGCCTGCTGGGTTGTCTTCGAGACGAATACCCGCGTCGATCAGAGCTTCGTCCCGCACGTAGTCGCACAGCGGTAAGAAGGCGGCGGCCATTTTGTTCTCCTTGGCGGTTTCACGCACATCATCGCGGAACCGCGTCAGCGCGTCCACTACGGTGACCAGACGCGACTCACCGGCACCGCCCGCGGCCGCGTCCGCACCGCCCTGCAGACCAACAACGTCCGTCCCGTCGACCACGCCGAAGATTTGGAGCATGCGTGTGATGTAGCGCGCGACCTTTCGCAGGAGCGTCGCACTCGGCCGCTCCGGGGCGAGTAGGTACTGGTTCGTGAAGGTCACCAAAGACAGGAGTTGTGTGAGCGCGGTCGGCGTGTCAAAGTTGTTCTGAAGCGCCTCGTGCACGGCCTGCTCCGTACTTGCCAAGCGTTCCATCAACTGGCGATCATTGCTGTTCGCGCCTTGGGTCTTGGACCAGCAGTCGTCGCGGAGGACGGCATCGACGCTGCCGAAGAAGGCACGCAACACACGTTCGCGCTCCTTCGCCTCGTCGAGTGATTGATCGGAAAAATTCATGGGCTTGTGCCAGCTGTTCGCCAAGAAGAGCAGACGCATCAGCCGCGGCGTCACACCGAGCTCGTCGAGCGCCTGACGAATCGTGATGAAATTCTTGAGACTCTTACTCATTTTAAGACCCTTGATGTGGAGATGACCGCAGTGGAGGAAGTAGTTCACCCACTGGTGGTGCGAGTTACACGCCTCGCTCTGCGCGCACTCATTGTCGTGGTGCGGAAACTTGAGATCCCAGCCGCCGCTGTGGATGTCCATGTTTTCGCCGAGGATGTCGGAAGCCATCACGGAGCACTCAATGTGCCAGCCCGGTCGGCCTTCGCCCCACGGCGATGGCCAGTGCGGCTCTCCCGGCTTCGAGAACTTCCACAGCGCGAAGTCGTTCGGGCTGCGCTTCTCGCCCGTGCGGGCCTTCGAGAGACCGCCTTCGCCTTCAATCATTTCATCCTCGGTGGCCACCGTCTGAGCATCGGCGCCGTCGCTTGTGGGCTTCAGCTTAGGGTAGTCGTGCCCAGCCTTGGTGTACGCTGTTGTGTCGAAGAAGACGCTCGACTCACCCACGTAGGCGAAACCGTTGTCAATGATCTTCTGCACAAACGTGACGACCTGAGGTACGTACTCGGTCACGCGGGACACCACATCCGGCTCGCGAATCCCAAGACGCTGCATGTCCTCAAAGAAGGCGCGCTCATACGTACGGGCGTGGTCCTCGAAAATACCCTGGCCGGTAATCTCGTGACCTTTGCGCTCGTCGAGGAGTTCGCCGTTGACGCTGCTGGCGGCGTCAAAGAGCTGCTCAAGGTCCTTCGTTGCTGCCGCCGCCGCAATCTTGGCCTTTGTCTCCGCGAGCTGGGTCTCCTTCAACTGCAGCTCCAGCAGCTTCTCCTCACGGTCCGCCTTGGCACGGCTGTTGGCACCGTCCGGAATCGGCTCCGCCAGCTTCGCGCGTCGAGACGCCAGACCCGCCTCCGCCGCGGCGACGGCCTCCTTCGTGAAGGCGTCGAGAGCGGCGTAGCCGTCACCGTTCACGGTCTCGCGCTTGAACGCGTCGAGCAGCGTGTTGATACGTGCGCGCTTGATAATCTTGTCGTCGATGTCCGTGATGTTCATCTGATAGATGACCGCGTACCCAAAGTAGTCCTCCATGATACGGCGGAGAATATCAAAAGTCAAGTACGCGCGCGCGTGGCCCATGTGCGAGAGATCGTACACGGTCGGACCACACGTATACCAACGCACGAAGCGACCCTCTCGTGGCGCGAACGGTTCAAGCGCTTCGGTAAGCGAGTTCATCACATGCAGACCGGTGCGATCGGCGCCGGCGTTGGTGGGTGGATACCAGACCGGGTGACGATCACGCTTGACCGTCGCTTCGCTGTTGAGGCCTTCAACGACCGTAGCGTTCTTGGACATGTCGCCGCGCTGCCGTTTTAGTGCCGTCGGGTGTGACGTAAAAGGGGACGTGGAACCAGTTGAGGAAGCCGCTCTCGCGCTGCGATCGCTCAGTGACGAACAGGCCGAACCTAGTTTAACTTTTTCTTGTGTTTTAGCGGATGCCGATGATGCTGTTGAAGCCAATAGACAATGTGAGATGTGCACGGCACAGCGGGGTTGTGTCAGCGGTGATGCGCGTATCATTGTGATTGCCAACGCCGACGATGTGCGTGCCGATGTACAGCGCATCAACGGCAATGAAGTAGGCGAAAAAGAAGAAGCGATGGTGGCGAGGCGAGTTGTGGAAGAGGGGGAGGTGGGGAGGGAAGCACAAGAGACGCTGCGTTGTGAGCGTCCTTGTTCTCGCAGTCGTGCGGACAACGGCGCGACATCACTCATATGCGCACACACACCACACCCGGGCATCACTCGCGTCTTCCGTGTCGACGATGAAGCCGACGACGCGGCCAACGGCGAGGTCCACCCGTTCGCGTTGCAGTCGCACACGCAGAGGCGTTCAGGGAGGGTACTGCGATGACCCAAGATGGTGACAGCCGTATCCCTCGTCGACTGCCTGCCGCGCGCCGTCCTCTCACACCATGGCCCATTCCACCGGACCGCGTCTGCGTTGATGTGACGGCCGCACACGGGGTCACCGCTGTGTGCGCATGCGGCTACCAGACACCGCAGTGACCGCCACGTCCGTGCCGCCCCTGAACGAGCCTGTGTCGCGGAGAGCTGAGGGATCCTCGACCGCAGCATGCGATAACCTCTTCAGCCAATGAGCGTCTTATTGTGCCTCTTCGCAACGAACGCGAGAGAAGAGGAAGAGAGAGAGAGAGCCGGCGAGACGACTTCAAGGTGTGTGTGTGATTCTAGTTCAGTGATGTGGTGACACCCAATACGCACCAACGACGATGCGCTTTTTTTTTTTTTGGTTCGTTTCTGTTTTGTGCGTGCGTCTGAGCGGATAAATGGTGCGCCACCAGAACGGACCAGTGGTCGCGTGAGCGTCTGCAAGACACAGTCGTGGAAGAAAAGAAAATATAGCCTCGGTCGACTGTCGATACACAAAGGTATGCTTGGATTACGAAAGCAAGCAGCAGCGACGACGTAGCCCGATACGCGCGTCAGTTCACAAGTAAAGGAATGCCCCACAACGAAGAGGCGTTGACAGAGGTCGAACGGAAGAATAGAGAGAGTCGAGTATGTCTGTGTGTTGGGAGGATACACGTCAGATGATCTTCCTGTTTCCCTCAGGCCGTCCACATATCGTTGGAGCGGAGCGGAATGAACACGGCGGGAGTGACACGGTTGAAACGCGCCGTGACAGTGCGTTTAACGCGTGTGCAGGGCCGCTCTGGCGTGTAGAGACGTCATTCCAGACGCACGTGAACGGGGAGCGCCTGCGTGAGAAGGACACTCCCATACACGTCACCGTACACGTGAGGTACGTGCCCATGCACTCCTTTTCTCCCGCCCCCCCTGTCGCAGCTCTCCCTCTCTCTCTTCACGCACGCTGACTCTTGTTTCTATTTTATTATGTTGACTTCATGTATGGCTGATGAGAGAGGAAAGGGATCTAACGTTAAAAGAAAAAAGAGAAAAAACAACGCACTGCTGAGATGACAGAAGGCTGTCGCGAAGCAGATCGCACCACCACCACCATGAGAACAACAACAAAAAGAACAGGATGACCGCGAGCGAAATTTCAGCCCCGCCTAAAAAAAAAAAAAAAACGCAAAGAAAGAAACAAATGTAAGAAGAAAAGACCATCTATTCGCCATCTAAATGTACGCATCAAAGCGAGCGACACTGCGAGGGCTGCTCGAGGACCCCGTTGTAGATTCCCCACCGCCGCCGCGGTGACGTAGAGCGCCGCTACGTGTGCTGCTGCTCTCCACACTCAACGCCGCCGTCCCGCCGTGCCGGCGACCCCGGCGTCCACTCGTCGCACTCCCGATCGTACCGTGGGTAACCGACGACACGTCCGGCCGGAGAGGGGTCGTGTCGTTTTCGTCTTCTGTATCGCCGAACAAATTCACCGCCGGCAGCGGCGAGAGCGCGTTGGGCACGATCAGCTGGCTCCCGGAGACCGCGCCGGCCCCCCACCCGTTCCCGACACCAAGTCCACCTACACGGGCACCAGGCACAGGCGCCACCGCTTTCGCCGGCGGCAGCGGCTGCACAAAGTAGTCTGTGAGGTAGCTCAGCACGACGCTCACGACGATGGTGACGAGGACGCCCATAAAGATCCAAAGGCCGGTGAGATTCGGCGCGGTTCTGTCTTGTGGTGGGGTGTAGCTATCAATCATGAACTGCTGCAGAAAGGCAAACGCCAAGGTCATGGCGTTGTTGTGGGCGTAGCGGATCGGCATGAGCGTGCTGCTGTCTGTGTAGGCGACCATCGCCGTCATGCATATATCGGTCTGCGTGTACGTGTTGGTCGTGCAGAGGATGGCGACCTGATTAAACGGTGTTGTGGAGGCCATTCCATACGCCCCTGTGTCCGACGACACGTTCCATCGACCCGGATAGCACCCGCCCACAACCTGACTCGCCACCGATGCACACAGCGCGGTGAGGTTAACTGTCGTGAAGCCGAGACCGCGGCTCACAGCACCGCTCACGGCGGCGGAGCGCATCGTATCTGTGATATCCGAGTCGGACACAGGACCGCCGCTGCGCGTGAGTTGAATGGACGTCGAGCGGAACTGATCGACGCCGAACGCGGTGTGGTACGTGGAGCCAGGGAGGACCACGTAGGCCAAGATTCGCTGCAAGTCTTCGGTCGTCGTGTACACCATCATATCCGAAAGAGGGTCGGCCGCTATCGCGAAGGACTGGACGATACCAGACCACGAGGAGTTGACGTTGGCGACGGTGGTGCTTTCGTACAGTTGCTTGGCGACATCATTGCTTAGCCCTGGTGGGTACGCGGGCAGCGGAAAGAGGCCACGTTTGTCCAGGAAAAAGGTGCTCGACAGCTGCAGAGGAATCATGATGTTGGTGTACACGTACGTCTCTAGATTCGTGATAGGCATCTGCTGCACCGTAAGAATGGTCTCGACGACATAACCCGCCAAGGCGGTATTGAGGCGAGAGTAGTTGAAGCACCCGTTCTGTGCCCACACATCTATGGCGCTGCTCGGCTCGCACGTACGGCTGAAGGCGTCGGCGCCGACGCCCGCGAAGAGCGACTCTAAAAACGCCGCGCGGGTAGGCAGCACAGAACCCTCAGAGGAGCTGAGCGGCCCTTGCAGTATGCCGTAGGTGTCAAAACCCTCTTCATTCAGTGATGAGGTGTGCTCCAGAAGCATATTGATCGAGATGAAGGAGGCGCGGGTCCCGAAGTGCGGATTGAAGAGATACGCATCGCTGGCGCTGCTGTTGCCGAGCACGTTCTGCAGAGAGGCCGGCAGGTAGGTGAGCGGGATCGGTGAGCTGCGTGAGAAGGGCATCTGACCTCGCTTCTCCAAGTACCCAACCGCGAGCATCAACAAGAAATCGGACATGACACCCATACGGAACGCGCTGGAGGACGTGAGTGTGTTGAAGTTATCTGGCTTGGCGACAAACGAGTTCTGGTAGCCCGCGTACACACCGGGTGGTGCTTGCACAACGCCGTCGGGACCCCGCATGGTGACGGCACAGCTGATGCCGAAGAGGGAGCCATCCGTGATGTTCCACACATTGAAGTAGATGGCGGAGTCGGCGCGATGAGCGCCCAGAGCGAGTGAGCAGATGCAGACAGCCACGAGCACGGGACGCAGTACACCAATCATGGTCGATGCGCGGCGCGAGGCAGCGGAAATCATAATAATGCTTTGAACGTCGATTTAAAAAAAAAAAAAGAGTAAGAGAAGTGTGCCGTTCGAACGATTCGCGTTTGTATGTTCAATATCAACAATACGAACAGGGACGTACACGTCTACCGTGCCAAGAGAGAGAGAGGGAGAGAGATGAGATACGGGATGAATGCAGGGCATGCAGCTGATGGAAAAACAAGCAACACTAACAATAACATACAACCAACCAAACGAACACACAGGATAGACACACGCCACATGAACCACACACGACAGGCGTTCGACAGGAGGAAGTCGCACAGGGGTGAGCCGCTGGTGACCACTGAACGACGCGCAAGGCGAGCAGCTACAGAGAGAATCGAACACGATTGACTTTTTTTTTGCATATAGAAGCACCTTCTTGTTTCTGGAAACAAGGAAGACATGTCCGGCAGGTGTACACATCAATATCTATCTCCTACGCACGTCCGCACACGCGCCGCCGATAGTACCTACATACGCTGGCGCTGTGACAGGAGTACGTGGAGAGATATCATCTTCGGAGCGGATGTAAGAAGAATCAGCAATGACAAAAAAATTTCTCGTCGTTGTAGCCAGAGGTAATGATGGAGGAGAGAATGGATTTTCTTTCGCAATAAGTCGAATCCATGCATTACTTCTGATTTTCGTATATTCTTGGCGAAGGGAGGTTTTCCTTCCTTTTTTCGGTGTATCTTGTTCTTTTATTTTATTCGGGGATTTTACTCAGCGTCAAGACTTACGATGTGGCAGGTTGAATCCTGCCTCCAACGCGAAGGCGGGTACGGGTGTGGTGGGCGGGACTCGCAAAGAGTAAAAAAACCCGCTCACCGGTGTTTTAAAAAGCCGTACCGGCTTGATCTTTAACAGTGCAAGACAAGTGACGATGGAGAATGGATGGTGATCTGTAGGACATGTATTTTTGTTGCACGTTCTCGGCGATGACGTTTCGCGTCTACCGCTTGCTTTTCCTCGACGCCCTGGCGTCTTGTCTTCTTATCGTTCTTCACTGAGCCATGACTATCTTTTTGGTCTCCTCAAGTTCATTTACTACGCAGGCTATGCAAAAAAAAAAAAAAAGAAACCGCACGAGCAGCACGTTCTCTCGTGGACACAGCTGATAACGCGGTCGCAAAAAGACCTGCTTAGCGTTTGCACCGCATGCATTCGACGCGCTACATGCCGCAGCGTATGTTCTCTTGCTTTACTTGTCACATACGCACTAGAGAAGGAGGCTGCGACCACGGACAGAGGTCCGCGCGCGTGAGTGTGTGTGTGTGTGTGTGTGTGGAGAAGGGGAAGACGCAGAACTCTTCCCTCGCGGTTATCTGCGCGGGCGACATCAAGCAAACGCTGTTGTGCAAAAACAAAAAAAAAGTAAAAGAAGCCGAAGCGAAGCACGGGCGAGGTATCTGTACACAGTAGGTGCAGCACACACAAACGAAACAACAAAAAGAAAGAAGAGGAAGTAGGGCAATATAGGAACCCGAGAGACACATAACACACAGCGACCCTTCGCTTTCCGTATTTACCATCACCCCTCCGCGTACGAGAGTGTCTGTCTGTGTCTGCGCGCTTCACTTCATATTGACGCTGGATTGCTCACACGCTACTCTGCGATCGCGACGTTGCAGCAGCAAGATCTGGCGACGTGCCACTTTTTTCCCATGCCGTCGTCCCTCTCCACGCGCGTCTGGCAGCATCCCACAGCGATGGCGTCACCCATGGTCTTCTCCGCCACGACGGTGACGTGCAGGAGGCCGTCGTCGGCGCTGCAGCAGTCGTGGAGGTCGC
>JASAOL010000582.1:0-234540 GCA_030849045.1 Wallacemonas rigidus | reverse complement strand
TCGTGCGTGCCCTCCAGCATGATCTCAGGCTCCACGATCGGCACAAGACCGAACTTCTGGGACAGAGCCGCGTAGCGCGCCTGCGTCTCCGCGTTGAAGCGGATCAGCGACTCAGACACGTTGCCGTTCTGGATCTTGAACACGTTGCGCCACTTGCAGAAGCGGGCGCCGAGCTTGTAGTAGTGCTGCACGCGCTCCGGGTAGCCGTCGAGGCCGGCCGTCATCTCCTCGCCGGGCGCACCCTCGTGGAAGGGGAACAGGCCGCCATCCACGTTCACGCCGGACACAATGCCGCGCTTCTTCAGCATGTCCGTGAAGGGCACGCCGGGGGTGCTGCACTCCTGCTCGACAGTCTCCTTGCTGAGGATGACACCAGCAATGTACTTCTCGATGCCCTCCGTCTCGAGCAGGATCAGGCGGTACTTGCGGCGGTTCTCGACGTTGTTCTCCAGACCCATCGGGCCGAAGCGCGCGTCGTACGCGTCGTTGGGCTCGTCTGCAGCGAGGATGCCCTTGCCGGGCGTCGCCAGGATCTTCGCTGTCTCAAGCAGCTCCTTTTCGAACGGCGTCTCGATGCGGCCGTACGAGGGCAGCTGGCTCTGCAGAACAGTGAGAGTGGACATGGTGAGTCAATAGGAAGTGTGTCGGCTCTGAGGAGTTTTTTGTTTTTTTGTTTTTTGACGAGTTGCTGTTAGTGAGGTTTTTTTTTTTTTTTGGTGGGTTGCTTTCATTTATTTATTTATTTTTTGAATCGGCGAAAAAAAAAAGTACGGAAGTGGTTCAGAGGGCAACGGAGGAGATGGAAGTGTCGTCGTGTAGTCAGAATATTGGCGACAGGATTCACACAGTTGGCGTACACTGTGTACGCCCACGCTATGCGCGCACCACTGATTCTTATGAAAAGCGTAAGCAGTGTGTCAACAAAAATAAACAGCGCACGGGGCAGTCGGTTGGCGCCAGCGCGTGTCACCGTGTTGTCGCCTCTGCATGAGGTCGCTATTGTCGTCGTTCACTTCATTTCCGCCTGGTGCGCGTCCTGAGATGTTTGGGGCTTAGCTGACTGGCAAGAAGTCGTCGTTTCCGTCGATCACTTGAAAAAGAGAAAAGAGAAAAGAAAAAGAGCACAAGCTTCTTTCAACGGCGTGTTTCGTTTTGAGAGGCATATCACCTCATAGTAGAAGTAAAAACAAGAACAAGATGGAGAGGTGTAGTGAAAGAGAGTGAACGAAAAAGAAGAAGACAATAGATGTGTGAAACAGAAAAAGAGCGAGAAAAAAAAAAAGAACAGAACAGAGTGGGGGTGTTGAAATGACAAGTGTGTAACGGACAGAAAAAGAAAAAATGCGTTTTATTGAAAAGCTGATGCAGCCAGAACAGCAAGCATTGCCGATGGCCGCGATCATTACTGGGGGGGAAGTGGGAAAGGGATGAGTTGCCCACGTACGGTAACAACACGTTAAAGCTTGCTGGCTCCCGTTGGGTTCTCGCCGCGGAGCTGCTCGACGTACTTGTCGTAGATCTGACGCACTTGCTTGACTTTGTCGCCCTTGTGGCTCTCGAGGAACGTCCCGCCCACGGTGTAGCAGCAGAAGCTGCCGGACGCGTTGCCCCAGGCGATGGCCGCGAGGAGGTTGAACGCGCCTGGACGCACACCTTCCGCGTACTCCTTCGCGACAGACGCGAGGAGGCCACCGGCAAAGTTGTCACCGCAGCCGGTCGTGTCTCCGCGCAGCTCGGGGTGAGCCTTCAAATGAGCCACAGCTGCTTTGCAAATACTGAAGCGGAAAATGGGTGTCTTGGCGAAGAGCTCACCGTTCGACCACGCGTATCCTTCTTTGTCGCCGTTCGTGACGACGAGTGACTTGACGCCCTTGTCAATGAAGAACTGCACAGCCTTGGCGACGTCCTCTTCACCGCTCATGCGCTGCGCCTCAACCCAGTCCACCTCCAGCAGGTCAATGTACTTGTACGTCTCGTCCGACTCGCCGATGGGCCAGCGCTGATCGGGGTTCAGCTTCTCGTTGAGGAAGTCGAAGACGGTGCCAACAACGGTGATCTTGTCGAGGGCCTTGGCCTTGCGGAGCATCTTCGTGAGATTGCGGTGGATGAGCGGAACCGACGCGGTGCCGCTGAAGAACAGGATGTCGCCCTTGTAAAACTCCTCGCCCATCATTTCATCCGTGTACGTGTTCGATGTGCCACCGTGGAAGGCGAAGGAGCGCTCGCCACTGCCATTGTGGTAGTTCTGATCGGACAGCACGAAGGTCGCAGCGGACACGTCGCTGGGCAGACGTAAGTAGTGGTCCAAGTTAACAGGGCACTTCTCGATGATGTCGAGCATCTTGTCGCCCACGTTATCGTAGCCCATGGAGCCGAAGAAATTCACCTCGACCGCGTCCGGATCCTTTACCAAGCCGCCCTTGAGAAGCTGCGCCGCATTGATGAGACCAACAATGCAGCACCCACCCACGCTAAAGCGATCGGACTCGCGCAGCCAGCCCATGTCTTTCCGGATCTCATCTAGGGGTTTTCCACAAAAAGCAGCCAGGTCCGTCTGGAAGATGAGGCGGCCGATGCTGATGCCACCATCACCAGGCCGACGGGACTCGTACCTGCGAAACGCAGGCGAGGTGAAGTCAAGCCCTGTGAAGAGGTGATCCGCGCACGAGAGACCCACACCGTTGACGATAACAGACATTGAGGCTGTGTTGTTAGGTGTGTGGATAGATGACGAAGATTTCTTTTTTTTTTTTCTTTTTTTTTTTTGTTGGATGTGAAAACAAAAAGGAAGGATGAGGCGTGTTTGGCGTTTGTCGTTTATTTTGATGTGATGCGATTAATCTTTTGTTGTTGGTTTGTCCTGTCAACGGGTAAGTAAAAGAGGAGGGAGAAACGAGGGCGTGTGAGTTTGAATCTGTGGAAGACGCGTTTCGGCATCCGAACAGGGGGAAAAAGCATACGGAGACAACAGGATACGGATGTGATGCAAAGCTCATGTATTAAAAGGGAGCAGCTGCGAAGGGTACGCAGCGTGCTGTTCATCTGATACGCTCGTCTGTTTGGGCGACGACTTCGGTCATACGCGTCGCAGGCGCGTGAGAGAACACAACACGAAGAAGAAAGGAAAAAAAAAGATACCCGCAGGAGCCGCACGACGCTCAGCGAGAAACAGCGCACACACCGAGGGACAAAAGAAAAGGAAGTGCGTCTGTATCGTCGCGTCCTTCTTCGTTTTGTTTTCCTCTCAAGGCAGAACAAGCTGTCGATGAAGCTCTTCCGTCAACACGGCGACGTGGTCTGTACTGGTGTCGTCACGTGTGGCTGTCGATGGCGCACGACGTGTAGAGGCGTGTGTGTTCGTTTCTTTGCGAGACGCATGGCTGTGACAGACGTTGGCTTGCCTCGACGGCTGCGCACGGACGTCACTCACGCCGCGGTCTGTTGTGTTGGTGGCGTGAATATCCGATGAGGTGCCGAGAGAGTGGTGAGGAGCGGACGGGACCCTCGCAGTCATGTCATCTCTGGCACCGACCGACTCGGCAGCAGGAATGACATGCGAAGGTGGCTGTGTTGTTGTCGTTGGCGCTGTAGCGGGTCCATCACGCGGTGCTGCCGATGCCCAGCGCAGCGCACGACGCAGTGCGGACAGCTCCGACGCACTCAAATAACTCGTCCACGGCCGCGATGTACTCGGAAGCTGCGACGCCAGGCGTTGTAAATTCTCCAACGTGTGCACAACCGCATGCCAGCACACCTCTTGCGAGGCTAGCGCGCCATCCGCCTCAGTGTGAGCAGCGGTCTCCAGTATGCGTGTAAAGACGTGCAGTGAGCGCGCGGCTGCCTTTAGTCCCATCACCCCCTGCTCGGAGAAGGGCGTCGCCACGGTGTACGAAGCGGTCGTCATGATCAGTGCGCGGCGGGCGGATGTCTGAAGCACCTTACCACTGTTCGCGTCAACGTGATGCGCGACGGAGCGCACACCGCCGTTCGTCTCTTCCTCCTCCACAAGGAAGCGTGCCAACGTCAGCAGCCCTTGTCGTCGAAGCTCACGCGCGGCACTCGGCTGCGCTAATGGCATCGACAGCGTCGATGACTCCTCACGTGATGATTCCGCGACGGCGCTTGCGAGTGCCCAGAACGCACGGCTAGTCGCATCGCGGGCGATCAGCGGTGCGCCGTCCACCAAAGCGCACGCCCGACACCACAGCGCGCTGGATGCGTCGCCCACGCTCCACAGCACCGGCGCGGCCTGCGCCACGCATTGCAGTACAGACGCCAAGAGGCTCGCCGTGCCGTGACGGCTGTCCAGTGAGAGGTATAGCTCGCCGATCGTCACAATCGCATCGAGTGTGGTGACCTGCTCCCATGGTCGCCCGAGAGGACGCACCGGCGGCGCCGACAACGCGGGGCTATGTGTGGCAATGACAGGAAGGGGTACTGGCCAGGCGCCTGCTTGCCCAGCGCTGCCGCTGCGTGAGCCGCGTGTGAGCTGGGTCAGGAGCGTAGAGATGTGTACCGTCAGCGGTACGAGAGTGCGGCTTGCTTCCTCGGCAGACAACGCGCCATCGCACGCGAGCTGAAGGAGCGTGACAATATCCACAAGCGGGAGGGTGGCGAGTGCGGGGTGCAGAGCAGCCGCCGTGGTGGCGGCTGTGGTGTTCGTGCTGCGACGCACCGTGTTCGTCTTCGGCGCTGTCGACGCGGAAGCGATGGCAGTGGTAGGGATCGAAAGGACGAGCGTGAGATGCGCGCGCGCAGCGCTGCGCAGGTGTGCCGCGACACGTGCCTGCAGTGCTGTCCATTCGGGCTTTATTGCTCTTGACGAGCGCGGCTGGTTTGATGCATCGAGACCAAGAGCAGTCGATGTGGGTATTGCCGTCGCTGTCGCTGTGGTGCCGGTCGGGACCTGCGCTGATGGTGACGGCGCGGAAGCAAAGGCCGCGTGCGTCGTCGAGTGCGCAAAGGAAAGCCAAGCTGGTATGAAGGTACGTGCGGGGCTTGACGACTCCGACGTGGTCGTGTGTCTAGCAGTCGCAGCAACAGCAGTCGTCGACGCAGCATCACTGAAGCCCACTGGGCTGAAGGTCTGGGTGGGTCGCTGAAGCGCGTCTGCGATCTGACACAGCCTCAGCGCTTCCGAGATGCTCGCCTGTCGACGCGTGGACGTCGATAACCAAGAAGGAGAAGACGCAGCGCCGTCACCTACGCGTGCCGGTGCGGGCGGCGTCAACGCATTCACAAGATGCTGGCAAACCGCCCCGCAGAGACGAGCACACCGCGCCACAACCAGGTTTGCATCCACCGTCAGCGCGATACGTGGAAGCAGCATCTCTGACCAGCGTCGTGAGACCGGTGCGGACGCAGATGCTTGTGGCGAGGTGCTGGTCGTCGCGAGGTGATGTCCAGCTCTCGTTTGTCTGCTCTCCGAGACAAGGTCAGCACTGGTAGTCGTCGCGCTAGGGCCTTCAACCGTGCGGTTCTCGTGATAGTCGCCCGTGCTCACACACGCCACAGTGAGACCGAGAAACTGAGCAAAGAGCGCGTAAATCGAGAGATCGCCCTCTTCCGCACGCCAGCCCTCCGCGCCGTCCCAGACGCTCTCCACTGCCACCACCAACGCATCGATGGCATCGAGCGAAAGCGCAGAGAGTGGTCCGTGTTCTTGGGTCCCCGAATGGGCATCCACACACGCTTCAAGCAAACGGATCAACGCAGCAGTGCCTGCCATGGCATCCGACTGGTTCTTGACAGACTGTATGGTGGTGAGAGCCTCCTGCACGGAAAAGCGCGTGAGTGCGCCATCTAAGCCGTGGCGGATCGTATTCGCGGCGAGTAGGCTCCACTCTTCCAGGGAAAGCACAGGTGCTCGAGATTTCTGCATCGATGTGAGCGGGGCAGCGTGAGCATGGCCGCCGTCGCTGCGAAGCCCTGTCCGGATAAGCAGCGTCGCGCTAAGTGCCGTGCGCAGTGGTATCCGCGCCTCATCCAGATCCCCCACCGCTGCCGTGTTTGTTGACGATGATGCGGCGGCAGCAGCGGCACGCGTCGGCGCTGAGGAAGCGGCCGGCTGCATGCGAAAATGAACCTCGAGGGACCGGGCTGGATTTGTGAGTGAGCTAGACTGAAGACGTCGGAGCAGTGTGTCGAGTGATAGCTTGTTCAGCTGCTGCGCCTGCGCGTGAGTGAGGAGACCATATTGGGACTGTTGTTGTGGTCTTCGCAGCGTGCGTGATAGCATAGCTGCAGAGAGTAGTCAAGGAGACGCCCCCTACAATGAGCAGCGACGAAGTGTACTTAGCGGAAATAGGCGAAGAAGGAAAAAGAGGCTGGGATCATGTCTGCACTGACGCTCTGCGGAAATCATGTATTATTATTGTTTTTGTCGTGGTTGTCGTTGCCGTCGAAGGCGTGAGGGAAAACAGTGGGATGAGTGGAGTCAAATGAGAAAAATGGCAAGGGAGCGGTGGGGACGCATGTGCTATGATGTGTGAGCCAGACGCAGACTACCACGCGAGCGGAGGCGCCACTCACCCGAGCAGTCGTGTATCGCATCAGAAAGTGCGCGCAGTCGTTGACGAGGAAGTTCAAGTGCCGTTGTCGTGCATGCCGTGTGCTCTGTGCAATGCGGTTGTGTGGACGCGCATCTGAAAGAGCTGTTTGACCATGTAGTTGACTTTTTTTTTTTTTGAAGAGTGAAGTAGGAATGTCTAGTTGGTTCAGTACTGTGGACACGGCTGTCCACATCATGGAGAGAGGAGAAGATGAGGTAAAACGAGACAAAGGAAAAAAAAAAAAGACGTGCATGCGGGGAAGTGTGAGACAAGGGGAAAAGCGTGATTAGCAGTTGAAGAGAATGTTGTGAGGGCAAAACTGAAGTGAAGTATCAGCCGATCCAGTGTTCCCTTCGCTCCCCTCACATGTGCATTGTTGCTCACGTGTGTGCTCGTCGTGTTGATTCTTTTCCCCCCTCTTCTATCGTCTTCTTTAACCAATCCACTCCGATCCTCATCACTGCTTTCGCTGTTTATTCGGTGGTGTTCAAGACGTCGTCCTCCTCCTTCTTCACCGCGTCTGGGTAGGCAACAGGCACGTCCGCTGGCATCTCTGGCACCTCCTCGTTGGCTTCACGACGGCCCTCCTCCTCCTCGTTTTGTGCGACGGCAGGCAGTGCGTCTGCAGCCTCTTCAGGTGATGTTGCTGACGCATCACGCCCGACCTCCTCGTTCTTCACGGTGCCCGCCGCCGGTGCTGTGGATGCGTGCGCGTCGTGTGCGGCAAACGCAGGACTGAGCTCCATCGCAGGAGCTGAGATGGGATCGACACGGGCGGCTGTCGTTGGCGCAGCATCGGGTGCCACCGTAGTCGCCGTCGGAATAGCTGGTGGAGCAGGGGCAGGGCTCGGGGCTGGCGCAGCGGAGGTGGCAGCTGGAGGGATGCGTCGAACAGCGCTAAGGAAGCTCTCCAGGGCATCCAGCGTCTGCCGCGCTCGCTCCCGCGCAGACGGCACCTCGCGTGGGGCACCACGATTCTGTGTCTCGCCCTCAGTGCTTTGAGGTCCGCGCGGCTGTACGCTGAGGTCCGCGTGTTCGAGGCGCTTGTACAGGGCATTTTGAGCGTCCTGGCCACGCAACCACTGCTGACGCTCCGACTCAAGCGCTCTGCACTTCCGCTCCCACTCGCTATCCCAGTGCTGCTGTGCCTCGGTCACTCTCTGAAGTAGCGAAGCGGCCTGCTTGCGTGTCGCCTCATCAAAGGTCGATTCGAGCGAACGCACACGCACCTCTTGTGCCCGAATCGCATCCGCCAGACGTGACACGAACGCAGTCGTTTCCTGCTCACTGCGGCCCTGTACTTCCGCAGTGGACTGCCGCAGGTAGGCTACCAGTCGCTCAAGGCTATCCGCGACCTGTGCCGAGGCCTCCACACGGGGATCGTGTCCCTCGTCTGACGGGGCGGACCACGTCATTCGCAGTAGCTCACACATTTCCTCCCTCTCTTGTTGGACCTGACTGCGCAGGGCATCCACATACGTGTGCTCGGATTGCAATAGGTGGTGGAGGAAGTGCGTGCTGGACAAGACCTGCTCGGCAAAGCCGAGCACCTGATCGTACTGCCCGCGAAGGCTTGTCAACATCGCCGTGGTGGCGGTCAGCTTAGCCGTGAGGGCCGCGTTGGCACCGTGTGCGGAAGAGAGCGCCTGCTCCTTCGCCTCCAACGCGGCCTTTGCGGTGGCCTCGCGGCGGGCGAGCTCATCGCGTGTGTGCTGGTGCATCGTTTGCTCAACCACGTACTGGTGCCTGGCCTCGTCACAGCTCTTTTCCAGCATTTCCATCTGTTTTTGGCAGGCGAGGAATGAATCCTTGTGTGGCGTGACGGATGCATCCGACTCGGTCAGACTCGCGGGTGCCTTGTAGGTATCCAGAATGCCCATCGAGGCGACTTCGTTTGCCGCAAAGATGTCCTTGGCGCACTGGGCGACGCGAGCCAACACGTGATCGAGTGGCAGTATGGCCGGTTGGCGCTTGCTGTATTCCTGAGACGTGGGGCGTGTGTTGCCCGCAGCGGCAGCAGGTGAGGTGGTGGCCGCGGTGTACGACAGCACATCTTTTTCAAGCTGCGCGAGCACACGAGTCTGTCGAAGCTGAATCAGGCGCTGGAGCTGCTCCTTCTGCCGCTGGAGCTGTGCCACCTCGCTCTTCAGTTCTTGTGCCTGCCGCGTCGCATCGCGGATGGCTTCAGGGTCAGCGACGATGGCGGCGCTTGCCGCTGCCGCCTTGGTGGCTGCCTCGCGGATCGTCTCACCAGCGCGCTGCAGCTCGCCGGCGGACATGGCGCCCGACAGTGCACCAGCTAGTGAGGTCGCGAGCACGTCCCTCTCCGCCTCTACGCCCGCCACGCTTGCCCTTTGCTGTTTGTTTTCCTCGCGCAGCCGTCCCACCTCTGTTGCCAAATCCGTGATGTGCGCTGTGGTCACCACCGCGGCTCGTTCCAGTTGCACAACACGCCCTTGTGTGATACGCAGGGCCTCGGCTTTCGTCTTGAGCGCAGCCACTTCAGCCTCCAGTGCGGCGATCGTGTCTTTGCCAGCGCAGTAGAATCGCAGCACTTCCCCGCGTAAGGAGTTGGGGTCGTCCAGCAGGGCGTCAAGCTCCGATCGCCTACGCTTTCGGCGGCCCTGTTCGCGTTGCGCCTGCGTCATGTCACCGCTAGCCCTCGCTTCGTTCTCCTCATTATCGCTGTTGTCTTCTCGAGCGGCTTGAAGACGGCGATCGCACTCCGCCTTCAGCTCCGCCATCCCCGCCTCCAGCTGAGCACACTTCGCCTCAGCCGTGTCCTTCTCCTGCCTGAGTACGTCCACACTGTGCTGTGACTCGACAAGCGACGCTTTGAGCGCGTCGCACTGCCCGTATACGATGGCCACTTCATCCTCGTGTGCGCTGGTGGCCAGCTCCGTCTCCAGCCCGTGGCGACGGCGCTGCTCCTCCTGCTCCAATTGCAGGAACTTGTTCATCTGAAGGACGTCACGCAGGGAGGTCTTGAGGTCTGCGATGATCTTGGTCTGCTGCGCCAGCTCGCGGCTAGCGCTTGCGCCGTGGGTTAGTACCGTGACAATCTCCCCCACGCGCGACTCGGACGCTTCCTGTGCGCTCTTCAGCTGATCGCGTAGCACACTCTCCGACAAACGGAGCAGGTCAAGCTCCTTGACGAGTGGCTTCGCGGGCTGTGCCTCCAATTTGTGCTCCAGTGTCTGCACGCGTTGCTGCAGCGCACTCTTCTCTGCCGCTAGCGCCTCCACGCGGTTGTTGAGAGGAAGGACAACATTTTCCTGCAGCTCCCGCGCCCGACGCTCAGCGGCCTCGGTCAGTTGTGTCAGTTGTGCAATCGTAGCGGAGACTGGACCGCGAGGGAAAGAGGCAGAGCTGGACGCGTAGGCGGTCGCGGGGTGGTCCCCTGTGTCGACCTCGCCGTCCAGGCCCTCGTCTTGCACTGGCGGGAGCGCGGGCCGCGCCGCATCATCGAAAAATTTGCTGAGTTGCTCACGTGCCACATCCTGCGCGACGCGCTGCGCTTCTGTGAGGGAAAGCTTCGCTCGAAGGGCCGCGTTCTCCGCAAGGAGCTGAGCAACGGTGGGGGAAGACGTTGCGTGCTGCTGACAAATGTCCGCAGCCTCTGTCTGCTGCACTTCCATTACGCGTCGACTGAGATAAAGTGAGGGGAATTCAGAAAGGGCGAGGAAGTGCCCTGTAGTTGTGTGTGTGTGTACGTGTCTTTGTACTCTTGCTTTTTCTCCTTGAACTACAGCACGCTTGAGATGACGAAAGCGTGGTAATTGTTTTTTTCTTTTTCTTTTTCAAAGATGATAAAAGAGGGGATTGGGGAGAGAGAGAAAAAAAAAAAAAGAGAGAGAGAGGGATAGGGGCGCAGGAAAGAGGAGGGTTGTACCATCAGAAAGAAACAATCGAAGTAAGTGCGCGCTACACATTCTGAGACGTGTTGCAGTACTACATCGATCGACCACTTCGCTGGCTTGTTTCTGCAAGACGTACATAGGAAAACAGAGTTGACACGTGTGTGTGTGTATGTATCGTGCACCATAGGTGGATAACTATTTAGTCATGTAGACAGGTATCTTCCGTTTCCCAGCATGCGTTCTTCTCTCTCCTCAGCAGTACGGGTGCTGCTGGTGGTTTGTAATTACCTGCTTTTCGGGGGTTTTTTAATATTTTCCCCTCGTCCATGGCGGTCGCCTTCGCATGCAGAGCCACTCAAAGGAAAAAAGAGCTCTCACACGCACACGATAGATCTGAGAATACCTCACGACCGTGGCACGACGTGCCCACCGCCGCGGTGCATTGGCGGTGCATAGCGCGGCCTTGTCTGGTACACCGGCTCAGGCAGCTCACCAGAACGCATCTGAGCCTCTAGTGGCGCACCAGAGTCACCGTGAAAGCGTCGACCACCAGAGAACAGTTTCGCATTCTTGGCGATATTGCGGCTGTTGTAGTTGAAGCCAGTCTCCTGATGTGCGCTACTGTTCGCGTAGCCGCCGCCACTCATGGTACCTCGGGCAAACCGCGCGACAAGAGTGACGCTGCGCATGGAGATACCGAGCTTCCGCGGCTCCGACCACGCTACCGGGAACGGATTGAGGCCGCTCTCGCCTAGTCGCTCCATTGACTCGGGGAAGTCCTGATCGCAAAGGACGTCGTAGACGTAGTTCGCACCGCACAGGTGGGAGAGAAAGCTGCAGCCCTTCTCCAGTTTCAGCGTCTGAGCGTTGATTTTTGGCAGCGCCTTGGTGGCCTGCTCCGCCGCGTGATGGCCGTGCACAGAGTCCTCGATGATGAATGTGCGAACACCGGAAAAGGCGAGTACCTCAGCGAGCGGTGGACTGTCCGGCAGCATCTCGATGGGAATAACATTAAGCGCACTCATCTGTACCTGCTGCTGCTCGTCACCACCGGCTCCCGTTAACGCCATCGCAGACACTTTATTCGTCCCTGCTGTGCCGTACCCCATGAGAATGCCGTGCGACGTGGAGACAAAGTCATTTCCGGTCGCGCGTGCGCCGGGTGCCTCTTGGAGCACGTGATTAAAATCACCTGACGCACCACAAGCGCGCATGTGGCGCAGAGTTTCGCTAATTTCAGATGAGCGGAACTCGCGACCAAACTTGGGCATCGGCAGCATGAGGTCGTAGTGCTGGAACAGGATGTCATTGGTAAAAATGCACTCAAAGTATGGGCAAGCTTTCATTTCGTGGTTCATGTCGCTGAGCTGCGACATGCGCAGCATTTCGATAAGACCTTTGACCTGCTCAATAAACAACTCGCCGTCCACCTCCTCGCCAGAGGCGCTGTGGGTGGGCACTGTATTGACAGGTGGGATGCGGTACATAATGTTCGTGTAGCGCCGCGCCGCGGTCGCGAGGGGCGAGGACCATAGGAGGGATGTCTGCGAGAAGCCCACAAGTGCATGACCAGCTGACCGCGTAAATGATCGCGGTCGTGTCGTCTGCACCGTGACACGTGAGAGGCGCAGACTAAGAGACATCCTCGACTGAGGATGAAGGACACAGACGCTGATGTACGAATCGCTGACCACACCGAGAAGAGGGACAAGTGTGGCCGCAGTAAGACACACGTACAAAGAAAAACAGCGAAGGCAAGAGGGAGGAGCAAAACACGCACCCCGATCGCAGCCAGCTCTGTCGTCACAGCTACACACACACACACACACACACGTCGATTCCGAGGAGGCGTAGGGGGAGAGGAGGAAGAAGGAGAGGGAAGCATTTCTTTCCTTGGCTGGGCCCTGGTGGCTCGCAAAGCAGACGGTCGGTAAGAAGCACTTGTAGATGCGAGTGCCGACGTCTACTGGCGCAGAAAAAGAAAAAAACACGAGGCAAGACAACATGCTTCAGTGATGCAACAGTGGTGAGTTGGCACGGATGCTCTTTTGGTAAGCAGAGTCCGACTGCGCGCGATTTCTCTTGTTATTCCAATTTACTAAAATACTTTACGTGCTCAATAGCATACACGGCTGGGAAGAGAATGAAACAACCACTGAGTACACACCGAGCGAAAACAATGAGGATAATGGGGATGCACGCGTTCATGTTCACAAAAAAAAGGGGGAGAGAGAGAGACAGAAGAAGAAGAAGACAGGTGTCGTCCCGAGCTCGCCACGTGAGACCTCGCACACTCCGGCTCAAACCACATCACGAGAGCGAACGAGCAACGACAAAACAGATAGCATTGTGCACAGCGTGAAATAAACAACAGACAAAAAAACTGGAAAAGAATAGACTTTTAATTTTGTATTGTATAAGGCAGTCCTGCGATCTACGGGCGAGTACCTGATTGAAGAGAGAGGAAAAGGGCGAAACGAAGTGAGTAAGAGAGCAGGTGTTTCTTCTTCAACGTGGGACTCTCAACCAAGAAGAAAAAAAATGGGCCTCCCTCGTTAACTGTACCTGATGCAAAGCTCGAGGATACACGCACGCTATGCCCTGGCGATGTTCATTGAAAGTGTATTGAATAACAAAGAATATATATATATATATATATATATATATATATAAATGATGCCAAAGGAGAAGAAGAAAAAAAGCGAATGAACAAGCATTCGAAAGTATAGAACTATGTGTGAGGCGAGTCTTGACTGAGTATCACATTCGCACCGTGTATCGACAGGAGCCAATCATACCTGAGCGTATGTGAAAGTTTGCGGCTGACTGGTGTCTCCGGGCATTTGAAAAGATGATTCTACTTTTTGTGTGCTTCAGTCATTTGTGGTTCCCTCACCTCACTTTTTCAGCGCTGATATTGTCGACTTGGAGTCGTACTCGAGGTGTGGCACGCGCAACGGAAGAAAGACTACGCTTTCGGGGCCGCCGAGTGCGCTGTTTCTCGGATCGACGACGGAAGCCACAAAAAACGCCTTGTCTGCAGTATAGGGTGCGCCTTTGATCTCGACGCCTGGGAGCGACACCTCCAAGAGGATGCGCGTTTCCAACAGCGAGGTGTTCACAGATGGCAACGGGACCGCCTTGTGCTGCATGTGATTCGTGCGTGTCTATCGGGGCAGTTTAAGGCGAGCCGTCAGCGTGACCGTCTGCCCGGGTTTGATGGCGTCGTTCGGAAGATTAGTCAGGGTGACCTGTGCGATGCGGATCTCCATGGAGGCTGCCTGGTGGAACGGTGTGATGGTGACGGAGGTATTGGTGCACTCTTCATTGGCTAGCAGGTCAGCGTCGGCCTCGACGGATTCGACCGTCTCCAGGGCCTGTTCCCCCACAATGCTGTCGTTCTTCGTGGCGGCCACCTAAGCTCGTCTGGGGGTTCACCTCGCCGTTCACGACAACTGTTGCCGTCAGCGAGTACTGCAGCTTACTCGTGGCACCTGTCGGTATGCTGCAGTAGTAGGACGGTGGGGCCCACTTGGAGATGGCGAGGCGGAAATGGTACTGGTAGTGTCCGCGCGTCAGAACATGTGTGTTGCCCGGCGTCTCCAAGCTACCAAAGAGAGCCTTGGCCTCCTGCAGGTAGAGTGCGTCGTCGGTGTACTTGACTTTGGGGTAGAAGCCATTCTCTGCCTTCGGGGTCTTTTCCGTCGCCTGCACACGAATCGTCGCCCTCTCTGTTGCCGTCAGCACAAGGTGAATGCACTTGACAGACAGGGAGGGCTTGCGCACCATCACGTGCACGGTGCCGCACACAGTTTCGCCAGGGAGAAGAAAAATATTGAAAGATACAATAGAAATGTGTAATGAAATTCGTGGCTTGTGGACATGGTGATCAGTTCAGATGCGGTGAACCAGAGTCCTACTGTTTGCTTGTTTGTGTGTTTTGGGGTTGTGACCCATTCGCATCGTCACTAAGATGAAAAATGCGACGACACGTCCACGCCAAATCTTTCTTTGTGGTGTGGCATTGATGGTGTGTACACCGGCGCGTACGCTGCTGTCGGTGCGCTATGTGTTTACCTTGACCACAAGCTTATCACAAGTTGATCCAGCAGCTTCGCCGCGGCGACTCGGTGATGAAAGAGCCAGTGAAACAGCTGCGAACAACGAGTTCATCGAGCATGCCAACACGTGTGTTGGTGGTGCGGAAGCACAGTAGAAATCATGACAATAATAGCAAGAAATGAGGCGCGCACGAGAGGTAAAAAAGAACACGGTATTCCAGCGCGGGAGACTGGAGCACACTAGTGTTTCGCCTTCTGAACGGTGGCGTTGTACGCTTCGACCGCCTTGCGCCGTGCCTTCTCTGCTGCAGCCTCTTCAGCGTGGAATGACTTCAGTACGTCCGGCGTCAGCTGGGTTCACGCCGGCCGCGTACAGCCGCACATGCACCTAACGTGAACCTGGCACGGGGATGTCGACCTCCTCAAAGTGGATGTTCGAAGGTGACCAGCTCGTGTGCCGCTCGCTCGCCCGCCAGGCGCGACAGCGGATGGGGCGCCCCTGCGTCTGTGTAAAGGACGATGTGTCTGGTGTCAACGGTGGGGCGCGCTATGTGCTCATTGTGTTGTTGTTGTTGCTGTTTGTGTCAAGGAGGAAAACATCAAAGGAAACGCTCCGACATACAATAAATCTTCGTGTTGGGCTAGCAGTGAGAAGAGAGAAGAAGAAGATGCAGAAGAGTAGGAAGGAGCGTCGCAGTTGATGAGGCTGACTATCGGGAGCGAACTTCAAGTGAGGAGGCGAGCTCAAAGTGTGTAAGCCCCGCGTGAACCTTTTCTTTTTGCAATCACTGGCAGCAATATCTACACTTGCGTTTCTGTAAAGAGACAGAGAGAGAAGCGTCACTTCCCGCTATCCCGTTCGCGCGCGGTTCTCAGCACGGCCCCGAGCGACGACCAGTGTTCCTTCCGTGCACGTGTGAAAGGGGTATATTCATCACGCGGCACACAGTCAACAAGAGATCAAACGAATCAATCAGTGAAGTTACTGTACGAAACAAGGAACAATCCTGACAGAGTCATGTTGCCAGTACTCTATGTGCTCTATCAATATATAGAGTGGAGGGTTTAAAACAAAAGCGGGAAGTGTCTGTGCGCTGATGTGGATGTTGGAGGGAATCTTCATGAGGATGGCATCTCCGTTGAGGGCACAGAGACAACCACATCTTTAATAGCCTCAGCCGAAAACTCCTCACGACCACGTTTCCGATCCATGAGCTCCAAAATGGTGAGCCCTGCGGACTTGGAGGTCTCAGCGCCGTGTGACAGAGCAGTGAGCGTCGACGGAGCTGCACCAGCACCATCAGGATTCCCGTTCGACGTTTCCTGGTCCGCATCCGAGCCATCCTCATCGTCAGCATCGTCGTCCTGCTCTTGTGTCGCTGTTGATGTGGCTGTTTGCACTTGATCAGCTGCGGCGGAAGATGCTGTTTTGCCTTTTTTCGCTGTATTCTTCACGAAGAGCCTATCGTCCGTTGCCGCCCAAGGCACCTCGCGACGCACCAGCATGCCGTGCTTGCGCTCGTAGAAACGCTTGAGTGAGCGGGTGATTTCGGCACGTGCGACACCCACGCAGAGGTGCTGTGCGTGGAGCGCCTCGACCACCGCCTTTGGGCTCACCTTGGAGTTGATCGCAATGAGCTTGTGCATCGCTTCCAGCTCGTCTTCAAGCATTTCACGACGGTTTTTCAGCGCGGCCTCCAAAAGTTTCTGCTCCCGCTTCGCTTCGGAGTCGGCGCCATGGCCGGCATTCGTCTGCAACCGTGAGAGCTCAACCTCCAGCATCGCTTCGAAGTATTGGTCGTCCAACGCCTTAAATCGGTCAAGGCAATCACAGTGAGCAAGAGGGTGCTCATCTGCCTGTACGTGCACAAAAGGGCCGCTGTAACTGGGGATAAGCTTATCCTTCCCTGCTAAGCGGTGTGCACGGCGCTGGCGTGCTTCGACAACTTTTCTTTGTATCTCGCAATCTGGGTCACTGTCATCGTCGTCGTCGTCAATGAAGTCGAGGTCGCTGCTGTCTAACGAATCAATGTAGTCATCACTGTCATTAGAGCTCGCCGCAATATCCTCATCATCTTCCAGAACATCCCAATCATCGCCAGAGTCGTACTCATAGTCCAGTGTGGACAGTCGAGGGATGTCCTGGTTGACCGGAAAGCGGCCCAAACGTAGCAGCTCCACGGGATTGAGGCTGCCCTCTTGGAGATGATTCAGTGTACCGAAGTACGGCGGCCGAGACTGGCACGGATCATACCCAATGGCATAGAAGCCTGCGAACACAACCTCAGAGTTGAACTGGTCGACAGGGGTGACAGTGTGGGTGTGGTATGCGCAAGGGCACGTGCCTTCTTCGACGCCAACAGTCCCCTCAACGAGATCATTGAAGGTGAAGGTGCGCGGAGCACGGCAATGAACGTGCGAATGTGCTGTTGTGCCGACAACGTGGGCGCCAACGGGCGGGTGCATGAGAGAAGATTCCTCATCAAGGCATGCCAATCCTGTCACATGCGCGGGCCCGTCCGTCACCATCACAGAAACGTCCTCCTCCATGACTGTGCTCTTCCGCTCTTCAGGTGGTTGCCAAAGGCACAGCGCAGCGGGCACAACGCGCCTGTCCGGTACAAACGGTGGGAACAGCCTATTTGCAGCCTCCGTGGACTGCTTTGGCGCCTGCGCAACGAAGCCGAAGGCCGAAAGACTTGCGGTTGGTGGGTTTGAAGCGGCCTTGGCTACTGCGGCTTGGCGAGCCTCCTCGAGTTTTTGCAGGCGCGCGTGCTCCTTCTCCAGTTCCTTCGCCACACGTTGTTCTTCTTTTTCGGCGTCCTTCAACAGTTTCTGGTAATCGCGCTCCTCCTCTTTTTCCAGCTTCTGTCGCTCTTTTTCCTCGTCCTTTTCGAGCTTCTGCGCAACCCGCTCCAGCTCCTTTCTGGCCTTGTCCGCCATCAGCCGCTCTTTTTCCAATGCCTTCTCTGCTTCACGCTTTGCTTTTTCTTCTTGGGCCCGCTCTTTTTCTGCTACCCTCTCGGCCTCCTTTTTGAGCTTTTCCTCGCGAAGCCTCTCTCGGTCGAGAGCCCGTTCCGCCTCCCGCTTGAGCTTCTCCTCGCTCTGCCTCGTTTTCTCCTCACTGGATGATGGCACAGTGTTGGTGGAGCCGAACAAGTCAGCGAGGGGAATGTCTGCCGACGTTGCGTGAGAAAGTGGCTCAACGGTGGGTTCCTCATTTACCTGATGTCCAAGTTCGGTCTTTGGCTCAGGGCTGGCCTCTCCGCTAGGTGTCGCGGAGTCGGGTGGAGCATCTCCATGGGGCGCCTCAGCAGCGGGCTCTGATTTGTTTTGCTTCACCTGCTGCATGAGCCGCTCCAACTCGGCCGGGTCGAGCTGCTTCAGCATTTCAGTCAGCTTGTCCATTGTGCTATAGCGAGTTAGGAACGACGAAGTAGGGGCAGTTTGCTGTTTTGTTTTCTATAGTTCTATTGAGTTTCGCTGCTTTTGCTCCTGCTCTACCAGCTTGTGGTGGATCGTTCTTGTTGATTGAAGAATGCGTTCAGTGTGATGAGAAGTCAGACAGATGGGATGGAGAGCCGCACAGAAGTGAAAACATTCTGTCTTGCACGTGACGAAGCAGCAATGGGTGCGTTGCAGTGGCGTGACAGTGGACACGTATCTGTCGCATAGAGTATAACAAGAATCCACTGCTACTATCATGGAGAAGTATAAAAGGGAGTAAAGTCAGCTGCGAACCCTTCAAGGAGCAGAAGGTTCGTGTGTTTGAGGCTCGGACTTCGTCATGTGGTCCACGTGGTATTGCCGATTCGGTTCAAAATGCTCATGTACTTACTCTTTCATATCTGTGTCGGTGCGCTTGTGTCTGCTTCGCAGCAAATCAAAAAAGGGGAGCAATTCCACTGATGATATGGTCACCTATACATCTAAGAAAGACAGTAAAAAAGCGTCTTCGCGCACGACATCGCTGCCAGATTCTTGAAAAGTGAAAAGAAAATCCTCCATTTCTTGTGGGGTAAAATCGACCTCTGTGCGCTTGATATCAGGTGCTCTCAGCGCGTCTTTAAGGTCGCTCACGTCAATGCAGCGCATTCTGGTCTCCCCGCTCGAGCCCGTGAATCGACTCCCTGAAGCTTTCCATAGTGACTCGAAGGCCGCCCGTAAACGCGCCTCGTCCTGCATAACGACGACAGACGAAACGCGGGTGGGGAAAGCAGGGTGAGGGGCGGTGAGCACCTGTGGGTCATATGCCAAGATACGAGTAGCAAGAATATCCAAAACGACCTTCTCCAGTTTGTCGTAGTTGATGAGTCGAAGAGCGCTGAACTGATCACCGGCTTCACCATAGTTATCACAAACCATCACCTCCATCATCGACAGCTGTTCCTTTGTGGGGTCCAGGCCGACACTACGCACAATATCAGGCAGGCGAGCGAGGGGAATGGCAGCCATATTTAGGGCGTCACCTTTGCCCGTGGCGCAAACAGCAGCAATACTGTCGCTGAGTGCCTGGCATCGTTTCACGCGTGTTGCGTCGCGTGTTGCCTTGGGGATATACATTTGTTCCTCGAGTGTTTTTCGGTACTGTTCATCAGGATCAGGTACATATTTGACCTTCTTTGCTTTCTTGCTCTTCTTTGACCCCGACCGCTTCTTGGGGGGCATTGTAGTGTCTTTCTGGGGGAGTGAATACCCAGTAAAGAAGTCAGTGGGCAGGTATGTGTAACAGGGAGAGAGGGAAGGTAATTTTTTGGTTTCCAGTTGATGGCAAATGTGGGGAACAAGAGATTCAATGCAATTGTACTTCATGGCGCAGTGCAGCCAAGCCTCTCGATGTGTTTGTCTGTCTGTACATATGCCTAGCTAGCTTTGTGCCACGTTCTGCCCCACAATAATTGCCAACAGAGCGATTGGTTTAGACTGGATTGGCAAAAACACAGTGGCGCGGGCGCTGGGGTTGACTGGGAATACCATGAGACAAAGTTGTTATTCAAGCCGCGAGTGGAAATCGGACATCCTCCGAGTTGGCCTCAGGTGCTCTGAAAAAAAAACCGGTACAGTCTGAACATGTAGACTTTGGGGCGGACTGGTCGGAACTTGTCGGTGTCAAAGTAGGGTCGGTATAGTCGCAATTCTTAGTGGGTGGTAATACCCATTGTATACAGCAAGAAAAGAAAAGATATCACCACCTATTTCAGCTACGACGCATGTTGCCGCGAGGTGCGTGAAAAAACAACGTGTATGTGTGGCGCGCGCGTCATCCTGTGCAAAGGACCCAGCGAGACGAGGAAAACAAGAATATCGAACGATGCACGGCAACCAAAAGAAAAATGTGATGAAACACACCTGATATCACCGCCTTTACTTCCCTTTCCCTTCCTCAGTCATCGCTGGGAACCATTTGCTGCTCAAAGAAGGACTCAGCCTTGCGTCTTAGCATATCAAGGTATGTGAGCGTCTTCTCTGGACGCACAAAGGCTGGCGATTCACTGAGCAGTCCCGCCGCACCATACGTGGCGCGGAGTTTGTTCGCCAAAAACTTTAACTCACCATCCTGCAAGTAAGCAATAAGATACGGCGCAGCTTCCGCAAAGATATTGAAGTCGGGAACCAGTTTGCGACCAAGGCCCTCCCCAACAATCACGGTTAGCACCAAAGATGCAAAGCTTCCGTCCAGTGCTGTATTGTTTTCGCGAACCGTGCGCATGACCTTCGTCAGGACGGATCCAATTTGGATGCTACTGAGTTTGAAGCCCTCCGTACCAGGCGCCACCATGTCGAACACCTCCTTCATGCTTCCGCGGAACTTGTCGCGGTCAACAGGCGCCGCGTTCGCTTTGAGCTCCGATGGCAAGCGGTCTAGCATGAGGTCAGCGCCAAGCTCACCGTCACCTGTTGCGACGGCCGCGAAGAGAGAAATGAAGTTGTTGCGTTCATCCTTCGACAGAGTCGTCACGAGACCGGCGTCCAAAATCGTGAGCTCGTTGGGAAGCACTTTCTTTCCATTGCGGTGGCGGGCACCCTTGGGAACGTTGCCGTTCTTCACAAGCAGAATGTTGCCAGGGTGCAAATCGGAATGTGTGAAGTTGTCCTGGAATAGCATCTTCAGGAACATGTGGCAGCCCAATTCTGCGAGCTCTTGATTGTCCTCCGAGCACTCAAATTCCTGAAGCGGAGTACCCTGCTCAAAGGTCTCGAAGAGAACGTCAGGCGAGCAGAGTGACGGCAACGGCGTTGGAAAATTGATGCCATCCACCTTGCGGAAGTTGTAGGTGAACTGGCGCAGGTTATCACACTCGATCAATAGATTCAACTGAGACCTGAGCAAGGAAGAGAATTCATCGATGCTTGTGCTGAGATTCAGTAGCTTAAATCCTGGAACCAGCACGTTCGCGAAGCTCACGAACCACCGCATGGCCGAAAGATCTGCTGCCACCATGTCGTGAATGCGGGGATGTGTCACCTTGATGGCCAGCTCCGTGCCTGCAGGTACACCATCGATGGACTCACGCAGTTTTGCACGATGCACCTGAGCGATGCTGCCGCTGTTGACGGGTTTCTTCTCGATCTCAGACACGTACCGGATCGCCTTGTTCCCCTTTGACAGTCCCTCCACGTGCGTCTTGCGCAGCATCTTTTCCGTGTGTGCCCAGCTGTGAGCCGGTGTGCTGTCGAAGAGTGTCGACAGCTCGGTACACATTTCCTCCGGGAAAAAGTCAGGACGCGTCGCCATCCATTGACCCAGCTTGATGTAACTTGGGCCCATGGAAGTCAAGAAGAGGCGGAACTTCATGTAAAAGACAGTGCGTGAGCACAGACCGAGGGCAAACGTCAGAAACGCGTACCACGCTAAAGGAATGGCGCGAACCCCTAGCAGTAACGCACGGTACACCGTATAGAGGTAAAAGACGAATCGAGGCATTGTTCTATACTCAGCCAGCAGGCCAGAGCCGTCCTGACTGCCCGAAATGTACTGTTTCGTTCGGCGCACAGGTGCCATCAGGCGCTGGCGCTTCGTCTCTTCAATGAATGCAGGTCTGTACACAAAGTAGAAATAGGCGTACGACCCACACAGGCCCACACCGCCGACACCAACCACAACGGCAGCTGCCTGACGGAAGCTTGCGCGCGTGATCTTCTGTCGAATCTGCGGCGTCGACATTCTATTTTACGTTCAAGAGAGAGAAACTTCTATCTGCGATTCGAAAGGGGGGAGGGGGCTGGGTGGGTGGCAACGCTTTTGCGTCCTGGGGTGGGGTTGGGCGTGGTGGGGAGGGTTTTCCCCCCGCGCGAGGCGCCGGGCCGGCGGGCGTGAACCCACCGCGCCGAGCCGCCCCCGCCCTCGCGCACGAAGGCAACCACCCACGCGCCGAGGGCCAATGCGCAAAGCCAGGCGGCGGAACACAGGAGAAAAGGCGGGGCACGGGCCACACCCTGCCGTGAACGGGGGCCGCCGCCAACCGGTAACCCTGGCGAGTGGCAGCCGCATTCGGCGAGGGTTCTTTCTGTTCGGCGGCGCCTCGACCGCAGGGAAGCGCGGCGCGGCTAAGGCTGTCACAAAGACTGCGGATTCCTTTTCCAGTGGCAGTGCGGCGCGGCGCCCCTTTCTTCGCGCTGACGGGGGGCGCGGCTGCCCCGTCGTATCGCGATGCCGGGCCGCTGGCGTTGCGCACCCGCTCTGCAGGGCGGTATCGGTGGCCACGCGCACGTGCACAGCGTTGACGACCACACAGTTCTTTCGCGCTGCCGAATGGGGCCCAGCCGCGGTTGCCCTAGCGCGCGCCGTCGCAGTAGCCGCCGGGTGTTTTGCCGGTGGCGCGCCGGCCGCTTTGTTCGGCGTTTGGTCGGGGGGCAGGGGCGGGCTGGGCCGCCACCCCCGCCCACAACGCCACGAACCCACCCACCGGGCGAGCCAGAGATGCCGAAACACAAACACATCCCCCCCAAAAAGCTGCTTGACGCGGCGCACCCGCACGCCCATTGGCGCAGGTGGCAGTTTCCCCCCGTGCAACTCCGCTGGGGTGCGGCGCCGTCGAACTAGATAGCCCCTGGCCGTCTGCCAGCCGCGTGCTGTGACCCCCAAAATGAACTTCTCAGGTTTCCGTGTCGAGGCGCCCTCACCTGTTTCTTCTGAAGTGAATCACTGAAAGCGTCAAAGCGGCGTCAGCCTTTCAGAACCGAGTAGACGTACGGCGGGTGGTTGAATCGACATACGGGGGGGGGGGGGGGGGGGGTTCGCCCGGCTGCGCTCTCTGGGTGGCGTTGGCAGGGCGCGCGGCGCGCCCAACCTGAGGGGCCCCTACCTGTCCCTGTCCTCCACCGCTACGCAAGGAAAAGCGGGGCACATGTCCGTAAAACAACGGGTGGCCTTGACGCGCCGTGCTGCAGGTGTGCTTGCTCTCTTTACCCCGCGGGTCGCCTCACGGCGGGGGACTCAACTGGGGAAGAAGGGGTGCCACACACACTGCACTGCAGCGTGTAGATCGGAGGCAGCTCTAGCGTACTCGTCGATGCTGGGTGCTATGCGTCAGGATGCCGTGCTGTCGCCGGTAGATCAGCGGAAAGACTGCCGAACAGGCATCACATCGTTTGCCGTCCCGTCCAAAATAAACCTCGTCGAGACGCCGAAGCCGCGATAGCTCAGTTGGGAGAGCGTCAGACTGAAGATCTGAAGGTCCCTGGTTCGATCCCGGGTCGCGGCATAGTTTTTTTTTTGCTCGCATGTTGAGCACGAAGGCCAAAAAGGGAGACATGGGGAGAGGAGGCGTCGATGGCGGTGTCTGCGTGTGTTTCCGTTCTGACTTTTCGGTCGGACCTTCCGCTTGTGCGAGCGCTGTGGGTTTTTCTCCACCTTCGGAGCACACAGTCAAAGACTCCGTTGCTTTTTTAATTTTTTCGTTCTCAAAGGACAAGTGCAAGACGAAGCACGAGACGAAGAAAAACGAATCTACAACAACGCACATAATGTACCACGCGCGGTGAGAGAGACACGTTACTCAGTGGTGGCGAAAAGAGCGATGGTGTCCTCAACAGGCTGGGGTTTGCGGATGCAGCGCAGCCTCGCTTCTGTCGGCTTCGTGTCGTCGTACAGGTAGACTGCAGGCATCTGGCGTAGATTGTACAGGGAGAAGGAGCTGTGGTAGTAGCCACCGACGTCGTGCACCACAACGAGGTCACGAAGAGGCTTCACGTCCGTTGGCATCGCCACGGCGCGAGCAATCGTGCAGCCGGAGTTGCAGCAGGGGCCGCCGACATCCGTCAAGAGTGATGACGACGAGACCTGCTGGGAGGGCCCCTCGGTACCTTTGCGGTGCCCGTGCTCGTCGTAGAGGTACACGCGCAGTGGCCACTTTTCCGGCTGCCACACCGTGCGCACAGCAAGGTCCGCCCCAATGTGCTGAAGGAGTACCTGACGCCCCCCGCTTTCCTTCACGTACTCGACGCGAGAGATGAGGATGCCCGCCTTGGCGGCAATGGCGCGACCAAACTCCGTCAACACTCGGCGCGGGCGCGGCGGCGTGAAGAGTGTGGGCACCTCACGGTCGAGCGCCTGCACGTAGTCGCGCATGCTGACGGTTTCCTCATCGGTGCTGAAGTCGACGGGAAAGCCCCCACCAATGTCAATGACGTCGATCAGCGATGCCACACGCGGATTGTCCGCGACGGTCTGCACGATGCTCTTGACTCCCGCCACCATCGTATCGAGTGAGAGACCCTGTGAGCCGCTGTGCACGTGCAGCATGCGCACGTTGATCTCCTCGTGGTACTGCTCCACGGCCTGCAGGATGCGCTCCAGATTCCCAGGGTCGTGCAGACTGACGCCGAATTTGCTGATCTTACCACCGGTCGCGAGGGCACTGTTCTTGGTCGTTTCCACGGTTTGCGGGTTAATGCGAATGCCGACCGTCGCGCGAATCGGGATGGGCTGGTTAGGGTACAAGGGGCACGTCCCGCGCTTCAGCTCCAGGATGCGGTCGAGTTCCGCGAAGTTGTCAACGTTCAGGAAGCACGGGACCTGCAACGCGTGGTGTAGCTCCTCGTACGTCTTGGCAGGGCTGTCGAAGACAATGCGACCTGCCTTCCCCTTGGTCACCGTCTCGGACATGTGGAACTCACCAATGCTGGCGGTCTCCAGCGCAAAGCCTTCAGCGTACGCCGTCTCTAACACACACTGCAGGGGATTCGCCTTCACTGCGAATGCGTTCGTCACTTCCACCAGCGGCTTGCCATCCTGGTCTGTGTGCGCCGCCGTGACCGCCGAAAACGCGCTGCGAACCGCACGCATGCGACGCTCCATTTCACTCTTGGACATGAGAAGAATGTGCGTGTTCGCCGGAAAGAGGTGCGCGGCGGCCACGACTTCCATCGCCGATTCAACCCACATGGTGTGAAGCACACGGCAGAGTGAGAGCGAAACAAGACGATAGACAGAAAAAAAAAAGAGGAAGATGACGATAGTCGTGAAGACAAGCGCTAATACACAACAGCAACAACAATCAAGAGAAGATAGACTTTGGACGGTAGAAATCGGGAACGGAAAAAAAACGCACACACTAGCAGCGACACGTGAAAGGAGTAGGAGAAACAGGACAAAGAGGAAGGAGGATGAGTAGGGTGGGGTGCGGGTGGAGGGCTAATATGCTTGTCATGTGAGCGTGATGTGAGTGTGGTCCCGCATCTCTCTCTCTCCCTCTTCTTCTTTTCCACACTGTGTGGAAGAGTAAGGGAAAACACACAAAGGTCTCGTACATTTTCTGTTTTTTGTTTTTTTTGTTTTGTGGCTTCATGTACACTTGCGCTGCTGAATCACCCCCTTTCCGCTGCACGCACCGATTCAGCAACCAACTCCGCTGTTCGGCTGTGAAACTCCTTCTCCACCATCGCGTCCAGTGTACCCGTTCCGCCCTTTTCCTGGTTCCTCGCTTGGAGCTGCGCGTAGGTCTGCCTTAGCTCGGGCACGCTCGTGGCGACGCGCAGCTGGGCTACGTCGCGGTACTTGGCAAACAGAGCAGCTGGCCGACTATTGCACTGATGCGACGCGCACAAGTCGGGAAGCGACTGCGCGGACACGCCAAGACCGGGAAAAAACGTCAAACCGGTCACATTCTCCAACGTCGAGACGGGCACCTGATAGTCGGTGAGGGGCTTTTCCTCGGGGATCGCGCGGTTGGGCATGAGAAAGGCCGCCACTTCGTACGTTGGACGCCGACCCGCGTGCTTCTTCTCCGCGAGTATAACTTTGAACAGGTGCGTCGGCACCGCAACAGGGGTTTTCTTACCAGTGAGTGTGTACTGCACCACGTGCGGAACAGATTGTGACGGCGGCGACGCACTCAGCACCTGAACTTCTGACCCATTTGCTGACCGCTCCACAGTGTGAACCGCACGCGGCACAAAGGCAGGGCCTGACACGACATACAACGCGCCTTGCCCCACAGTCGTCGCTGTCTGTTCGCTCGACGTCGCCGTGGCGTGCGTCTTCTTCATCTTCGCACCCGAGCCCCGCGCGATCTCGCGGCTGAGGCGGCCTGTGAGGGACTCTAGCCGCTCCCAATCCACCGCATTGACCGTCATGTCCTGCGGCACCATATTCGCGTTCATGTTGAACGTGTTGTCCATCTCTTCCTGTGAGCCTTTGTGAAAACGGGCGGCGGCGAGGTGACCACGGCTCAAGCCGCGCGTTGCGTACTCATCTGCGGAAACACGGAACGGTAGGGGCACGGTCGTGTCCGCGAAGAACTGGCTGCGCGACCGAGACACGTCCCCGTCGCTACCACTGCTGGGACTGCTGCCATCACACACATCTTGATCCGCGGCAGCCCCACCAGAGGCGGAAGACCGAGTCGTTGAGCTGGGCAGACGCTCCAGCACCCAGTTGGGCAGCCGACGCTCGTAGTTGAGACTCGCAAGGTAGCCACCGTAACAGCGGACCTCAGACGACGATGGCAAACCCAATTTCGCCGTCTCGACACACGCCTGATGAAAGCGCTCGGTGACCTCTGCACGTGCGCTGCGGCTGACGCGAGGCGGAAGGACAACCGGCACATCCCAAGCCGCTGACCCGCGCGCCTGCGACGGCTCTTGTCCACTGTCCGTGTCTGTGTGGCTGTCTCGATGTGCGCGGTCGTGGAGACGGAGACGGCTCGGCCGTGTCGCCGCCCCGCCAGGGCCGAATCGATCGTACAGAAGCACAACGGAGGCGCCGAAGAGCGCGGATGCCCCCAGCGAAAACGACGCCGCGAATTTATTACTGAAGACCATTTGTTCCTTGACAGGCTTCCCCAGGGGTGCGTACCAGACACCTCGTGTGTAGGCTCAGACTACTTTGAAAACAAACAACAAACAAACAAAGATGTGTCTTATGCTGTCAACTGACGAGCAACACTCGAATCAGGTCTTCGGCACAGTCATGAGGAATGAGACGAGGGAGGATGTAGAAGGACGGGAACGCAATGACAAGTCCGAGAAGCGAACTGCACAGGAGTGACGTCTTTTGGCAAAACACGCCACGTGTGTGTGTGTGTGTGTGTGTGTGTGTCTGTCTGTGTGAGGAAGACATCAACAAGGAATAAAGAGACCCTTCAGGTATAGTCGGCACGTGTCCAAATGACCAGGAGGCGCGGATGCACGCAGAGAGCCGTGGGTACTCAATCCCTCACAAGGTAGATCGAGACCAGACACACAGGTGTGTGTGTGTGTGAAAGGCACACCGCTTCACCCAGATCGTCTCCTGGAGCAGTGTAGACCCTTCTGGCCACGCGTGCGCCGCTGCATTTCGTGTCCTTTGATTCGTACACTTCGTTTTTTATTTTCTTTGTGTGGTTTCATGTGTTCAAGTATAAGCGAAAAAAGACAAGAAGTACAAATTGCTTCATATCATCTTTCTTTCTTTTGCACGAGCGCAAAATACAAATTGAAAAAAAAAAAAAAAGAATGGCAGCGTCCAGCATGTCATCGACTCTAATTGTTTCCCATGTGCTCCATTTGACACAAATATGATGCGTCTGTGTCTGCGTCTGTGTGTGCACTGATAAACTTTTTTTTTCTCTTTGCCTTGACTGTCGCATACGGCTGTCTGTGTCACTTGCAACAGAGTTTCGGATGTGGACACACCAAGTACACACACACCTTTTCTTTCGTCTTTTTGTTTAGACAGAGAAGTAGAGCTACTCTGTTTCCGCCTTGACTATTCAATGCGAGTAAACTGAACACCTTTCAGTGAAGGTCTGTGTGTGTGTGTCTGTGTCTGCGTGTCTCTGTGTGTCTCTGTGTGTGTGTGTGTGTGTCAAAGCACAGGAAAGCATAGGCGAGGCCGCACGAGCCATGCGGGCGGAAACAGCGTGCGAACGAATGCTGCCCTACCCTCTCTACGTCGCGTCTGGTGCGACTACAAAGTGAACACCGCAAAAAGTAAACCTGAAGACATGACAGAGGGAAAACAAACGAAAAGGGGGAAAAGAAGATCCAGAACAAACAATCAAACAAAGAAAAAAAGAACAATAACGTAATGAAGTGAACGATGGGACGAAAGCGAGCCGCTCAGTTGGGCATCACGGCACGGTGACGGACGTGTGGTCGCCGCTCACATCAGTCGTCTAGGGGGTTTCTGCCATCGTCGTCGTCGAATGTGCTGACGAACTTGGGCTCAGAGGCACTGGCTGAGCCGGGCGCCACGACCGTCGCCAGACGCCTGCGCTTGGACGTCAACACGACGATCAAGACAATCAAGAACGCCGCCACGACCGCAGCCGCGACGGCGATACCGACGATGCAGCCCGTGTCGCACTTGCGTTTGCTTGGGAACGGCTGCGTGTTCACCCAGTTGACGATGCCCGACCAATCCGTCGTGTCGAGGCACGCGGTGATGTTGATGCCATTGCCAAGACCATCGGGAATGAAAATATCGTACGTGTAGTTGGTGGCGTAGGGCTGCGACATGTTCGAGATGCCCACACGCGGTGTGCAACTCTCCTCAAGCCCCGTGCTATCGGAGCCCGAGGAGCCACTACCGCTGCCACCACCATTCCGGCCCGTGCCGAGGCCGCCGGTGCAAATAGAGGAGGTGCTGGTTGGGTTGGCCGTGCACTCGCGCTCGCACAGCTCCAGCTGCTGCATGATCTCCTGTTGAACCAAGAGGCGAAGCATCGCGCGCTGCTCGGCGCTCAGGCGGCTGATGGACGCCGGGGGCTGGTCGAACTGCACCACGTACCGCCGGTTTGACGGCGTTAAGCTACGCACCGCAGAGACGAAGAAGTTGTTGGTGTTGACAAAGTCACTGCTCTCGGCGGAGAAGCTCGCGTTCTGCAGGAGCGGGTGCGTGGTCGCATTGTAGCTGCTGTAGTCGATGTTGCCGTAACCGAAGTCAGCCGGCATGAGGAGCTTAAACGCGGTGATGTTGGGGTTGCTGGGGATGGGCGTCATCGCTGTGCTCGTGTATATCAGCGGAAATCGCAGCGCGGCACGGGCCTGCTCCACGACAGCGTCTTCGATAAGACGCATCTGACGCCCACTGCACAGAGGCAGCAAGTTCGCATCCGCGTACACCAACTCGTTTGTACGATTGTAGTACGTGGTCAAGAGATTGGCCGTCTGTGTGTAGGGAAGGGTCTGAACGGTCGGCACGGTCGTCTCGGTGTCGAAAACGCGCTGGGGGACGTCCACGGTCATGTTGGTCACCCACAGTGTGGAGTCCACCGATACATTGGACGCATTTACCGCGGTGCCGGGGCCAATGGCCGCCTGCAGGTCCACGTTCATGTAGTTGTACAGCTGACCGAGGACAGTCATGTCCTCGTACGTACCAAAGCCGATCGGGAAGGGAGGACGGCGGAACACGTAGGGGACGATCATTGGCGGCACCGTCAGAGAGCGGAGGACGCCATCGGTGTTGATGGAGAGATAAATCTCATCGCGATTGATCGGGTAGACCTTGAAGATACGCTGGAGCCTGCCGTTGATCCCATTCGTTTGACCGCATGTCGTGCTGCCGCTAATGACGCTCGGTGTGAGGACGCCAGTGGCGAACGTGACGTTGAACACAGCACAGGAGCCCACGCCATACAAGGTGTCGTCGCGGAGGTGAATGTCTCGGTATTTCGCTCCGGTGGTGCCCGTGCTGGTGACCAGTGTACCGGTCAGCGTGTACACGTTGAGACTGTTGCCTGTGGCGATGAAAATATTGTTGTTTGTGACGGCCACACCGCCGTACGCATTCGACGTGCTGCTGGGCCACGTGCCTCCCGGCACGGGAATCTCTGCGCACGTGGAGGCGATGATCGGTGTCGCATCTGAGATTTGGCACCGGAACAGCTTCGCTTGCTGGCTGAGCGCGTAGAGGTAGCCCTGCAGAGGGTCCACGGTGATGGACAAGAAGCCCGTGTTGCTCAGCGCCACCGCGCCCTGCACACCAGCACTGGTGATGTAGCCAATCATGGGCGAGTTCGTCACGTAGTACGTGGTCGCCACCGTGGCATATTTGGCCGTGGCGCACGCGTACGCGCTGACGTTCGCGCCGTTGTACGTGACGCTGCCATATGTACCGAGGTAGCCAGTGGAGCGGTTGAAGGTGCGGAACACGCCCACATCGCCAACGAGAAAAGTATCGCTTGTGGCGGAGATGGTCGGGTACGCGCACATAGCCAGAGGCGCGCCGCTATTGAAGAGACTGGTACCATTGAGACCGTCGACCCTGCCGACCTCGCCAGGCCGACCGCCGACGGTGAGGGTGTACCGATCCAACGCCATGAGAGCCGCCTCTGCCGAGGACACCGTCCAGCCAAGCAGGACCAACACGCTCAAAGCGACAAGAACACTACGTGTCCGCGCCATGGTAACGGTTGACTTGCTGCCCTCTTTTTTTTTTTCTGTGAGTGTGTACGTACTGATCCACGTACTTGACACGTGACAAAAGAAGAAAAAAAAAAAGAAGATACTCTAGAGGAGAAAACAAAACGGAAATGAACACAGAAAAAAAAAAACACGATGAATGAGCCTACGCTGACAGAGCGTGAGCCAACGTCTAAAATACGGCAGCAAAGGCGAGAAGACACTCTGATCGACACGTGTCAGCTTACTTTCCAAAAATCTTGTCGATGCAGCCGCACCGCCAACAAAGAGCGCAAAACGATGAGTGAGAGGAGAGAGAGAGAGAGATTGAGGAGGGCGAATGAAAGCACAAGCCCGTGGAGGCTGAGCACGACCGAGCAAAGCAGCAGAAAACAGTCCCGTAGGAACTCAAGAGGGGAAGCAGACGATGACCACAAGACACGCCCCCCCCCCTTACTTCATGCAGGCGCGTGGAAAACGAAAAGCCCAAGGAGGGACCTAAAAGAGTCTCTGAAGCGGTGAAGCGCTCTGATGCTGCTCACATACACACATGTACAGGTAGAACAATATCAACAACAACAACAACAAGAGGGAGAGTGAGGGAAGTATACTTCTCTGAACCCTCGCACTCCTTGTGCCTAGGCGTACAGTCGCGAGCTCTGAGTTGTATACCATGGGACGTGTGTTGTAAGCGGACACTCGTGTTTTTTTTTCTCCTGGAATCTTCTCATTTGCGGTTCCACTTTAACAGATAGAGAAAAAAAAAAGGGAGAGCGAGATGAGGTAGACATCCCCACATACACAGAAAAAAAAAAAAAAAAATGATGCATCAAAGTTCGAAAGTTCAGAGAGCCGCCAACATCAAAGGAGGAAAAAAGCAATGTAAGAATGCGATCCGCTAGCGAGCACGTACATACGGCAGAGCCACAACCACGGATATTCGAAAGGAAAAGTACAAAAAGGACAGAAACAGAGTGGGAAATCGAAAACTCACAACGATGGGGGGAAAACATCACACGACTCTAATGAACGACGTCTGCAGCTTGTGGTGCCCATCCGATGGTAAGAGAACCGGATGGTAGTCATGCACACACCACACGCCGCACGCAACTACAAGAGAAAAGAGTAGAATCAAGAAAGACACATCAATACGTGAGCAGATGTCGGAAATAGACAACAGATATGACACTGTAGTAGACATGCAGCAACAACGATAACGATGACGCCTGCGCCGGTGGCCTCTCTTTTTCACAAGACAAAACAAAAGAAAAAGGGCGACACACTCACACACGCGAGAACAGGACACACAGAAGTGTTGAGAGAGACAGACTGACGGGTGAAAGCAAGATACGTCTGCCGTAGATGGCTTCTCTGTCCCGCTGCACTATTGGCGACTTCCTCCCCTCCAAAAAAGAAAAAGGTAAAGAGGTAAATATCAACAGCGCGTCGTGCGTACGTGGTCCTCTTTTCTTGTCCCTTGTCCCTTGTCCCTTGTCGCACTTGCTTTTTTGTTTGTTCTTGTTCTCCTCTTTTCTCTCATCGTTCTCTAAATAATGGGCACCATGACCAGTGCAGTGAAGAGGTTGGCAGGGCTGATGATCATGAGGACGATGAGTACAATACCCGTCACGCCCATCACGACGGAGGACGCAACAGCACCCTTGCAGACGCCGTCACAACTTTGATAGTCCACACACATCTTCGCATCAGCGGTAGACGTCGCACACGTGTCTGTGCAGTTGAAGAAGCAGAAAGGACCGACATCGTCGCGGTTGAGGCTATCGAGGAAGCGTCGCGTCCAGTACCACGGTGAGTCTGCGAGCCGCCCCTGCGTGTACCAGTGCTCGTAGCCAACTGGGCCCCAGAAGTCGACGATCTCAATCGTACCATCCACGCTCTTGCGCGCCGTCACCTCTCCACAGAGTGCGGAGACGTTGACGTTACCAAGGTAGGCCTTGCTCGTGTCGTTGATGGGCACAAACTGCGTATAGTAATCGTCGGTGCCGTACGCGATCTCGACATCCTGGCGCATCCAGTAGTACACCTGGGACATCAGGCACGGGTCCTCCATCGGAAGGGCGTCGCTGGGGAACGCAGCCACACCTTGCGTACGCCCGTTGAAAATGGGTGCCACTGTCGTCGTGGTGGTCGTGGTGATCGGCGAGGTGGTCGTGGTGGTCGTGGTGATCGGCGAGGTCGTCGAGGTCGTCGAGGTTGTCGAGGTCGTCGAGGTTGTCGAGGTCGGCGGCGGAATCGGTGACAACGGTGTCAAGCCGCCCGCGTATACACCAGAGGAGGTCATGAGCACCCACGAGTCATCCACGCGCTGCGTCATGGAAAAGAGGGTATCTGCAAACGGCCACTCGAACACCGGCGTCGGGCAGACGCTCGGATCCGCACCGTCCGCGATCGAGACGTTGTACACGTTGATGGGTGAGTCGTCATCCACAGAGGCGAGGAAGTAGATGACCTCCGCGTCTTCATTGACGACCAGGGAGTTGAAGTACGAAAGGCATGAAAGATCACTCAGCAGCTGTGCGGCGCCTTGCGAGGCGTTTGTCACACGATAAATGCCGCGACCATTACCCACAAAGTACGTAGCCGTGTCTGTGGAGACCAGCACACGTGGCTGCGTCGACAGTCCATTGACGAGCGACAGCAGCGTCTGGATGGGCGGCGTGACCTGCAGAATGCGCAAACCACCCGTGTCCGAAATCAGGTAGCCTGCCGTCTGGGCGTAATTGGCCAAGAACGTCGGGTTATTGAGCGGCACACCGTTCGCACCGTTTTGGGTGTTGATGAAGGTGATGGTGTTGCCAAACTCGTCGACACGACGAATCGCATTGTTGAGCGTATCCGCGAGATAGTAGTAGCCGCCCTGGTAGACGATACCATTCATCAACGACGTGCCAATGCTGGGGCCAGCGGAGATACCTTGGAAGCGCGCTTGATCCTTGGTGCCGTCGGCAAAGCCGACACCAGCCCCCAGAGAACCTGCCAGAACACTGAGATACCCGGACTGATTGAGTTCGCGCAGTGTGGAGGTCATCTGACACATGTCTGAGAACACAACTTTATCCAGTACGGCGTCGTACGCCATCGAGACACCTGGACGACAGAAAATTCCGACCCCACTCACACCCTCGCGTGGAGGCACATTGGTATCGACGGCGCTTGTGAACCACGGGTACAGGTAGGCCTCACCAGCCCGCACCGGATGGTCATAATCGATCGTCGCGGAGACGCATGGGGAGACCATGAGGAGCACACACACAGCACACATGCTCAGCCACATTGACCTCTCCGCACGCGGACACCACACGACCATGATGGACAGAAAAACGAAAGCGGAGACGTAAAGAAAAGGATAAAGAGACAACTAAACGATGATAACTTGGCAGCCGAGGTTATGCGAGAGCTCTAGAAAGGTACGATGGGGAGAGGTGTGTGGTCCTGGGACAAACACCAACAAAAAAAAGAAAAAAAAAAGGAGAAACAAGGAAAAAGAAACGACTGTATCGGATTCACGGAAGCGACACTTTTCTGCGCAAGAGAGCGAGAGAGAGAGCGAGAGAGAGATGGGGAGGGACGGTTCAGATAATGAGAGTGACGGCGAAAGGTCGGTGATTGAGTCGCATCTCTTCAAGGAATATACATCGGCAGTCGTTTCATTTGGACAAAGAGTGTGAGCACTGCCACAGTTCTTCGAGTGCACCTCGCTTCTCTTCCTCAAAAAGCGGCAACAGCTGCGTCCCATCTACACACGCAGAGAGCACACAGGATGGCTAAGTGGATGACGATCGGCCAAAAGCATGTAAGGCACACCAGCACACTGTACGCCTGCATGCGTGTGTGCAACATCACATGTGGCGGACAAGAAAAAAAAAAAAAAGAAACGAAAAAGGAAACACACGTAGGCGATTGTTTGTACTCACGAGGACCCCCCGCGTTGTGGAAAAAAAAAAAAAGAAAGGAAATATAGAGTTGGTTCAGGATTTAAGGAGAGGAAAAAACAAACTAGTGTAAACACTGGTCCTCTTCGATACCAGAAAAGACGCTCAGTCAAAAAAGACTCACCGTGGACAACGATGCGTACCCGAGTTGAAAAAGAGTTGACTGCTTCACGTTTTTTTTTTTTTTTGATGGCCTGGTGGATTTGCATCCGCTCCCCTTTTTCGGCGTGCCAACTTGTCTTCTTTTTTTTTTTTAAAGAGCAGCAGCGAGCATGAGGGCACCCCAGCCTCCCATCAGCGCGAAGCCACCGACCGGGGCCAGCTTTCCGATGCGCGGAAGGTCAAGCACGAGCGCATAGATGGTACCCGAGAAGAGGGTCACACCAACTGCCTGGAGCCAGAAGGCCGCTGCGAGCGCGCGCGATGCGTTCTTCGATGCAGAACCGGCCATACAACGCTGAAGCGCGTAAATGCCGAGCATCGAGGCGCTGTGAATCATCTGGTAGTGTGACGCGGTCACGAACATCGCGCGGCTGCCCTCCGATGCGTCACCAAGGCCGTGGGCACCGTAGGCACCGAGACCCACGCTGGACATGCCCATGAAACCGATCAGGATGAGAGGTAGCTGCGTCATTTCTGTTGGTGTGAATAGCAAGCTTTGGAGACTCGGTCAAGTGTTGCGTGATATGATGACGGTACGAAGAAACAACAACACACACACACAAAAAAAAACAACACGGTAGAGATTGAGAGAATGTGATTTTTTTTTTTGGCTGTTGCGGTGTCGCGTGGGATGGCACGTACACCCGCGTGCAAACAAAAGTAATAACAACACAGAAAAAGTAAGATGGGGCGAAGAGAATGAAGGTGATCGTGAAGTTACGAGAAGTGTAAGGGCGAAGACAAAGAGCAAGCACACACACACACACAGTGATGGAAAGGCTCAGGGTGGCTCTCTCGACTCGAGCAGCAGTGCCAATGTGCCACACGCTGCAGCTCAGCGCACCTCTACCCGCCCCGATCCCCCCCACCCTACGCGAGGACGTGTCATACAAAAAAGCAAGTGAAAAGCCGGCGGTTGAGTGGGAGCGTTCCTCCTCTCTTTTCGTCGGTCATGATCACCTCTTCGTTGTTGCGTACTGTTTCCGCATCGCTAGCGCACAATCGAAAAAAAAAAAAACCGCATCATCACAACGTAGGGCAACAAGGCGAATTCGCTCCCACCAGAGCCGCGGTGGTGGCGCCACAGATGACCGCACCTCTCTCCCCGCCGGTCCTCATTCCCGCGAGCCCGCAGTGGGTACGACCACGCCGTTCTTGCCGATGTGGAGGAAATGACACCGGGCGCCGTGAGGGCAGTGTCCGCGGCTGTAGAGCGTGCACCCGCGCGTGAACACCTTGTTGTCCACGTGCTGCGCCTGACGACGGAACTGGCCGAGACGGTACGCGTCTGCGAGCTTCGAGAAGTCTTCAGCCGACGTGCCATCAGGGAGTGGGGGTGGTGGCGGCTGTACAGGTGCCGTCTCATGTGAACCGCTCAGCGCGTTGACGGCGTGGGTGGGCGATGCGTGCGAGGTGGACGTGCCTTCCACACCATCACGCGTACGCTTGTGACCTGCGCCGCTGCCCACTGCACCATCCATCCCCACCAAAGGCCGTGTTGGATGATTGTCACCGCCGCCACCACCGCCGAGAACGAAGAGGTCGGATAGGTCAGCCATGTCTGTGGTGACTCCGTACTGTCCATTAAGTGTTCTATACAGATCCATGATCGCTTGATGGGCGACATAGCTTGACGGCCGCGACTCCATATCCAGCGGTTGAGCGTGATGGGAAATAACCTCGCGGGGCAGCGGCGTGTACGGCCGAGGCTCCGCACTGCGAAGGAGACACAACATCGCAGGGGCGGCGTGCTCACTAATGTAGTTCGGCGCGTACACAATGTCGCCGCGTACACGAGCGTAACGCGCGTAGCCATCGGGGTGCGCGCGCTCGGCGACCACCGTGCCTGCATCCGTCGTAGCCGCGCGCTTACGACCCATGACGAACTACACTGAACAGAGGAGAATCAAGAAAAGAAAAGAAAAAAAAAGAGCACTAATAATTGTACCAGGTGCGTCCGTGGAGCAGATGGTGTTCACGGTGGCAGGAGGTACCGACTTAAGAAGCGACGGCAACCACAACACACAACGATGGATAAGGTGATCATCAGGGAAGATGTGTGGTGTGGGGAAGAAGGCACACTCGTTCGCTTGTTCGCATCCGTGGATGCGTGGGCACAGGTGCGGACACAAAGAAAGTCGAAAAGCGACGCGACACTCAAGGGAGGTGTTGTGGCGCAAGAAAAGGGCACCAGCCACGCCCTCACGTAACGCACCTTGAGAAGAGTCGCGTCTGCTGCTTGCGATGGAGCTCTCTCCCTTCTTTTTTCTTTTTTTTTTCTTTTTTCCCCTTTTTTTTTGTGCGCCATGCGCGTAAGGAAGCCACCTGTTTCTCACTGCAGCAGAGCCCTGTGTCTTTGGTCCTCAACGACGGCTCCACCCCTTTTCGGCCGCGGCGGTCACGTACACGGCTGCCTCTTCTGGCGTGAGCGCGAAGAAGTCAGTGACAGTGCGATCCGTGTGGTCACGCAGAAAGAGAAGCACCGCTGCCATCTCGCGGCGCACCCAATAATCCTGCTGCGCGCCATCCGTCTCGGCTGGTTCACGTGGCGGGGCGACATCGCTGTCGACGCGGTCAAGGACGCGCGCGGCAGTCGTCGACGCCGAGTGCGCGTGATGGAAGCTTTCCTGATCAAGGGGGGCCAGTGGGATCGGTTCCCAGTGCCCCGCCAGAACGAGATGCGAACCGATGAACTTGACAAGCCGGTAGTGATGACCCGCTTCCACCTTCACCAGACCTGTGTCTGGATGAGGGAGCAGCAACACACCGCCGCTCTCGGCGTCGTTGAGCATGTCGACTTCTGGGAGACCCGAGCCGCTGCCTGACAGCCATTCTGTGCGATGCACATGACGGTACTGAAATGACAGAGCGTACCGCATTGCATCAAGGCGGCTGAGTTCCTCGCGGAGCTCTACGAGCCGTTGATGCGTCGTCTCGGCTGTGTCGACCCGAAGCGGCTGTGCGGACGGCGCCAGGGTCACTTCTTCTCCTCGTGGCGCCCACACGGCGAGGGGAGGACGGTCCTTCGCGATGCGCTTGCGCTTGCGCTCCGGCCTACTGCAAAAAAGGCTCTCGTCTAGCTCACATTCTTCACTCTCCGCACGCATAACGACAGGCAGAGTCGACGGTGATGATGATTGGCGCGCCTGCTCTGTTGATTGGACATCCGTTGTCTTGGCATCGGCCGCGGCGGTGATCGAAGAGCCAGCGTGGCGGTGACGCTGTCTACGGCGCAAGCAGCTGCGGCAGGCCTCGACATCTCGTCGCACTTTGGCGAGTGCGCTGGCTGCATGCGTGAAGGCCTCGTCCACTTCCTGCTGGAGCTGATGTCGCGCGCGCTGCCGGCAGATAGGTATCGTGCAGTCGAAAAGTAACACAGGGGACGACGTCGCCGCTGAGTTGGGCAGTGATGAGTCGGCACGTCGTACGCCACCCACACGCGGCCATGCGTCCGTCTCTGGGCCCTGAAATAGTGCGCGCGGACAGACGTACGGGCTTGCCTTGTTCACAGCGGCTGAGAAACCATCTAGTCGGATGTAAAAAAAACCCTCAGCGCAGTGATCGGCGGCAGTGATGTCTGTGATCGTTCCAACATTGACGGTAGATGACATGAAACCCTCGCGTGGTGCCGTCGTGCGCGGTGTGAGTCCAGCCTGTGCTTCGCGTGCCAACCACTCCCTCGTCAGCACCTCCAGTCGTGACTGAAGTGTCGCCTCTGCCTCCTCTTGACTCGCGCATGAGCCCGACAAGTCTGTGCAGAAAGGCTCGGCAGAGACAGACTTGTGCAGCGCCGACAGTGCTCGAAGACGCGAGCGCACATGGACACGACTGTCTGTGCCGCGGAGGCGTCGCACCGCGGGTGATGAAGCGACTGATTCCGACTGCTGAGCCACAGCTGACACCCGTTCGATGCGTCGGCGTGAAGTCGTCGACGTCTTGGGTGATGGCCGTGGACGTGGGTCTTGTGCGGCAGCCACGACATTCGACGAGGGTTGTGGTGGTGCCGCTGAGGCCTTGGACATGGCGCGCGAAGATGTCGTTGACGAGTCATCCGTGTCGCTGTCACGCGAAGACCACGATGACGAGTAATCCGTATCGCTGTCACGCGAAGACCGCGATGACGAGGACGTTGAATCGGATGACGACGACGTCGATGAGGCTGATGAAGATGAGGTGCTAGACGAAGAAGATGAATCCACACGCCTGGCTTCGTACTGTCCATTTTTCACGGCTTGACGCATACTGTTACTCGGGGTATGAAATGTAAGAAGGAAGAGAGAATGTTTACTGGAGCATATGAGCCGCTACACGCAGATGTACGCGAGGACGGCGCGCGCTTTGGCACACCTGTTAGTTTATTAAACGCGAAAGAGAAAAACAAACAACAAAAAACACGAAACAAAGACGAGACCGGCAATGGAAGCCGAGAGTCTGTCCTCAGTGCTGCGCGAACGTGGCTGTAAGATATGGGCTCAAGTTGGGTGAGGCACTGTCAGGTCTGCCGAGCTGTGTCAGCAGCGGTGCCTTCCTTCAACACGCGAGAGATGGCCGGAGAGAAGAATACACGGATGACGAGAGAGAGAGAGAGGGTGCGAAGGACATACCATAGCGTGAGAACAACTTCAACGTGCCACCGCGGATCTTTTGGGTCTCTTTGGTACGCACAGACCCACCCACACACACCCAAGTCTGTGTACGCGCGATTGAGCGATATTCAGGATGGACGTCAGTAAGCTCGCCGTCATTTCCACGCACACCCATACACACAAAGCTAAATAGAGCGTCACAGCGTAACAGGCCACGATCAGGTAGATGACTATCTTTTCTGCTTCGTCGACTTTTGCGATCCAAAACACGATTTTTCATGTTTTCTATTTTAAATTATTTGTTCTCTTGGATTTGTCTGAACACCTCTTGGTCGTGATCGACGGCGGCATGGCAGCGGGTCAAAAAAAAAAAAAAAGACGAGGAAGGGAAAGCGTGCATAGCCAACGGTGCGTCTTGACGGGTCTAGCACGAGAGGATGTACAAAGAGGCAGTACAAAATAAGTAACGAAGCGAAAGAAGACTTAGCGGAGAAATCGTGTCAGGTCAGTGGAGCGCGACGGATGATAAAACAAAAAAAAAAACAAAAACTGATATCTAGACAGAAAAAAAGAAGAAGAAGAAAACAGAAGGATACAAAAGAGAAGAGCATCGGCAACAGCGAGCCGCAACAATTTCCGCGCAGCTGACAGGCTCAAAGATGAGGGTTCAGCGGCAACCGTCCACCTTGCAGGCCGCTACCACGTGTGGAGGGCACGAGCGGGTTCGCAGTCGCCACGGGTGCACACGCGCGCTCGTCGACTGAGGGTGTGCGCGCATGCGTCCCTGTCGCCATCCCCACCGCCAACGGCAAAGATGAAACGCGCGGTGCCTCATTCTCCTTCAGCTCATACGCTGTGAGCGCACCACAGAGGTACTGCTCCAACGATAGCCGCATCGCCGTGGTGCGGGAGGTGGACTGCGGCACCGTGCTGTGCTGTGCGGCGACTTCATCGTTGCCTGCCGTGACCTTCACCGGGACAAAGGAGGCGAGCACATCGTGTTCGGGACTCGAGCTTGTCAAGGAGGCGTCGAGAAGGATGGCTCGACGCCCTGCGACCAGAGAAGAGCTGCCAGTCGAGGCGGGCGAGTGAAGAGAGTGTGCGCGGCTGGTTGGGGTACTCGCCATAGGCACGCTCTGCGAGTGCGCATCACGCCCTGTGGCGTCCGACCACCATGAGACCGCGGAGGCCAGACTGTGCGCGCGGTTGGCAGCCACATCAGCGTCAGGAGACGTCCGCACAAGCTGCGCACGCGCAGCACATATGTACTCAAAGGCGCGCGCTGCTTGCTGTGCGTGCCGCTGGGCTTCTTCCTCGTCTTCATCACACACCCGTTTTTCAGCAGCGCGTACTGTGTCGACATCACCCTCGCCTTCCGTCGCGTTCGCGGCGCCACATTGACGGCGCTGCAGCCGCTGCTGTACGCGCAGCAACCGATCAATCCACGGCGACACACTCATCGCGGTGGTCGATGAGGCACAACGTGCATTCATCGCTTCCTCTGTCTCTCGCTTTTCTGCCGGCAGATAGAAGGTCACGACTGGTGGGGACGAGGTACTGGAGCCGCTGTGCGCACGTCGCACACGCTGCGGAACAGGGACAGCAACTGGCGACGTCGACAGCCCGCTTCCGAGGTTGGGAAGTCCCAAACTCGTCAACGGTTCAGCAACAGAGCGTGCCCTCGACGACGACGAGGATAGCCGCAACAATGGGGATCCCGTCAGTACCCCGCGTGGGGACCCGCTCGGTGCCCGTAGAGAGGGACTTCGAGACGGCAGTCCAGGCGTGATCCGCGGCGCAGAGACCGTCCTGGTCACAGGCGGTCCCTCCTGTCGTTGGTGCGGCTGCCTCTCATGCTGACGCTCCCCATGTGCACGCAAGCCCTCAGCGAGCTCATTGATTGACCCTGCGAACGCGTCCACAGCTACCGGCGACGTGGCGCCATCCACGGAAGACGACGAGTACCGCAACGCCTCTACGGCAAAGTTTGTCGAGAGCACAGTGGCCGTGCTATTCGACAGCCTGGCCGTGTTGCTGTCGCGGCCGTCGTGCGCAGCAGACAGGCGTGGTCGTACTTTGTGCGGTGCCCACGAGCGTCTGCCTGCGCCGGCCGACGGCGACGCGGTGCCACCACCTTCTCCATTCGCCCCTTCCGCGCTGCTGCCGCCACTCCCAGCCAGTCGTCTCGCGTAGTAATCGAAAGACGCGGAGGACAAGAGCGATCCGCGAGAGCGAGAGGATGCCGACTCAATCACACTTCGCGCGAGTGACCCGCGCTGTAGGAAGTCGCTTTCACTCGCACGAGGGCGACCGCCGTCGCTGCTGCTGCTGCTGTCGCGGTGCGGGTCGCGATGCTGCGACGGGTGCGGATCGTGGGGAGCGCGTGTACGTGCGTGCGGTGGAGCATCCGCCGCGTCGCCATGGCCGAGTGCGGCAGCAAAGGCTGTTGCGGTATCGTCGTCGTGGTGGACGTTGTTGTGGAGAAAAGATGCACTGCCCTCACGACACGCGGTGGTGTCTGCCGTGGTGGTCGTCACCGCCAGCGCTTCGCGCGTGCTAGGTCGCACGTGTAGGAAGGATGAGGCACGTCCTTCCTCTTCGCCGCCTTCGGCAGGACTGGCATCCCGCATGGAGACAGGGAGTTGGAAGCGGAGTGAAGCTCCACCTAATGGCGCGCGAGGCCGTGCGGAGGCGCCGTCCCCGTCGTGACCGGCGAGGATGTGCGTGAGAACATCATGCACGGTGCTTCGTCGTATTGTGAAGTCATCTTCATCATCTGGTTCGTCTGTGCGAGCGTTGTTGTTGGGCAGCGTGTTGCTGCGTGGCACGTCAGCCCTCACCAGCGCCTGTAAGAGGGAGAGCGGTGACCGGCGCAGCGACGAGGTCGTGATCGCATCGGGTGACCACAGATGGCGTGTGAAGCCGGAGGGTAGATCATCGGCTGCGCGTGCGACAGGTGACCCAGCCTCCACAGTGGCGAGAGGCGGTTCAGACGTGTGGCAATCCGTCACCACAATCACCACCGCATCATTCGCATCGGCCGTCGGCGAGTCATCCACAGCAGCAGTGCGTGGCGGAGAGAAGGGCATGGTCAGTCCGTGCTCGGCGAAGACGCGATCCATCGGACAATAGGTGCTCATTTCACTTCCCGCCGTGTGGTGCCTTTGTGGGGTCGGCTGAGGTAGGGAGACACGCCGGTACAAAATATTCCCAGCCTCGTCCATCCCCACCGGTTCCATGGCGGCCTCCTCTGCGCCCTCTACTGTGTGGTGCGCTTCTTCCCTGTCGACATCAGTGGGGCTCATCATCGTCCCGATGGCGGCCTCCGTGGCGGCCGTGACGTTGTCGAGCAGGGTACCCAAGGCGCTGCTTCCACGTGGGTCCGAGTCGCGGACGATGGTCGAAAGAGACGGCTCTATGGAGCAGGTGGCGGAACGCACATGAGGATCACGACGTGACAGGCGAAGTCGGTGACCATGGTTGTGCAGGTGCTCGCTGCGAGCGCTGCCACCATCTGTGTGGAGTTCGTCTTCCTCAGCAAAAGGTAGTGGACTCAGCCTTGGGTCCGTGTCCAGGGCCATCCCCACCGGCGACTCGAGAAGAAATCCTCTTTCCCACACAGACGGCACGGATTGCTGCGCGCGTCGCGGATGTCGTCCAGTAAGCGCGCTGGGCGTGTGATTGACTGTGGGCCTCCACGACGCTGCCTCGGCCGTCACGGCAAGGTCTCTTCCGGCCAAGGAAGGCGAAGACCGTGAGCTGAGGGAGCGCAGCACCCAGCTCGCACTTCGAGCCCCTACACCTACGTGAGGCTCTGCCGGAGCCGCTTCCATCGTCCTCTGCCGTGGTGTCGTCCCCTCCACGTGTTTGCTGCGCTCCAACGAGTCCTCTGTTTCCGCCAACATCGCCTCCAGCGCACGCTGCTTGGCAAGAATACGCTGTCGGAGGCCGTCCTCCGCGCTGTCGACGTCGGTGCGGTGCGCCGGGTCGCGCCGCGGTGACGTGGGCGCTGTGGTCTCTGCTGCCACGCTGCGACTGCGGCCAATGTGATAGTGTCGACCAGCACTCTCGTGCCTCTCTGTGACGAGGGCGACTGACGAAGGCGATGGCCAATACGCTGCGTCCCCATTCGCGTCTTCATCCCCTCGCTTGGCGCTGGGACGGTGGGGCGGGGCTTGCGTGGGTGAGGCGGACAGCCGGCGATGGCGCCCTCGTTGGTGGGTAGCTTCTGCCGCAGCGATGAGAAGCTGCGTTGATGGCCGTGGCCGCTGCGCCGATGCTCTCGGCGTGCGCCATGAGGATGCCGCGTCATCTACATCGTTCTCTTGCCGATCTGGTGTCATCGGCTCCATCACCTCTTCGCCTTGGTTCTCCACACATACCTTGTCCTCACCCACTATCCACGATGCCTGACCATCGTCACACGGACCGCCTCGGCATCGGCTGAGTGGGATCACACACGCCATCGCCTCCGCGCGCAGATGCCCATGCCCATCGTTCTCCGGCAACGCAGCGCTCCAGTCTTCAAGGCTCACGGTGACCTGTGTCGGCGAGGGCGGCTGTGTGAGAATGGCGCCAGTGGCCGTGCTGGTGGTTGCGACGTGGTGAAGGTTCAAGAAGGGCTGCGTGGTGTCGACGCGCTGACACGTTGGGAGCGCGGCGGTGATGTCCACCTGCACAGCCGACAAGTTCACAGGTGTACCCTCCACGAAAGACTCAAGCGCTTCATGGCCTCGCTTCTCCACCGACAACACCTCTTCCGCGTGATCGTCCCAGAACTGACGAGCGCGACGACCGCCTGATGCGGCGACACGTTGTCCGCGCTCGCATACGTAGCTTGACGAGGGCGGGGACCACGCACGGCTTGGGGGCGTCGAGAAGCGCAGCGAGGAGGGCGAGCGCGTGACGACGGCACTGCTCATCTGCGGCGGCTGTCGGCGACATTCCGAATCGACAGCATCATCCACATCAGCGCGTACTGTTGGGGTTCTGGCAGCTGTGGTGTGATAGCCGCTGCCGTGACCACCGTCCTCGTCCGCTTCGGCCGTTTTTCTCCCAGCGGTCCGCTCCGCAGACACAGGTGATGCGCTCCACTGTGGGATGCGCAGCGCGACGTTTCTCCACGCCGAGCACGGTGAGGCCTCCTCCTCTTCACCAACCCCACGCGCACCACGACTGTGCCGATCGCTGGGACTCGCAGAAGGCGGATAGCGGCGTCGCTGCAGCGGCGCTTGGCCAGACGGCAGCAGTGACGCGCGTCCGGGCACAGGCGTGCGACCCTGGAAGGCACCATGTGGCGATGAGGACGGGGAGACGGCGGTAGGATGACGTGTGGTACCGATACGATCCACTGGCGTCGCACTCGTCAAGGGCACGCGTGGACGTGTTGAGCCCGTCGCGCCACCAAAAGCCAACAGTGCTGCGGTCGTTGTGCAGCTGGTGCTCGTGAGCGCGTGCTGGTAGGCCTGCGCCACCCGCGCTTGCTGCCGAGCCTTGTTCAGCACCTCACGCTGTGCGACTGTGAGCCCGGAGCCATCACAGCGCGCTCTGGCGGCGGCGGCGGCGGAGGCGCTCGTCGCCAGCTGCACCAGTGGTGCGTCTATGCGATGGGGTAGTAGAGACTGTTTCTGATGACGGACCACGGCGGGGAGTAGGTGCGGTACGTCAAGGACATTGGTGGCGGCGTTCGGCGTGGGGATGCTCACGCGTACGTGACGCACGGCACGGCACTCTGGCTCACCGCTGCTACCGCCAGAGGATGGTGCGGGCGACAGACGACTGTGGAAGGCGTGCGTCGAGGCGAGTCCATGATCCCCACGCGCGAGCCCGTTCGACACAAAGAAAGTCGGTGGGGCCTGTGAGGCGGCTCCATGTACAATCGCACAGTACGCTTCAAAGCTCATACACAGATACAGACGCAGAGGAGATCAGTAAAAATGAAAAAAAAAAAAAAAAGATGCGCGTGTGCGTACGCGTGTGAATCTAGGGATGTACAGAAGAAAAGAAGATAAAATGATGTAGTGAACAGGTTCACTGCGTGAGAAAAAAAAAAGTGAGCCAACCAACGCTTGCTTGCTGTGCACTTCGGAGCTCAAGCTTGACTGGCGAAGAAGGACGACAAAGAGAGATGAAAAGGAAGTGTGTGTGTGTGTCACGAATAAACGTACACGCACACAAGACACGCAGGGGTAAAAGTGAAGCCCGTAAATTGACTCGACTACTGCGTATAGGCTTGCTTTGCCGTGACAGAAGAGTGACGGAGGAGAGAGACAAGAGTCTTCAATAAGTCCTGTTGGTCAAAAGCCAGCGAGAGAGAGAGGAAGAGAGAGAGAGAGGGAGAGAGAACAGCGCAAGGGGATGTGTTAAACGTGAAGAAGCGACTGCTTCATTCGATACCCAACAGACGCACATAGCCGTACAATGTCAGTGCTGTGCTGTTCGTTTTTCATTCGGCCGAACTGCGATGTCATTTTTTTCCATGTACTCAGGTACTATGCGTGTAAGCGAAAGAACGCAGCCGACCTGCTCACACACACACACACACACATAGAAGCCACCTACCAAACAGGCCTCACTCCTCTTCAGAGTGCGTGTGTCCTTGTGCATGACTCTTCTTGTTTTTGTGTGAGTCGGAGCAGATTGACCACCACGAGATCCAGGATTCTCACATCTCCACAGCGACCACCTTCGTTTTTTATTTTTCAGTTCTTTTCTATGCCTGCTCCGGATGGTGACGTACAAGCTTAAATTATCAAATGAAGATCAGCTGGGCGGTATTATACCGATGGGGGAAAAACAACAACACACACACACAAGAACACCAAAGAAAACGACGCCATAGTACGGCCCCCCCTACACACAATAGCGCGTAGTGGGAGCGGGGGAAAAACAACAAAAACACGAGTTACGACTCGCCGTAAAACACATAAAAAGATCCTGTGAGAAATGTTGCACAAATACAGTACAAAAAGAGGAAGAACAAAGATGACAGTCGTCAAGGGTGAGCGGCCCACGCGTGCGTTTCGGTTTGCTTCCTTCTTGTCCGACTGCTGTCATTGCTGACTTCTTTTTTTGTTGTCGTGACCTTTACTTGACGCCGCCCTTGGCGATCAGAGCACGGAGGCCTGGGTGGGTCTTGCAGAGCGCGAATCCCACAACCGCGCCGACGAACGTGGGCTGCCAATCAAAGTACAAGATGCAGATCTCACCAACCCAGCAGGCGTACTTGATCCAGCTGTTGAAGCTGTTCAGCACTGCCACAGGGCTCACACCGTACATGAGATACGCGATCACAAAAAGCGCGCTGACCGTATCCCACGGTCCGAACTGCTTCTCCGCGGCCTTTCCGTCACCGTAGTACAGGCGGTTGCCCGCCCACATGATCGCACCCGATATGACCGCGACCGACGCAAAGTACGAGAACAGCGCCCGGGAGCCCATCGAGGCCATGACCATGTGGCACAGCGTGTGTAACAGCATCATCGCGTACGTCATGGAGAGGAAGTTGTTCGTCAAGAAGGTGTGTAACAGCCAGTTCCACGGGCGGAACATGTTGTCGAGGCCCCACTCCTTTAACCACCACTGCTCCTCCACGTTACTACCGGTGCTGCACAGACAAAAGACTGTGAAGACCACAAAATTAATGGCGTTGGCGCTGTTGTAAATATCAGGGAACTTGGTGACATCCTCGCGAAAGGCCTTGTAGTTGTCCTTGATGCTACGGCCCTTGCGTGGCGGCTGCTTCTTCTTCTTGCCGCCATCTTGCTTTTTATCGCCCTTCGCTTGATCTTCCTCTGAGCGCTGCTCCCCTTCGGCCTTGTTCTTGTTGGCCTCGTCCTCGTTCGTCTCCGTGTCGGTGCCGTTGTCGCTCTTGGACGTTTCCCCGCCCGTCTCGGCACTGCCGCTCTTCTCCTTACCGCGCGTGTGCATCGCGCGCTGGCCAGACCAAAAGAGGTACGCGTACGCACCGCCCGTCGTGTGCGCAGCTGGTGTCTTGGCGGCGAAGGAGGCACCACGCAGCATGCCGCCTGTCACGCTGCTCACCCGCGGCGACCTCGGCGAGCAGAGGCTGAGCGCTGGCGATGTTGTGGAAAAAAGAGCCTTGCCGTTGGTCAGCGACGCGGCGGCCATGGCGGAGCTGACTGGACGAATCATCAACGCGGGTCCAACAGATTTGAAGACAGCTGCTCCGCTGCGGCGCGCCACGAGCATCTCCTGACGTAGGTGCAGCACGGCGCTGCTCGTCAAGGTCGCGCGAAGACGAAACATGTTTTCTTTCGGTTTTCCTACTTTTTACCTCCTCCTCTTGGGTTGCCATAAACACACACAGACAGACAGACAGACAGACACAGACATCAGTAGACATGTGTTGTTGTGTATCATGCACACACACACACAACAAAGAAAAAAAAAATAAAGAAGAAACCACGTTTGAGAGAGAGAGAGATGGAGAAGATATGCGTAACGGTGGTTTTCTGTGCGTGCCTGCGCATCCATGTGTTTAGCATCAGACGTCACACATTTGTACGTACGGGACATGTCGTGGGCGTCAAGGGTAAGCCACGTACCGTCAAGTTCGTCTCCCGGCGTGTGCACTTCTTCTTTGTTGTCCTGACTCAACACAGATGTTATTTGTTTGCTTGCTTTTCTTCTTCTTGTTCGCTGGTCATTTCGTTCAATGCGTTTGCTCTGGTCGTGTGATCTTGTTACGACAGCGCGCTGATAGACGACTGGACATCACGCGCACGTGCTTCGAAGGCGCGCAGCGCTTGTGGGGTATCCTCAATCTTTATTTCCCTCGGTGCGGACGCTTTGGTGCCCGTTGGTGCGGGTGGGGGCTGCGCCAGAAACGCAGGAAGCGGTGAGATTTCCCGTGCGGCGCTCTGTTGGCCGAGCAGGGCGCCGTGCGCGGCCACCTCACTGCTGAGAGTGGACAAGCAGCGCCACAACGCCGCTTCAGTACCGCAGAGAGGGGTCGTTCCCGGTACGGCGGGCCCGGACTGCTGCGCGTGGGCAGCCGCGCTCAGAATGGACGTGGCTTCCGCCTCGCGAGCACGCGCCGATCGCTCCGAGCACAACCCTCGCACAAGCTCCTCCAGCTCGCCCACGCGTGCGTGCAGCGCCTGGCAGCCGCGACAAGGTACCGGCCAGTCATGTCCAGCGGGGGGTCGGTCGGCAGGTATGTGCGGTGCCTGTGATGTGAGGGCGTCCTGTTTCTTTTCCAGACGAAGAAGAAGCGCCATACAAATTTCCATGTCCTCGCGCTGTTGTTGTTGGTTGTCCATCAGAGCCTCGATTTGATTCACACACGCCGTCAAGTCGTGCGCGAGCGCAGAGATAGACAACGGCGGCGATGAAGATGGGGTCGCGGGCGATACGACGGCCTCGGCCTCGAGTGCCGTCTGTGACGTGGCCATTCGCGAGTGCTGTGCGCGAACAGACTCTATTCGGGTGTCGACGTAGTCCTGCAGACGTTGCACCAGCGTGTCCTGAAGGCTATCGACACGGTATTCAAGAGCGGTGATCGCCTCATTTCTCGTTTCGTCCATCCTCTGCTGCCTCTCCTTCGCATCCTCTTCAGTCTTGCCGCGATCGCGCGGTGCCTGTGGAGGATCAGGTGCGTGTGTGGTGAGCATGGCGTCCACAGCGGCGACCAATTCATCGGTGTACCGTTCCAACGTTGCGACGCGAAGCTGCAGCTTGACCACACTTTGCTCCAGCTCATTCTCGGCTGCTGTTGGCATACCTCTTGTCTCCTCTTCGTCTCACGATCTATATATATATGTGTGCGAAGTTCTTTAGTAATGTTCGAAAAGAGAGCGAGAGAGGGAAAAAGAAAAGTGTGGACAACGGCTGGTGTGTGTCGAGCCGCCACCTCCACGAGACAGGTATATGGCAACGTAACGTTGAGGGTAAAAGTACACGGAGAGAGAGAGATAATGGAAGGTCAAACGAAAAAAAAACACAAAAATGAACGGGACAAGAAAACGGATAGGAGCCGCAACGTTATGTTTGTATGCGATTGCACCACGGCGTTGTGCTTCTGTTCCTTTAGGACCTCGCAAGCACACGAGCAGACACGGAAAGCGACACGTTATGACGGACGTGCGCGACGTGACGTGTGTGCGTGCGTGTGTGTGGCTGACCTCTCAATACGTCGATAGGGACAGTTGTACTTGTTGCTCTGATCCGAACTGTTCTTTACTTTTTCTATAAAACAGGAGTGTGGCGTTTTTTTTTCCGTGTTCTCTGTTTGCTTCGATCTGTGGGAAAAAGAAGAAGATGACTCTATACGCGAGACAGGTATCGCAAACATAAAAAAAAAAAGGGAGAATTCAATGAGATGTGGAGCAGACAGAGGATGAACTCTTGTGCACTCTATTCGGCTTCTCCAGCCTATATATATACTTAAAACCTCGTCGGCTGTGTCGTTCCGATCGTCTCGCACGCATCCCCCTTTCCTTCCCTACGTCCTTTTTTCTCTCCGTATGTCACGTGCGGTCCCGCTACCCATCGCTAAAAGCAGACGTGCAGTGCCTTGGCGGCTTCGTTGCGTACATCACCGGAAGTATCATCCAACAGCTGTCGCAACAGCGTTAGCACGATCCCATTCTTTTCTTCGGCGGAAAATGCGATGAGAGGCAGGGCCAATTCACCCGCGCCAGCCGCGCCCTCACGGCGCCCATCGCTCTCCACACTGACCACCGCAGAGCCTGCGCCACTACCGGAAACACTCCCGCTTCGTGTGGCGCCTGCTGCCGCAGCCGACGTCGCCGGTCGACGGGGACCGTCCACTGTTGGACGAATTCGACGAATCATGTGGAAGAGCGGTGGCTTACCCATCAAAAGCTCGTACGTCGTCGCGCCGGCGGGCTGCGCGGACGCGGCGGTGGCGTGACTGTCACCAGCGGCCCGGGTGGCCGCGCTGTGCGGAGCGGGGTCCATGCCTGAGTTGGCGGCGCGATCGGCGATCAGGATCTGTAAGATCGTCTTGGCGACTACCAAACGCACATTCAACACACTGTCTTTGGCAAGCTTTTGCAGAAGTGGCAGCATCGTACCTTTCTTTTCGACACCCAGGCATAGCGCGACTTGGAGGAGCGCGTTGCGGCTCAGGTAGGTGTCCCAGGCTCGCGGTGTTTGGTAGATGATGGGCCATAGTGTGCTGTTGACGAATCCGTTGGCGAGGACAGGGTCAGTCGACACGCTGCCGGCCGCGGCGATGGCGTAGAGGCGTGCGCACAACTTCGTCGTCGCTGCGAGTGCGGCATCACGCACGGCCTTGACCTTGTCAAATAAGGTGTTCACGAGAAGTTGGAGTAGTTCCTCCTTGGCGAGCTTCTGCAGTGAAGCGGAGGCGGATGTCAGGAAGCAGAAGCACATCTCTGCCAACAGAGCGGCGTACCGTTCCCGATATCGCCACACGTCGTGCTTGGAGAGACCATCGAGACAACGCAGGAGCGCCTCGTAGCGAACACGTTGAGCGGCCTCCTCACCCTCCTCCTGACCTGCTGCTTGTTCCTTGGTCCCTTGTCGGATCAAAAAATGGGAGAGCTCGGACACCAATACGAGCTGCACGACGGAGCTTGTGTCATTCATCGCTGAGAGCAGTGTTTGCGTTGTACGGGTGAGGGCGTCCGCCCACGGCTGCTGCGTCAGCGGCGCGTCGGCCGCGGCCTCGCTGTAGTGCTCGTAATACCGTGTGACAGCAACCACGTGCGACAGGACGCCGGAAAGACTCGCGAGGCCCTTGACCGCACCGCAGCGCACACGTGGGAGTGGATCTGACAGGTTCAAGCGACAGTCGTCCACGACTACGTCGAGGAAATCGCGGAGATGGGCGAAGAGAGGGGTGAGCGCGGCGGCAAACTCACGGCGGCTCTGCTCCAGCTCCGCTTTCTCCGCTGGGCGGCTCGCAGACTGCCATTCGTGTTGTGTGTGCTTTTGGTGGCGGATGTGAGCGTCGTAGCGGGCCGTGGACGCGGCGATGCGTAGTGCGGCCTGTGTCAGTCCCTCGAACACGCCGCTTAGGCAGTGCGTAGAGAGGTAACACACCTCTGCCTCGTCATCCGAGAGCAGACTGAACAGCACACCAGGCTCGCCGAGGTGCGGCCCTGACCACGCTGCCGTGAGCAGCTCACAGGTGAAGCCAAAGTATGTGTTGGCGATAGATTGAAGAGCGCGTCGCAACGAGCCCATGGCCGCGATGGCGTCCATCACGGGCTCGCTGTTGTCCCTGTCACAGCGAATGGGCGCGGGAGAGGCGGCCACGTGCGAGAGCGAGACGAGGACGTAGAGAAATGCGGCGGTGAGGCTCGGCAGCCGTTTCGTCAGCAGCCAGCGCGTCTTCCACGAGGCACGCACCATGATGTAGCGTACACACGATTGGTAGAGAAGAAAAAGGAGGCGCACTGCGGCGGCCGTACGCGTGGCCAAAACGGTCACCGAAGAGTCCGCCTCACGTCGACCCGAGACGATGACGTCCACAAAACTGCTGAGCTCCGTCGTGAGGAGCAGAGCCGCCCGCTTCAGTGTCTTCTCAATGGACGAGACGACGACTTCCAGCAAGGAGTAGTCCGTTGACGCTGGGCTCTCACCCATGCTGGATGCCACCACCGGTGTCTGCTCCGCAGTGAAGGCGAGCGCGTCGACCGGCGAGACAAGCAAGCGCACGAGTGCGTCCGGCACATCCTCTTCCGTCTGTGTTCGTGGTCCGCGCGGTGAGGCAGGCGGCAGTGTCATCGAGAGCTGCGAGGTCATCCCGAAGCAGCTGGCGCGGCGAGATCGCTGCAGGCCAGACGCACCGCTACGCGACCGCTCACCCAGCCGCGGCGACCCACTACCGCTTGCTCCGCTCAGCGGTTCCGCCTCGCTGGTCGCCTCTTCGCGGCACGACCGCATTTGCTGGGGGAGCGCAGCTGCCGGCTCCCCGTGGAGAAGCGCTGTGGTCTGCATCAGCTCTGACAGCAAGTGTGGCAAGGCAGCGGGCGGGGCGACGACTTGTGCGAGCAGGCGCACCACAACGTCCAGCGTTGCCGCCGGTACTTCCTGATCGGCCGCCCCCGCTTCGTCGCTCCGCGTGCGTGACGATCGGCTCCCCGCGACGGCCGGGCCGGACCCCACCACGTGACGGATCCCCAGGCACGGCTCCACACTCGCCAACATGGGCAGACAACGTAGTAGGCTCAGCCGCAGCACGTGGTGCATGCCAAAGGCCGACGCGATGCCCGCGACACCGCGGCGCCAACCCGCGTCTGCCTCCGCTGAAAGGGCGAGCGCGCTGTCGTTCACGCGCGGTTCGGCTCTTGTCTTGCTTTCGCCCTCGTCATCGTCGCGAACGAGAAGGACGGCGATATCGTCCGGTTGTCCAGTGCGTGTTTTCGTCGCAAAGGCCACGTCCCAAGTCGCCAGCATGGGCACGCGTGCCTCCAGTGGCCCGGGTCCGAGTTGTACCAGCCACTCCCACGTCGGTACTGCGGTGGCCAGCTGAACAGGCACGAGTAAAAAGACACGGTGTGCGTAGAGCTGCGTGTAGAGCGCGTTGATCGCGACGGGCAGCGCCGCGTTCAGTCGCATCCACACGTTGTCAGCGCTACCTTCGGCCTCGCTGCCGCCGGCACGGCTGTCGACCTCCGACGCGACCAGCCCAGCCTCCACCGCGGCCGTCACACAAAAGGCAAGGTGGAGGTGCGTGGTGAGTGTGTGGAAGAGTTGAGCGTCGTGCGCGAGCCGGAGCGGAATCGACGGCGGCGCCACCACGGCCACGGACGCAGCGCCGGAAGCGCGCTGGCTCAGCTCGCCTGCGACGTTGTGTGCAGCGGCACGTCGGCTGAAATCAAGTGCGCGTGTGAGGGCGTACACGAGTCCTGTGATCGCCTCCACACCGACCGCTACCGCTCCTGGCCATGAGGAACCCAACAGACGCTGGAGAAGCTGTTGTAGCGTCTGCCAGCGCACCCCGAGTGCCGCAGGGACCGCTTTCTCCGCCGCATCGAGGTAGTCCGCGGCGAGAATACGATGGCGTGGCGCGGCGGAGGGGCTAGCGGTGATTAAGTGGAACCACGAAACCACATCGCTCGCCAAGGCGCGCGCACGCACGTTCAACGTGAATGGGTCGGTACTGACGCCGTGGTCGCGTACACTGCCCGATCCCGACTGCGTGCCATCACCGCTGCCGTCGCTCACCGCGTCGCTGTTGCCAAAGCTGTCGGAGGCGTAGCTGATGCCAAGCGTGTCAAGCGGTGCTCTGCGCAGGAGCAGCATCTTTTCCTTTCCCCCTTTCGCGATCAATGCACTGCCAGACGTGCCGTGGTTACCTTCATCGTAACCCGCCGAGTTCAACACGCCGGCATCGCTAAGACGATCGAGGTACGGTGTGAGGAAGCGGAGGCGTACATCGGCGGCCTGTTCGAGCTTGACAGACTCCAGTGCAAAGAGGGTTTGGTAGGTGCCTTCATCCAGCAGTGCTTTACTATGCGTGCCCTGACCGGACTCTGCAGGCGAAGCGGCCGATACAGCTGATGAGCCTGACGCCTGTACGGATACACCAAGGCGCTGGTGATAGATGTAATCCAGCGGTGTCCACGGTGTCTGTGTGGCGCTGACGGTAGACTCGGAAAGCGCGATCGCACGGAGGCGGTATTGCTCAAGAACCTCGCGAAGCTGGCGGAGCACACGCTGCCGCGGATCGACAGCCCCCGCTGACGCCGCGCGCCGCACCGACGAAGACGTCGAGGCGGATGACGATGATCCGGCCGCTGCGGCAGCCGACATGGACGCCGCCGCCTGCGTGCTGCTGCCATCCGTCTCATCGGTGCCGTCCTCGTCGCCATCCCCACCAACGGCACCCGCCTGCTGATCTTCCAATGACTGCATCACGTGCACAGGGACAAGAAACTTGCGGTCCCAGCCCTCCAACGCGGAGCCCCGGTCGAGTGGGACACCGAAGCACATATGTGGCACCACGACCTCCGCGGCAAACGCACGAAGCCGCTCTTCACGACACGCACCGAGCCTCTCCACTACCGGCGTCGCCTCCTCCAACGTGAGAAAGGCGTACGTGCTGTCGTCTGCTGGCGCACTAGAGGCGGATGCGGATGCGGCCTGCGCACGATCCTTGGCGAGTCGATCGCGCTCCGACTCGGTGGTCGTGTGCGGTCTCACCAAGCCGAGCAGCGCCACACCTACTGCAAACGACAGCGGCGCGTCTTCCTCCTCGAGGCACCGCAACAAGTACGGCACCACCTCCGCGTGCGTCCAGCGCGGACCTAATTTGGCGCAGAGAAGCGGTAGCTGCAGCACGGCACGGTACCTCGCCTCCCGCACGGCGCGCGGCTCGAGGCTGTTTTCCTCCGCGGCGAGTCGGGCCATGGCAAGCTCGTCTTCATCTAGGTCGTCCACGTCGTCGAACGCATCGGGCGCGGCCACCACACCATCGCACGGAGGTAGTGGCCAGAAGAGCAAGTCTTCCAGAACCGAAAGAGCTACAATTCGGTTGTCCATTCGCCGTAAGCACACACACATACACACACACACACACACAACACAACACAACTTCTTCTTTTTGTTTTTGAATTTGCTTCTTGTTCAGAACAGATGCGTCAATGTGCTATCAACCAAGCACAACAGGTAATCCTGGGTAGCGAGAAGCAACAAAACGAAACAATGCGTGGAATACACGAGACAACAGTGATGACAACGCGAAACTGTTATTGTTTTCTTTTTTAGTGTACACATTTTTGTTGTTGTTGGTAATGAGGGAGACAAAAAGTGCGAAAAGACAGAGTGAATCACAATGAGGAGCGAAAACACACACGCATACACATACACACACACACACGGGTAGAAGTGTTCAATGAGTGTAGACCGACACACACGCACACACACGCACACACACGTGCTGCCGAATAATGCTGGACGTGGTGAGCTGTACAGACACGCACCAAGACACCTACGTCTAGTACGCCCTAGAAAAGGCATGTTCAACCCTTCTTTGTATTTCTTCTGCGAGACTTGTTCATGACTAAATATACGGCCCCTGTCTTGTTCGTTTTGAGTACACCTCGAGCACGATCACACGATCTCTCTTTTTAATTGTTTGTTTTTGTGCTTTCCCGCATGATCTCTACGCACCAGGGTTGTATGGGCGTGCGTGTGCGTGTGTGTGTGTTGGGAAAGGGAGACATGCCAAAGAGGAAAGGCTCACTAAGAGAAGGGAATACAGCAAACAAGTATTAAACGTTAGTGCTGTTAGGAAATGACAAATTAAGCGTAATGTGTTAATGATGACACGCACAGTCCAAAACAGAAAACCACCACCACCACCATAATAACACAAAGATGTCGTCAGCGATAGCTGCACACATGCGTGCGCCAAAAACGGAAAAAAACACGAAAACGAAAAGATCTCCGTTTTTGATCTGTTTGTGGTTCGCCGTTCATAGTGCGTGCCTGAATGGTCAGCGTCACTCGAGCTTCGCGTACTGCAACACGAGGTGACGTCCGTACAGGTGCGTCGCCTTGAGCGTCTCCAACGCTCGTGCCGCTTCGGTTTCCGACATGAACTCGACGAAAGCAAAACCACGGTGGTTGTTCTCGCGGTGCGCGGTGAAGCTGTGACGCTTTGTCGGCACACGCACGCTGCGGACTTCGCTGAACGCGGAGAAGAGCTCGCGCACGTCCTTTTCTGTCGCCTCGAAGGGTAAGTTCTTGACGATGAGCCGAAGCGGGTCGCAGCCAGGAGGGACCTTGGTGTTGGCGGCGGCACCACCACCACCGTGCGTGCGGCTCCGCGCGATGACAGCACTGCCCTTGTTCAGATGGTCGTCTTCATCGTCGTCGTCTGCGTTCTTGTTGGTGACGAGGCTGTGAGACGCACTTGCCGCGCCATCGGCGGCGATCGTGGCCGCGCCCTTCGTGAGCAGCGCCGCCGCCGTCTGCTTACTCACGACACAGGACAAGGTTCGACCGGCGAAGCTGCGGTTGTGTAGCTTCGCCTGACAGTAAACCATCGTGCTCTGGTCCGCGAGTGAGAGGAAGGCGCGGCCCTGATCCTTTTCGTACACCAAGCGCTTGATGAACTGATCAGGTGCCTTGGCCAGACGCGGGCACTGATCAACCACGTACGCGTAGAACTCGTCTTCGGTGGCGGCGAAGGGTAGGTTGGTGATGAAGAGCGTACACACTGCATTGGCAGCCTTCTTGTTGGCATCCGCCTGAGCTTCCTGGTCCGCGTCTTGGCTCTTTTTGAGACTGGTGTTCAACGCACTCTGCTCCGCATCCGAGTCGTCGTCATCGTCGTTGTGTGGCTTCTGCATCGTCGCGTGATCAGGCTCGCCACTCGCCGCGTCCTCGATGATGGCACCAACAGGGGCCCACTCCAGAAAGAGCGGGGCGTTGTGGAACGACTTGTAAGCGAGGCGCGTGAAGGCGATTCGGGCATCTTGTGGATGATAAAAGCGGAACAGAGCAAAGCTGCCGGCCGCGGGAAACACTGACGTCTCCAGTGAGCCGAAGCGCGCGAAGAGCTTCGCCAGTTCCGCGGCCTCCTCGCCGTTCTTGAGCTGGATGTTCTTCACAATCATTGTCGTGTTGCTGCGCGGTTTGAGAAGGTTTTCCTGCGCGCTGCCAATCACATCGAGTGAAACGCCTTCGTCGCCAAGCACCGTCTGCACCTCCGAGGTTAGGTACGCCTCGGCAATGGCTGCACGCACAGCCGCACCCTTCGCGTCGACACCCACCACATCGCCCGAGCGGACACCGAGCCGCTGCGCCATTGTCTCGACGGCCGCGTGGCTGTTCATGTACATCGTGTTCCACCGCAAGAGACCGTTGCCGCCCTGTGCCGCCTCCGCTGCCCGTGCCTCTTTTTCACGATCTTTCTTGAATGCCGACGCACCTGCGAGGCCACCACCTGCGGCGGACGTGGCAGCCGCGGCCGCCTCTTGTTCGCGCACGCGCTTGCTGTGCGGGTCTTCCTCAGCGGCGCTCACACGGAGCAAGCGTCCCATGAAGATCGCACCTCGGCAGCGCGTCAGAGCACGCACGGCGTCCTCGTCCTGGACGAATCGCACAAAAGCAGCGCCTTTACTCTGTTTCGTGTCCTTCGTCAGGGGGATGTGCACCTCGGCGACTGGACCGACGGTCGACGCGGCGAACTGCTTGACCTGATCCTCCGTCGCGAGGTACGGCAGATTGCCGATGCGTACGCGACAGGACACTCTGGCCATCTTCGTCTGTTCCTCCAAAAGCTGAGCAGCGACCTCTGCCTTGGAGAGCTTCTTCTTCGCCTTCTGTTTAGAGGCGTCCACCCCCGTCGGCTGTGCAGTCGAAGGGGCCGCCGAGGTGCCAGACACGTCATGTGTTTCGCCACGTTCCGTCGCGTCCTCTTCTTCATTCGTCACCGCCGCCGCGGCCGTCGCAGGGGCCGCCTTCTCACCGCTGCTGCCAGTCGAGCCTCCGCCCAGCTGCGCTAAGAAGTCCAAATCGCTGACTTCACCCAGAGCACGCTGCTTGGCAAGCGCTTCTCGCTCCGCTTCCTCCGCCGCTTGCTTTTCACGCAGGGCCTCACGCACGAGGGCATCCGTGTCGAGGGCGTCGATGTCAGGTCGCCGTGGCTCTGGCGCATCAACGGACGATGATGAGGTGCCATTCGCGTGCGGAATGAGCAACTCGGCCGCCCAGGCTGGGCCTTCCGTTTCCTTCGTTCGCTCATCAATGAAGGCTTCACGCCGGCGCTTTTGGCGGCGCTCAGCTTCCGAGAGAGGCGCTTCAGCTTCGGTAGGGCCATCAGACGCTGCGGCCTCCCTCGCACCTGGTGCGCTGTCGTGTTCACCGGGCGAGCGGTCGCGCTTCTTGCCCGCGGTAGACGCGGCGGTGGCGTCCTGGGCCTTGGCCAACTTCTTCTGCATGTTCGTGGTCACCCCGACCTCGTTTAGACCCTTGGCGAGCTCCACCGTGATCTTGGCGCTGCGAAAGTACGTCTTATCGAAGAATTTGACGACGTAGTGGCCCGAGGACGCGCTGACAAAGCCGACGAATACCATTCGCACTGTCGGCGTACAAGATGTGCGTGCACCGCCTCTCCCTCGTCCTCGCTGGTTGTGTGCAGATCCCCGTTTTTCGTTTTTGCTTCGGACGATCGTGATGTCGGTGATGTCCAAGCGCGGCGCGTCCGCCGGGACCGTGGTGAGGATGAACTGCCGCACATCATCCTCAGTGATGTTGTTCGGCAAATTCAAAATACGCACACGAGACATGGAAAAAAAGAGAGAGAAGAAAAAACAAACAAACACGTGTCGCAAAGTGAAGTGAAAGCACTACGTGCTTGCGGGATTGAATGGAGGAGAGGTAGATCGTGACGGTAGGTAGGGGACGATAAAAACGTACCAGGCACTGGTCTGTACGTGTGCACATGGAAACCAATGTGTCCTTGATGTCGTTAATCTGTGTGAAGTGAGCACACCTCGGTGGGCGCGGGGTGAGCGATGCATCGCGGAGGCGCACGCACCCCCCCCCCCGAGGGCAAAAGAAACACACAACTTGGGTCTTTGGCGGTCTATCACCGCAAATAGCGGTGCCATGAGTTTCGAAGCCACCCTGATGCTCAGAATACAAATGCGTTCCGATCCCATCACGCGCTCACAATGATTTGGGTACTCTTCTTCCTCTCTGTCTCTATCTTTTGTCAGCGACAATCTGATCTCGTACATGTCGCGCGAAAGCAAACAACAACAAAAAAAAAAAAGTGAGAAGATGGAGGCCGCACATACAGCAGCTTGGGAGAGACAAATACGGATGCGAGCGGGGGGAAGAGAGAGAGAGAGAGAGGGAGAGAGGCGAGGCTGCCGTTTAGTGTTCGCAGCGACAGTCCCTCGTTTGCGCTCACGTGCCTACCAGGTCACTAAGGTATACGCAACCCACACTCGTCATTTTCATGATTCGTTTCCGTTCTCTTTTCTAGGTTCGCTTTATTTTTTTTTCATTTTTTTTTTGTGTTTTAGTACCGCGCCAAACACTCCCTGACCTCTGTCATGTACAGTGTGTTGAAAGGCATCGCCCCATCCATTTGTGGGTTAATCGCGGTGAAGGTCACGCAGCACGTGAAGCGCACCGAGAAGATAAAAAATAAGAAGATGGCGGCGAGCAGCAGAAACTTCGCCGGCACCTTAAAGGTGGCGCTGGCACCCATGGCGGACACTCACAAGCGGAATCCAACAAAGAGCAACGGAAAAGACAAAGATAGTGGTAACCACCAACAAAGATACGCCGATAGTTTTGAGAGAGAGAGAGAGAGAGCTAGAGAGCTAGAGAGTCGGAGGCTAAAATACAATAAAATAAAAATAATTGGAACGAACCAATCGGATGACGATGCAACCTCAATCGACAGTCAAAGACAACTCAATTACTTCTTTAAAGTGGTGCGTTCGGTGTGAGTGTGTGTGTGTGTGTGTGTGTGTGGAAGAGAGCGAGAGAGGTTGGAATGGGGTGCTTTTGGACGCATGCGACATAGGGACATAGGTGATTGACATCATTCCCACACTGGTGAATTGCTCTGGCTGTCATGCGTACTACTTCGAACCCCATCACGGAGATGGACGCTCGCTTGTACATACGCGATTCACCTCTACGATGCGTTCTGTTCTTTTTGCTGTTGTGAAACAATTTTATTTCCTTGTTGACGGTCAACAAGAAGGAAAGCGCGACGAGAAGCGCAGCGTGTAGTGCGGTGTTCATAAGAGCGAGATACTCCTCATCCGTTCTCCCCATCTCTCTCACACACTCCGACACACAGGAACTTGCAGTGAGAGGAGGAAGTTGGCGGCAACAAAAAACTGGAGACAGCCGGACTGTGATGAATGAGCAGAGGGGATAAACAATCGCGACTCGTCACCATGAAGATGTTTTCCCCCCTCAGATCGGACCGTCTTCTGCGAGCTTCCGACGACGCTTGTGTCCTGGTGCGTTGGGGTTCTCGCGCTCGTAAAACCACTGAAGCAACGTGATGGCGTCTTCCGCCCGATGACCTCCCACACTGCTGTAGCCACACACCCCACCACGCTGTTTCGCCACCTCGCCCCGCACATCCGCACCGGCCGCTTCTCCACCTTCAGCCGATGGTGCAAACGTACTCAAGTCGTTCGCCACCGGCTCATGTAGGGCCAACACCGTGCCGTTTCCACCGAAGCGAGGATTACCCGCACCGAAATACACGTGCCCTACGCTGTTGTACAGTAGCATGGAGGCACACATAATACACGGCTCGACTGTCACGTACAGCACAAACTGTGAGAGCGGCGTGCTTCCGCCTTCGCCCACCTCTGCCGTGGGAAGTGGAGAGACAGACCTGGGAGACGACGACGCGGCAGCCAACGGCTCGGCAGTCACGGACCTGCCACGTGCGCACGGCAGCGGCGCGTGCCGAATATGTGCGGTGAGCGCGTCAAGCGCGACGAACTCGGCATGTGCGAGTGCGTGACGCAGACGATTGGTGGCGTTCCGTCCGTGAAAAATTTGTCCAGGCTCTGAGCAGGCCAAACGCAACGTCGCCTGGACCTCCTCGGGGACGGGCGCGTCGTCAGCAGTATTGAAGTGACCGAGCTCAGCGAGCTTTCGATTCAGCGCCGTGTGCACGAACACACAACCGACGGGGACTTCGCCTTCATGCAATGCTGTGCGGGCTTCTTTAAAGGCCTCCTCCATCAGGATGGGCACATACGGGTGCGACTCATTGTGAGGATGTCCTGCGAGCATGAGCGGCTATGCGCACCACGAAGTGCGCAATAAACTCTATCCCTCTCTTTCGTCGTCGAATGTGCCGATAAAAGAACAAGGAGAGAGGCGAACAAGAAAAAGTGTGTGCGTGTGTGCGAGAGAGCGAGTCGATGAAGACGAAGAGAGAGGCGAGTGAACAGGTGTGTGCGTGTGTGCACGCGATGTCAGCTTTTTTTTCTTCTCTCAACGACGTATCATGATTGAAATCAGAGATCGATAGAGAGAGAGAGAGGCGTGTATCACAGACACACGTACAAGAAGTGAAGAGACAATGCCTCCGAGAGCCAGCCACGTCCATAATTGACAGATAGGCGTAACTGACACAGAAAAGGAAAGAGGAAGCTCGCGGTACACGCTGTGCTCTCACCCCCCGGTCTCACACTTCACGCTCTCGCATCACACCTGCACATACGCGCTAACCACACCTTTTTTTTTTGAAACCGTTGCGATTCCATTGTTCTCTTTTGAACCGCCCAACTGATTGATAAATCTGGTGTATAAAACGCGAACTGAAGACACAAGAAGAAATAAAGCAAAGAAAGACAGATAGTCTGCATTCTGGTGAACAAGGACGAGCAGTGGGCGAAAAAGAGAAAAGCCGGTCGGAAAAACCCACAGTGATGAGGAGAACAACATATGCGATCTCGCATGCGTGAGTTGACAAAAACACAATTTGAGGATACATCTTTGTTTAATGTTGAGCGTCTCTCCCGTGTCGCTTCTTTTTTTTTTTCTTCATTCCGCCTCATCATTTTTTTTTTTTTAAATTTCTCTCCCAAGAGCGTCTGACCACGCCGTTGTTTCAATTCCGTACAAGAAAGGCAAACGGTCGCAAGCGAAACAAATAAACAAACGGAAAAGAAAAGAACAATATATGTGTGCGTCAGCTGTGTGCGTCAGCTGTGTACGTGCACAATAACAAATACGCGAGCGTTCTCTTGGTTTCTTAATCTTCTAGGATCTCTCACGTGAAATTTTCTGAGCATCTACGTTCGGCAAAAGTCAAAAACGAAAAAAAAAAAGAAAAAAAGTTTGACAAAAGAAAAGCTATCCAGGCATTTTTCTTCTTCTCTTGGTGGTTCACTGGTATACACGAACCTCTTTTACGAAGGCTCGCCGGTGAAGATGTTGTATGTCTGACGGTTCGCATACCCAGCGCCAGGGCGGAAGCCGCGGCCGGTACTTTCGGAGACTGATTGACCTTGCGGTGGCTGCTGCTGGCGCTGCTCCTGAGGCTGACCGCCGTCCTGGTCGTGAGCCTGACCGCAGCGCTGATTCCCCGGTGCGTGCGAGTAGCGACCGGGCGGCTGTTGCTGCTGGGTCTGAACAGCCATTTTACTCGCGCGGTGATCGGTGGTGTCGTGGTCGTAAACACTGCCGCCCTTGTAGACACCCTCTGTCTGCGTCGTGTTCCACTTGAGGTTGTCCTGACCCATAATCTCCTTCATGGCATTACCTCCGACTTGTTCGCGGTACAGCTTACTCTGGCGTACACACGGGCGGTCACCAAGAACGTTACCCTGGTTCTGGGTCAGCGTGGGATCTGCCGCATGCGCGTGTCCAGGCATCGCAGTGTGTGTGTGTGTGTGTGTGTGTGTGNGGATGTGAGAGACCCTGTTTGTATCGAGTTCTCTGAACGGGTGCGGAAACGACACGAGGAAGGGAAGCAAAGCGTGTTGGATGCGCTGAAGGGTGACACTGAAGTGGAAACGAATTGGAAAAACAGAGAGGCGAATATCACCAGGACAGAGCATTCTGAAGAGAGGTGGGCCCCGCCCTTGGTACAACAGGGAGGGCGTGTTGGTGCGCACAAGAGCCGGATCCAGACCGACGTGTCTAGACGCGCGCAGACGGGAACGGCACGGTGTGTACATACCTACCGAGACAGAGAGAGAGAGAGAGCCTCTCTCCCACGTTGTTGTGTGTGTGCTTCTCTCGTTCTCACTGCGAGACACGCGCACATGACGACGACGTGTTTCATGCGCGCTCTAGTGCGTAAGCAGATGTGCACTCTTCCGTGGATACGTGTATACGACCGGTGAGACTCTTTATCGTTTTCACAACATTTTTTTTTTTTTAATTCGTGTTCGTGGAAAGCAATAAGTATCGGAGCTGAGCAAACGAGAGAACCGGGATAAAAATACAAAAGACAGCAAACAAATGCGAAGTGACGGAAGTTACTGCAGAGCATTCACAAACTAAGTTGCAACCACTTTTCTTCTTCCTCCTTTTCAGCACCATTAATGATGACAGCGTCTGGTGAGTCTGAGATCGAAATATAATAAGGCCCGTGAAAACGAAACAAACGAAACAAACAAACAAACAAACAAAAAAAAAGGAGATCTACACTGAGACTCTCAGAGAGCCAGCACGCGCTTCTGGAGGTGAGAGCGCGCATGCGGTAACACATCATCATGACATCACATGAATGAGCACACACAGTACCAGAGAAGAAAAAAAAAAAAAGAAAAGACGTGGGAGACGTGAGCCTCTGCTCATGGGCAGTATTTGTTTTTTGTTCTTGCTCGCTTGTCCCTTATCCACTCGGGCACCTGTGGGACGTGTGCTTGCATCGTCTTTTCAGCGCATTTCACGTCTCATCGTGTGTGCGAGTCTCCCGTCCGCCTTCAGTAAGGAGAAAAGGAAAAGACAACAGACACGAGCACACGAAGAGACATGAAATGAATCGAAGAAGAAGCCGCACCTGTCTCCCTTGGGCATCTTGTCATGCGTTGTGACGCAGACTTTAGACGCACCAGGATAAAGGAGTGGGCTCAATGCTTGGCAACATGACCCCCACCCCACAGAAATGTAGACACTGTTGTCCAATTAGAGCAAAACGGGAAAAAAGAACAAAACAAAACAAAGGCAACGCTATGCACGCGTACCTACACTCTCACACAGTCGTCTCGTTCTGCCGAGGGCGGCGATCGAGCGATAACAGCAGCGGTGACGGTGTGACGCTGAAGGTGAAATGTTCAGTGAAAAAAAAAAAGAACAGAAATTCACAGACACGTGTTGAGAGAAGAGCGAGACGCACTGTTCTTGCTGTTGGTAGAGATCACTGTGCACGCCAGGAAGGCGAACGGTGCCCTTCCGTGTGCGTGCGTGTGTGTCCACGCTTTTTTCCTTCTTCTCACTCTCATTCATTGGTCTGCACAGACGAGAGTTAAAAGACAAAAATAAAAACAAAAACAAAAAACAAAAACAAAAATAAAAACAAAAAACGTTCGATATTAGTCAAGACACGCTTCCTTTCTTTTTTTCTTCTTTTCGGTTTTCTGGGTGCCTGCATCAAGCACGTCTCGGCTATAAAAAGCGTATCGGCCATGAGCAGCACAGGAGAACAAAAGTAAAGACACCAACAAAACAGAAAAAAAGAGAAAAAAAAAAGAAAAAAAAAACACAAAAGGAAATGGCATGCATGGGGGGCATCCATGCTCTACTCAATGTGCCTGAGCCACGATTTAATGGCGGCGCGCTTACGCTGCAGAGTTAAATTCGCGGCCAGTAACGCATCACGCTCGGCGGCTTCACGGACCCGAGCCTGGGCGAGACTCGCGTCGGGCTTCCGAGATGGCATGACAGCTGGCATGGGGAAGTCGTCCGGCAGACGGCGGGATGGGTTACCGACAACTGCCTCAGGGAGACGTTGGCTGTGGCTGCGCGTGCGGCTTGAGGTACTCGCGGCGGCGTTCTGCGACGGTGCACAAACATACACGGCGTCTCCACCCGCGCCCGCACCCTTATTGGTTGATGCGCTTGTCTGTGCCTGCGCTGCTTTCGGAGCGGAGCCGGCAACCTGCTGTCCATTGTCCGCCACGACATCGCTGCCTTCGTCTTCGTCTCCTTGTTCGTACCAGTGATGCACAGCACCCGAGGGCACGCCGCGCGCACCATCGTGTAACCACATCGCCGCCACCGCCGCCGCCTCTGCACTCATGACGGCCTCGCTCTCCTTGACAAGCTTCAACAGTCCCTCGGCGTTGGCCTTTTCCGCGGAGTGCTTGACCTCAGCGATGGCCGCTTCAGCGGCGTAGAAGGCCTTGTGCTGCGCCAGCTGTGCGACCGTCAGAAGACTCTGCGCGTGCACATTGTACTGACCTGTGCGCACGGGTGTCAGACACGAGCCCTGGCGTGGAGGGTGCAAACACCCTGGCATACCATTCACGCAGCGTTCGGACGTGTTGCTGTCTTCACTTCCGCGAGGCCCGCGAGGACGTGTCATCGGTGTGTCGACGCGTGACGTGGTAGACGTGACGTGCGTGGATGGCGACACCATCTTGTGGCATCGCGCGCAGACGCACGCGCCAGACTTCGACTTGGCAACGGCTGTGCTGCTGGAACGTCTGACACTACGGCGACTTACGCTCACGGGCCTATCGTCCGTCTCTCCCTCCACATCGTCGTAGTCCTCGTCGCCGCTGAAGCCCTCTGGATCGGAGAATATTTCCATGACCGCCTCCGCCATAAGCGCGCGTCGTGCACGCTCAGTCGCAGCGGTGTTAGTCGCTTCCAGTAACACACCTGGGAATGAGTGCGCGAACACAGCGACTCTGGCATCACCTCCAGCCCGTGCTTCACCCTCATCGCCGTTTTCGCCACCACTGTGCGGCGTTGTCGCGGAGCATCTGGCATATCCTCGCTCGAACACGCCACGCTCCGCCGCAGCGTTGCCCGCCACACCCACCACACCGGAGCGGCTGATCCCGTGGCGCGCGTGACGCGACGGGGGGACCGCGGTGGCGGCGCCTTCACTTCGACGATCGCAGAGTAATTCGCACGGTGAACACGGGGACGCGGTCGCGGCATCACCAAGGTTGTATCCCGCCGGCTGCGATGGGACCTGCGCAGTCCCCGCACGCGTCTCCACGTCTTCGCGACGTTGCCGTGCCCTCTCCTGCTGCTCCGCTTTCTCGCGCCGCCACACCTCCACGCGTGCGAGTTCCTTCGCTCGCTGTTTACGCGCGTGCTTCTCCTCCTTACGCGCGCGCCGCTCCTCCATGTGTGTGAAGAACCAGTTCGTGAAGGGTAGGAAGCCGACAGTGTTGGCGGACGATGGCGCACCACCGCCCAGACCGCCCGCGCCGACAATGATGGGACTCGTCCCACGAGGTGCACTACCCAGCTCGCTGCTCGGGCTGTTGTCGCGGTGGAGAATCACACCGGGCTCCTTCGTGATGTCTCTGCCGCCCGCACTCGTCGCGGACGCGATCTTCTTTACCTTGCGAAGACCGCGGAAGAGACGGAAACTACCGCTGCTACTGCCGCTACTTGTCGCCGCGGCAGAGGCCTCGTGCGGAGGCGGAAGGCCACCGTTGTTCTTGCTGTTTGACTGACTCGTGGTCCCACTGAAACTGCTGCTTCGGTTCGCATTGCCAGTGACACTAGGAGCCGCCGCCTGACGCGCGCGTGCGGCCGCGGCACTACTCCTGCGCGCGTGCGCGTCAGCCTCTTCGTCGTCCTCGCCATCACTCCAGTGGCGTGGAGCCACAGCGGCATCACTCGTCACGTCTGCCGGTGTGCCATCCGGTGTGGCCCCGACCACGAGCGGCGATGGTCGTTGTGTGGAGGTGTGGAGCGTCGTGTGCGCATACAAAGGCACCTTGGGATTGTGGTGGCTGTTGTTCCCACCATCGGCCATGTCACGTAGGGATAAGGGCGGTGACACATCCTCGCTCGCACTGAGAGAGCACACACGTGGCGAAGACGTCGCGCCTGCGGCAGCAGACGGGGTGAGCGGATGCGAGCAGGTGCAGTAAGCGTGGCTCGTGGAGCGGCTGTGCGTGTGCTGCGAGACGTCCCGTACACTCTCTACCCCACCGCCAGCGGCGTTGGACGGAGTGGCCTTCGCGACCGCGTCCGCTCCCTCCCGCCTGACCCCACCCGGCTCTCTTCCTCGCGTACAAACGTCGCCGTCTTCTTCGTCCTCATCAACATCGAGGTTCGTGAAGTGCGCATCACAGCGCGCGGCCACATCGGGCGGGACCCAGTGGCGCCACGAGAGACCATCCATACCCGCACCGAAGGCACACGAAGAGGTTGTGGTGATGCTCAGCTGTTCCAGCATTTCTGCATCACGGTGGTAGTTGTCGTCGAAGGGAAACCAGGGGACGTCACCGTCCGTGGTGGACGCTGCATCGCCTGAAAGGCTCTTTGCGATCTCTTTCGCTGTCGTCACCGCGGACGGCGTGGTGCGTGCGGTGCCCGGGGACACTTTTGTTGTCACTTCCACATCACGCCTGCTCGCCCCACCTCCACCTCCGCTTTCCGTCAAGCTCGCCGAGCGTGAGGGCGCGGCCTGCGGGGTCGCCGGTGAAGGCGTCGTTGCCGCTGTGCTCGCCGCGGAGGCGATACCGCGATTATGAAGACTGTAACAGTGGACTTCGGCGTGCCGACGACGGTGTGCGTCGAGGCGTCGCGTGGCCGCCAGCTGGTCGGCCAAGCCCGGGCAGTACGCGCTCGTGGGCGCGTACATGTGGGCAGCACGACGGCCACTGGGGTCCTCGTAACGGCAGAAGATACGTCCCACTGTGGGGCCTGCCGCTGGCGTTGACGCGGCCACTGCTGCTGTGGTCGCTGGCGGCGTCGGCCCGCTGGTCGCCGCACACGCGCGGTTACTCGCTGCCGGGGCGGCCATGGTGCCGTTGAGCGCGATGGCCGTTTCACCGGGCAGAGATTGGCTGGCGAGTTTGGGCCGCGTCCAGGCAGGGCTCGGCGGCGCGCTCTCCCCCTGCCCGGTGCACTCCGGCAGCCACATGGTGAAGGTCTCCGGTGACTTGTTCCCGCTCACCGCAATCGGAGCCGCATGCGGGGACGTCTCGGTGTACGGCGTCGAGGCCCGACCGGGTGTCGCCGTACCTGGTGCAGGCGGCAGCGACAGATGGTGCATGGGCCCACTGTAGCCTGTCGCAGACGCGTGTGCCTGCGGTGGGTACACGGAGGACGACGTCCCACCACCACTGCGGTGCTGCATGGCTGAGGGCATGCTGTACCCACATCGCGCAGGACTCAGCGCGAGTTCGTTGGGATCGAGTGGCCGCAGCAGCGGGGTCACGGCGTGGTCCCAAAAATCGCTTGACTGACGACTGTACTGTATACAGCTGTTGGGCTCGTCCTCGAACAATGGAAGCGGTGCGCCGGGGGTGGTAGTGGCGAGACTCGAGGCCCCGGCCTCCGTCATCGCGGTCGGCATCATTCCGTAGGAATAGTGCCCCATAGGCGCATCGCTGTCGTCGCGCTTGCGCTCGACGTAGGCGCCGGTCACACCGGACGGACTCACCTGATCATATGGCCGAGGACGGCTGAGCAGCTCCTGGGGGGCGGGCGGCCCGTTGTGAGGCGACCATGGATAGTATGTGACCAAGGCCGGTGGCAGCGCGGCGCCTACAGACGGCGACGGCGGCGACGAAAAACAAGGCGCGCCACCGGCAGAGCCACCGTGGTGCGACCGGAACGACGGCTGACGGAGCGTGCGTCCGTCGGTTTGACCAGCGGGGACGGGCACAGACACCACAAAAGGCGTGGGTGGGTTCGACCCTGTGCTGCCACTGGCCGCCAATCCGGCCGGCGAGGAGGAATACGTGCCTAGGCCACTCCGTGTTCGACAACAGCGACCGTCAGGCGATCGCATGATCGGCGCACTCGGGCTGAGCACGAGACTGGAGGCCAGCGGCGTGGAGGCTGCACCGGATGCCTGGCTCACAGCGACGGCAGACACGCCGTGCCCTTCTTGTCGAAGAGAGGACCTACGACGCTGCACGATGGCCTTGAAGAGCTCTTGCTGGCTCGGTGCTGCGGTGGGCGTCGTGGTGTACGGGCCGGACGGTGCGTACCCACCTGGCGCGCTCATGCACTGTGTGCCGGCCGAGGAGGGCATCAACGGCGTGGGGCTGCCGGTCAGAGCCGTGCCGATTAGCTGGCTTCCGCCCAGAACATCTGAGTTCATCGGGGTCTCGAACTCAGAGCTTGTGAGGCCAGCGCACAGGGTCGTACTCGCGGTGGTGGTGATATCACGCGTAACAGACGCGCCCTGCGTCGACAGCGACATGACCGTCGCGTACTTCTCGGGCTGCACAGCAGGCAAGACGCCGACGTGCGGTAGGCGCGGCTGTCCACGCGTCGTGTGGGCGTGCGGACGCCGATACAGATCCGGCATACCGCTCGACGAGGAAGTCGCCACAAAGGAGAGCGATTGACCAAAGTGAGGGGAACACACCTCCTCCGTGCTCGCAGTGGGAGAGGTGAGGGCCATGTGATCTAGGCGGGGTGTCTGTGCGGTGGTGGGCTGGTATTGACTCGCGTCGAGGCTCACCCCTCCGCCGTCCTCCGTCACCGAGCATGTCTCAGCCGCGGTGCTGGGGCCATCGACAAACAGTTGGCACCGCGCACAGCATGTGCACAGCGCGCGAACCGTCGACGACAGTGACCGCTGAAGTGGCGAGGAGAGGGTTTTTGGCTGCCCACTGACGCTACTTCCAAGACCAGTGCCGCTGCTTTCGACATCAGCACGGGTCTCTGGGGCCTCAGACATCGGACCGACCGTGGAGAGAGCCGGCGCACCGGTGAGGAGCGGCTCAGCGAATCGCTGCGGCAGCGCGCCGGCGACGGCGTGCCCTTGATTCCAGCGAACAATCAAGTTGATGCCCGCGCGCGTGCCACTTGGGCGAACTTGTGAGGCTGGTGGGTTCGCGTGCGCGGGGACAATGGGTTGCAGAGGGTGCTGCGGAAGGATGAGATTACCCTTGTCGGTAATGATCACCGCCGGTGTCTTCTGCGCGCTGTCGTCCGTGTCGTCTCTGGTCTTCGTGGGCGTGGTGCTGTCCGTCGCCCCCTTCTCTACCGCCGCCTTTTCCGCCAACGCCTTGTAGTGAGAAGCTGGATACATGCCCCGACGGAACACGCGAGCTTCCTTCCCGTCGTCCTTTTTCACTGCGCTCACAGACGCCTCCACGTCAGTTGTGCCCGCCGGTACCGTAATGGCATTCGTGTCTTGCGAGACGTGCTTCCGTGACTGTGCGCGCGTCTTCACGATCAAACGACCAGACGTACTGCTCCCGCTCTTTGGCGCGAGCTGTGCTGTACCGGTCGCGTCAGTGTGTGCGAATGCAGGTGCAGGCGCCGCCGCACTGCCGTGTCCACCGTGTCCACCGTCCGCGAGACCTCTTCGTTCGTTGTCGGCTGTGGTGGTCGGGAGCGCGGAGGACTTGCCTGTGGCCGTTGGCGCCACGGCGTGGGAAGAGGCCTGACAACTCGTCGCGCACTTGAGCGCACTGCACATCCGCCCGTCTGGCTCCTCCATCGTCACGGCCACGACACGGCTCTTGTGGGTGCCAACTGTGCGTGCGGTTACGCTACGACTGGCCTGGGAGCTCCGCGCGGAGGTCATCGTGTGTGGACGCCCACAGAAGCCGCAGGACTCCGCAGTGACAAACATGTCCTGCGAGCCTCTTCTCAAGTGACGGCGTGCCTCCTCACGTTGTGCCGCTTTACGTGTGCGCTGTGCTTCAGCGAGGTCGTCGATGTTAAGCAGCTCCCCTTTGAATAGAGCCAGGAGAGGCTTGCGGTGCCCGTCATCGTCAACGGCATGCACAGCCTCAGCTGTCCCAGCGCGTGCAGCGGCGTAGACGAGGCTGAGTGTGGCGGCTGACGTGACATCCGCAGCTCCTGCATCGCTATCCTCTGCGGTCTCCAGCTCCTGGTGATGAGGACGCTTGAGGTGATGGACGTGAGGGCATGGCCAGTGATGACGCAATGTGATCTTGCAGGCGGGGTGCTCACTAACGCGTGCGGCCAAATTACTCAGCATTCACAGCTCGGACGCGCTCCACACACGAAGAATGAAAAAAAAAGCCAAAAAGAGAAAAAAAGAAAAGGCGGCGGAGATGAACAGGAAGAGAGAGAGAGAGATAAAAAGAGGTATTGAAACCAAAAGGACAAAAGGCGGTGCTTTGGGGATAAACGCACAAAGAGAGGGAAACAAGTAAGAAGAAAAGCCAGAAACCACGCGAGAACAGCAAAAGTCTTTTGAGCTGCGAAATTTGTCAGCGAAAAAAAGAGAAGAGGTGCGGTTCCAACAAGAGAGGAAATTGTGGGAGAAATGAAAGCGAATAACAAAAAAAAAAAAAAGAAAAAAGAAAAAAAAAGGAGCTTAACGGAGAAAGAGAAGAGTTTCAGGCGTTCAACCAGTCAACGGACACCAAAGGCGAGCTGCGTGACCAACGTGCTTTTTCTTTTTCTTTCGTTCGTCCTCGTCTTTTGAGATGAGACGTCAGCAAGCAGAAAAAAAAGAAGGGCGTCGTGCCAGGCAACTGTGTGCTGTATCGGGGAGGGAAAAGAAGGAGGGAGGGGGAAAACAACAAACAAACAAACAAAACACACACACACACAAAAAAAAAGAAAAAAAAAAGAGGAAGTAAGAAGGTTCGAAGGCGTTGATGGCGCCTGTAAATCGTCTTTGTTTTGACTGCACACAATGCCCTCGCTCACGCACACGCTCGGAGACGACAGGCTGCGAGGGAAAATGAACGAAAATTGAGATAAAGGCGAAAAAAAAAAGCCGGGACGTCTTGATCGGTCACTTCTGTGTAGAAGGAGACGTGTGCGTGTGTACTGCTCGTCCTCTTCTGTGCCCGTGTGGTTTTGAGGGAGATAAAAGATGTTGAAAGCCCCTTGTTTTTCTTTTTTTTTTTTCGCTCCTCGGCCAACAGCGGTTTGCGGTGTCACTCCGCGTTTTGTGTGTTTTGTTCTTTTCGCGTTGCCACTCAACAACACACGCACGCACACGCGACACGTTCAGGTGAGTGAAAAGAGAAAAGACGAAGGAGAGGAAAAAAAGATGTTTGTCTGTCGGACGAGGTCAACAACGAAATACTGGTCGCGAGACCTCTCTCTGTGTATGCGTGTGTGCGCGTGGAAAAAGCAGCCCGAAGAAGAGCAAGAAAAAAAATATGCGGAGAGGAGGGAGTGGGCAAAGTCGCTATTCTGCGGACAGAAAGGTTTCGTTGTGTATAACACCCGCTGCTCAGTGCTCTCCTTCAAAGAAGATCACAAAACCACAATAAGCAAAGCGAAACACCACCACCAACAACAAAAACACGTAAGAAGTTGGCAAAGGGAGAGAGAGAGAGGAACGAAGTGTGTGTGTGTGTGTGTGAGCGAGCGATATGCTTCATTGTTTCCCTTTTTGTTGATGCCTGTCCGTACGTAAACGCTCACCCGAATGGAAGCTAAGACGACCATCGCAGGCGTTTCGTGTGCGCACAAAAACGAGAGGTATCGATCAACGTTTCTCTACCCGCATGCTTTTCATCGATACTCTTTTTTTTTTTTAATGATATTATTTTTTGTTTCACTATGCTTTTGTCTTTTGGCTTTGCATCGTGGCAACTGGAAGAGTCATCACGGCATGACGCCACCAGCGTCCTCAATTAGACGTGTGATGTTCGTACACGCTGCCGCGCCGGCTCCAACAGGGAAGAAATGAATGTGCGCCGGCTCTGCGGACCGCGACGAGCGCTGTGAAGTTGACCCGTCCGTGTCGATGTCGCCTGCGGTGAGGAGTGTGCGCACAAGCGCGACAGTCTCCTGCCACCAACACGCCGTAAACGTGCGATCCAAGTGGTCAACAGCGACGTTGAGCTCGTCAAGGAGCGACTGCGTGGCGGAATCGGACAAGATGGCGTCTTTGGATTGTGCAGTGAGGATCGCGCGTGTGCGCGTGAGATGGGACGCGAGTGGCTCGGTGTACGACCGAACAGCGGCGACGAGCGCGTCGCTGGGTATCACCTTGAGACGCACAATCGAGTTAAGAAAGTTCGGCAGCGCGATGGCGGCGTCATGCACAGGCGGCACGAGCACACCTGCTGCGACCACGACGCCGCGGTCCTGTGATCTCGAATCGCACGTGGCGGCGTCGACGGCGGACAAAATATCACGCTCATACGACAAAAACGTGTGCGCGGAAAAGTTGACCTGCGTGATGACCATGACACGCGTCTGTGAGGCCAGCGAAGGAAGAATTTTGTCCGCGACGAGCTCATGAACGATGTTGCGCTCACGTGTCGAGGCCGGATACGACGACGGTCGTGTAGCGAACAGGTCAACGAGACGGCCGCGCTCGACCCGCCGTGCGAGTGCATCGAGACGCGCCACCAAACGCGCCGTTGCCGCTGTCGCCGTCGTGAGGTCGGGCGTGGGGTGGCCTCCGCGGGCGGCGACCTGCTTATACCTCACCTCCCACTCTGCTAACGTCGCCGTGGATGCTCCAGACGGACGCGTCAACACCGCACCGGGCCCGTCGGCCTTCGTGGCGAGAGCAGTCTCGTCCGCTTGAAGCGCATCACCGTCTGAGGACCACCAGAGTCGCTGCGTGATGTGCCCTTGTGGGTAACCTGCTACAGCGATGAGGCCGGCTTGCTGTCTTGACACCGCAGATGGTGTGACGGACACGTCTAGGAGAGTAGCGCGCACAAAGGAAAGAAGTGAGGCGCTGGTCGCGCGCGCACGCTGACACACACCACTCGTCGTCCTGGTGATGTGTGATGAGGACGGGGACGCGCTGGCGTGTACCGTTGCGGCGCCACGAGCCGCTCGACTGTAGTCGTCACCGCGCACGACCAACACATGAAGACCTCCGCGCCGTTGCGTAAAGTCCACGATGACGTCCCGCACTGCGGCGAAGAAGGACGAGGTGACGTCTGAGCTTGTCTCCTCCGTCCCGCACATGGGCGAGTGCCGGCTCCTCGGATCGATCGTGGCGTTGACTGTCAGCATGACGGGAACTGCCGCCATCGAGGAAAGCACGTGCACCACCGCTTGTGTGGTGGAGAGCGCACTCGTCGTACCTGGCCGTTCTGCGGACGTACTCGTCATCGCCTCGGGGAAGTAGGGCTCTTTGCACGGGAGTGTCACAAAGCTGGGTCGCAGCGCGCGCACAGCCGGCACGGTTTCTTGAACAAATGTGTCCCAGCGCATCTGATCCGCCACCGACGACGTCGTTGTGATGAAGTGACGGTGATCGTGACCGGACGAGTTCGCGTGCGCTGATTGAAGCACGAGTGGTTTTTCCAAGATTGGTGTGGACAGCTCAATACTGAAACGCCAGGGCCGTCTGGGCACGTGCGATGCCGAGGCGCCGTCACTGGGACTTGTGCTTCTGCTCGCGATGCGGCGGGTAAGTGTCGAGAGTGACGGGCACTCGACACCCGAGTGGATGCCTCGGTACGGACGGCGCCACAATGACCCGCAGACTTTTTGCACCTGAGAGTGAAGAGTGTAGTACGTCATCCTCTCCACATCTGATTGAAAAACGTAACAGCAAACAACAAACAAAAGGAATAAAGGAAGAGGAGCGACAGGTTGAAGAGACAGCGATGAAGGCAGAGAAGGGAGGTGGAGTACGTGTGTGTGTGGGGGTAGGAAAAATCGCACAGAAGTAGTAGACACGCACCGCGCATGGGCAGCGCACCGTTGAAGACGACGCTCACACGTGTTTGTGCAAACATTTCCTCTCAGTGCTCTCAAACAGCGACAGCAGTCGAGAAGATGTGCGACACACGAGGCTCAGGACGACGAGGAGGAGTCATCACAAAGAAGAGGCGCCTCGAGAACTCAAAGAAAGAAGTGTGGTAATACAGTTCAGGGTACACGCGCATCACGCCTGTGCACACGAGCTACCCGCTTTACAGCAACGGCACATCCATACCACTATTGCTAGAATGCCCATAGATGCTCTTCTCGTCTTCTCGTCGTTTCCCTCTCTCTTTTTTTTTTTTTGCTGTCTTAGACTGGTTGAGAACGAAGGTACGGATGCATGCGGACACTCAGACCGGGAAAAAAAAACCGTAAGAATACTCATGTGGAAGTAAGTCTCACTCCCGCACCTTGTATGCGTAAGGGTGGAGGGGCAGAGGCATAGGCTGAGTGTAGTCAACTTATCAGAACAGACATGTATTTACAGATAAAAACAAAAAAAGAACAAATACATAGCGATGAGTGACACAGCCGCGACAACAATCATCATACCATGAGAAAAGCGAGCTAAAAGAGGAGAAAAAAAAAAAGAAACCAAACGGAACACACAAAAACAATACCAGACTCGATCACACATCGCGGTTCGCACGAGTGAAGTGGAGAAGCAGCAACGCGAGCAAGAACGACAAAGAAAACCAAGGGAGGGGAGGTGGGAAGAGGGCGCGGAAGAAAAGTCCCCAAAGCCACAGCGTAACACCAATCGTTGACCTTGTGCCTCCTTTACTTTGTCGACAGACACGATCACAAGAAAAGTGACACAGAGACCAGACACCGTCCAGCAAAAAGAGACCACCAACAAAAAGAGACCATGTCTTTATCGACTGGGCTGACCTCTCTCTCTCTCATTAGTTCGCTCTTCTTTTCGTCTGTCCCTTTCCCTTTCCTTGTGTTCCAATTCTCACCACGGAGACTCAACCGTCGCACACGCAGAGTCTCTCTCGCTATTTTTTTTTTCTCTTCGCTCTTCTCGTTGCGTTTCTGTCGTACTTTTTTTTTTGTTGTCGTTGAGAACGCGTCTAGCTCTTCCAGATGCGGCACGTGTTATCCTTAGAGCCTGTCAAAATGGTATCGCCTTCGTAGTTGAACGAGCAGGAGAAGATCTCGTCTGTGTGACCGACGAGGGACTGAAGCGTCTGCGCGTTCTCAACACTCCACACGCGGCAGGTGCGGTCACTGGAGGCGGAGATAATCTTGGTCCCTTGCGGGTTGAACTGCACCTTGGAGATCTCCCCGTCGTGACCCATGAGCGTACTGATGCACTCCGACGTGGCCGTGCTGAACACACGCGCGGTGGAGTCCGCGCTCGCGCTCACCACCTTATCCCCGTTGAGGCTGAAGGCGACGTCGAGGACTTCATCCGTATGGCCGCGGAGGGTGGCGACACACTGACCAGACGACACGTTCCACAATTTGCACGTGCGATCAATGCTTCCCGTGACGACAAGATCAGAGCTAAAGTTGATCTGCGTCGAGGAGATTTCTCCGCGATGAGCCTTGAGGGTGTGCACGGCGTGGCCAGTACGCACATCCCACAACTTGGCTGTGTGGTCGAAACTACCCGTGACAATCAAGTTCCCGTACGTGTTGAAGCTCAGCGAGACAATCTCCGCGGTGTGACCCACGAGTGTGTGAAGCTCCGCACCCGTCTCGACATCCCACACCTTGGCCGTGTTATCCATCGATCCCGTCGCCACGAGCGAGCTCTGTTGGTTGAAAGAGAGGCAAACGATCTCCGTCATGTGGCCGGTGAGGGTATGGTAACACTGTCCTGTCGTCGCGTCCCACAGCTTACACGTCTTGTCGAAGCTGCCCGTGGCGACGCGGTTGCCGTACGGGTTGTTGAAGGCGACAGAGTAAACCACGTTCCGATGGCCCTCGAGCGAGACCAGCTCGTTACCGGTCGCGGTATCCCACACTTTGCATGTGCGATCGTACGACCCTGTGACGAACTTGTCACCACTCTTGTTGAACGCACAGTTCGTCAAGGGCAGCATGTGCGCTCTCAGTGTCTTGAACAGGAAGAAGGCTCGCTTTGGGTTGTCGCCTGCAACGATCTTCTCGACAAGGCGCTGCAGGTACTGGGTGACGTGCGGCTTGTACGCTGGCGAGAGCAGAGGCTCCTTGGCGATGATATCATCTGCGAGCAGGTCTAAGTTGGTTTGGGGAGAGAGCGTGAGGAGGTCAATCGTTTTTTGTCCAACCTGTCCCGCAGAGGTTTCATACTCGAGCGTGATCCCCGGCGGGTAGTAGCGAAGAAGAAAGGAACGAAGACGCATCTACAATTGATCTATTTCCACTTATGTCTACACACACTCACGCACACACACACACACACTTAAGCACACAACGCTTTCGCTACGCTAGTAGATCTTGAACACCGATGAGCCCGGAATGAAGAGAGAGAGAGGGCAGTACGACCAGCGACCTCCCAGACACCAAAAATGGTTGTTTCTGCGGTGAGAGATGAGAACGAAAGCTGCAATGAAACCTACGCGTGGTCAGACAAAAAAAAAAACACCACCGCCACAAAACAAACAAACATTGCACAACAAGACGTGGGCGATGAGAGAGCGAGGTGAATAGGAGAGGAGAGGAGAGGAGAGAGAGAGAGTGATACAATGCATCGAAGATGATTGTCATTGTGCACACGTACGTGTCAGGTAGGAACAGTATGCCCGTCGATGTGCATATCTGTGTGCTGCACCGAAGTGAGTCCTTCCTCTCGTCGGATGGGCCATGTGATCCCGTCCCCTCCAGGGCAGCATCACGCATCAGTATCGCGCAGCGACACGGACGCGTCCACCTACGCGTGAGTGAGTTGGACATGCAGAAGCGATAGAAAAGCAGCGCGTCACTGACTGCTAGCTGTCTCTTCGCTTTTTTTTTCCCTTTGTCCACTCATCCGCTCAGTTTCTTTTTTTTTTTCGTTTTAGCGCTCAAGGGGACTTCACAGGGTAACTCGTTTAAACATGTTTCAAGAAAACGACGACGAAAAAAACAACAACACAACAATCACAGTGACACAGGCACAGAAACAGACACACACACACACACACAGATACGATGGAGAGGAGAGCGGACACAGAGCGCAGGGTGAGTCATGATTTTATGCGTCCCCCCCATACGCGTGCTTGTGTGTCTTCATCGAGGGTTCTGACGGATTCTTCGTCATTTCCCACTTTTAAAGTCGTACTGGTGTTGTTGTCTGTGTGCTTGTTCTTCTGATCGCTTGAGGCGAAATCCTCCACCCTTTGAAGAAAAGAAAAAAAAAAAAAGAAAGAGAAAACAGGAACAGAACATGACGCATCAGTCGTGTGTGTCGCTGTTTAGGAGAGATCGTACTCTTCCTCACCCTCGGCGCCTTCCTCCTGCTCCTCCTCGCGCTCGTAGAATTCATCGGCGTCGTCATCATCCACGAAGAGGTCCTGGTCCATTTGCCACAGATCCCAGCCGCGAAGCTTACCTTCACCCGTCTTTGCCTTACGCAGGCGCTCCGCCTCCGCCTTGGCGCCCTCCTCGCGCTTCTGTTTCTTCCAGGCCTGGAAGCTCTCCTCCGTGACAGGTGTCAAGTCGGTGCGGCCCTGCAGCGCCTCACGCTCGGCCTCTAGCTGTTCCTCCAGCCGCCGCTCATCGCGTTCGACTTCATCGAAGTCCTCCGGACGGAACAGGTAGTCGTCGGGGTTGTAGACAAACTCTTCCCCCGCCGCGCCTTCGCCCTGGGCATCCCCGGCCGCACCTTCCTTCTTTTGGCCCTTCTCAACATCGTTGAAGAGACGCTGCAGCTCAGCCTCACGTGCGCGCTTCTCTTCCTTCGCTTTCTTACGCGCCTCGGCCTCTGCGAGCGACTTACGGTCTTGAGGACGGGCCTGCGAAGCGCTGGCCTTGACCTGCTGCACGTACGCCTGAACTTTGGCACTACGGTTCTTGTTCTTGAGACCGAACGTCTTGTCTTCAACGACCTTTTCGCGCTTCTTCTGATCCGCGGTCTTGCCCATTCTCCTCTCTCTCTCGCTGGGATTTTTTTCTTCTTTTTTTAAATGGAAGGAGCGGGAAGAGAGAGCAAGAAAAATTAAGGAAATTTTTTTAAAACAAAAAGAGACAAATGAATGAATGCTTGTCGTGTCACGACTCGAAGAAGTGAGTGATGCTCTGAGAGTGGCTAGATGAGAGTAGCGGTGGAGAAACACAGGTGTTTGTCAGATCAAACAGCGGGTGCACTATCATGATGTTCACACATACACGAAACGAAAACAACAACAACACAGTGGATGAGCGTGGAGAGAACGGAGGAAACAAATGTTAGGGAACGTGAGGTAGACAGAAGGGAGGTGAGCGGGGTCACGCGTGTGTCTTGCAGTGGGGCGACACCATTTACACGCGTATGGGAAGTCAAGCCAAACAGCTCACCATATCAACAAGACGAATACACCACAAAAAAGAGATACTTCGTTCCAAGACGTGTCATATAGTGCTCTGGGGGCGAAGACGGCGGCGATACAGACGCGTTTGATCCTCGCACAGGTAGCACAACGAGGCATCTGGCAGCCAAACACGTTGTTATCCGCTCGCCCACACAGAAGCACCACGTCTACCGCGAAGGCGCGCCTCCAAAAAGATACCTGCGTTTTTTTCTTAGATGATTTTTTGTCTTTGGCTGCAGTGTGTAGAGAGAGAGAGAACAGAAACGAGTGGCACGCGTAAAAGAAAAGACTGAGCGCACGTCTCCGCAGCAGAAAAAAAAAAGAAAAAAAAAAAGACACGAAGTCGACCAATGCCAAGTTTATGCGTACGATTGCTCACGGCAGCCGTGTCTATGATATCTATGCGCACAGGTCCAGCGCCAAGCGCCGTCACGATGTTCAGCTATTAAAAAAAAAAAGTCAAAGGCAGCAAACACGTCTTCTCCTTCCCATACACACACTCACTCCTATATACGCCTAGGTGAGCGCGTTATTTTACTGGCCTTCGCTTAGCCTTCATTTTGCGATTAAACCACTGCTGCGGCGGTGCGGGATCTGCCTGCACATCCACATCTTCCGCCTCTTCGACAACCGGCGGAGGTGCACGACGTGCGGTCACAGATACGTTCGCTTGTGCCGCTTTCGGTGCGGTGTGCGGCGCGCGCGCTGTGCGCGTCATCACACGTGGGGGCTCCTCCTCTTCGTCGGCGACTTCAAGCTCGGTGTCTTCCTCCAGGTTCCAGCGGGAAGTGGTAGGAGCCGAGGTGCGCTTGGTGCTCGCGCGCGATGCAGGTGGTGGCACGACACGACGACGCGCGGCAGGCGGAGGCGGTGGTGGCGCTACCACCTCTTCCTCTTCCTCCTCTACTTCAATGATTTCCTCGACCTCCTCCGGCACCTCCTCGACTTCCTCAACTTCCTCTTCCACTTGTGGCTGAGGGGGCGGTGGAGGACTGACCTTGCGTGCGGGGCGGCGCGTCGCGTGAGCGGCTGCCGCAGGTGTCGGAGCAGCCGAGGCGGAGGCCTGAGCAGCGGTACGGCGGCGTGCACTTGTGACGGGCGGTGCGGGGGGCGGAACCTCCTCTTCGATTTCCTCGACTTCCACTACCTCCTCCACCTCCTCCACCTCGGCCCCTTCCTCGTCCTCGGCGACCGGCACGGTCTCCTCCTCAGCGGCCTCGTCCGCTTGTGCGTCATCGACCTCCGCCGCGCTGTCGGCGTCCTCAGGCAGCAGCTGCACGAGCGTCGGCGTGAGCATCGCCTCGAGCTCGTCGCGATTCTGCAGAAGGTCGTGAATAACGTTCACGTTTGTCGTCTCACGGACCTGGCGTACAATGTCCTCAACACACTCGAATTCCTCCATCTCCGCGGACATGCCGAGTGGTTCAGCGAGCGCCATCAGCCGCTTCTTCTCCGCCGAGGTGAAGGGCCCGGTTAGGTCGACGCTGACGATCGTGGTACCCGAGAGCATCATATCGGTGTCTGTGTTGGCCACGGAGGGTAGCTGCGTGACGAGGATGTGATAGTGCACCGTGTTGACGCCGCGAGGCAGAACGTGACAATCGCGGAGGATGTGAAGTACACCAAGCATGGCCTCTGCGAAGGGTAGACGCACCTGATCCTCTTGAATCTCGCTCTTCAAGGAGGTCTCGTACAGGTGCAGCGTGGACCCCGCGAGCATCACAACATTACACCCTGCGTTCTGATCAATGGTTGACCGGAACGGCGTGAAGCGGAGCTCCTTCTTTTGACGGAAGAACGCCTTATAGGCCTCCGCGGCGTCGAGCACGTCCTGTGCGTTGACGTTCGTGTACGGACTGCTCCGCGGCCGCTTCGCATCGAACGCGCGCACATCAGAGGAGAGGAGAGGGAAGCCGTACGCGGGCAGGCTGGTCTGCACATCGAGGGAGATGGCCTCCTCTCGCGAGATGCAGCGGAGCCACAGTGCACCCTGAACCAGGGCTTCTACACTCTTCACGGTGTGGAACTCGGCCGCCACGGCATCTGCGCTTGACTCCGCTTCTTCCAACGCGGTCTGGTGTCGGTTGTAGTGGTCCCAAATACGCTTGAGAGCCACGACTTCGGGTGGGAAACGCCCGTCTGCCGTCTCGGCGTCGATCGGCGCGGCGTGATAGGCGCTGAACAGTGTGAGGGGGCTGACCTGGCATACCTCATCGGCGACCTCCTCCACCGCACCTTCCTTCAAGTCGGACTTGAGGTCGGCGAGCGGCATGTGAAGGTATCCGTCGGCGCTGTTCACCTGCGTCAGCATCAACTCGGCGAGACGCACAAGCCGCGCTTCCTTTGCCGGAGAGAGAGCAGTGCCGGACGCAGTGGCGGGAGTGGACGGTGCGGTGGCGGCGGATTTATGCCCAGTCGCCGGCGAAGAAGTGCGCGCCGCATGGCCGTGGCTACCCTCTTCTTCCCCTTCCTCAACGACCTCTTCCACCTCCTCGATTTCTTCGATTTCCTCGATCTCCTCCGTCTCCGCTTCCTCCTCGGCCATGGGCGCCTCCACTTCTTCCACAACCGCAGGTGCGCGAGGCGCCCTGCTCGACTTCGTGGTGGATTTACCCGCGCGCGTCTTGGGCGCCGCACTCTTGTTCTGCTCAGCACCGCGGACGTACCTGGGTGGGGCCGATTCTTCCTCCGTCTCACGGAGCAGACGCTCAATCTCCGCGTCAAGCTCCTCGTCTTCCGCATCCACGGGCACTGCCGGCTCATCAGTCTCCTCCTCCATGCGAGTCTGTTGCTTTGGCGGTGGTGGTGGCGGCGGCGTCTTTTTCGTCTTCTTCGAGACCGGCTGCATGCCTGTGACATCGATATCGCCGTTCCATCGCGGCACGTCGTCGGGCTGCTCGACGTCATCCTCGGCGAGCAACTCCATCTCCTCCGGCGCGTGCGTTGTGGTGGTGTATTGGTATGTCTTTTGTGGGGTCCGCACGTGAATAGACTCCGTGATATCCACAGTGCCATCGCCGTTGTCCTCGAGCTCCATGACGTCTTCCTCTTCGCTCTTCACGACGACTTCCTGCGGGTGATCTGCTGTCGAAACAGCGGACGCGGGTGCGGTGGTCGCTTGCAGAAGCGGCGTCCCCCCGAGACCGGGGCTGGTGCCCGCCACGAGCTCCGCCGCCACGGCTTTTTGAATCGTGCGGGTGAGCCACGCTATTACCTCCGTATCCTGGCCACCACTGCCGCTACCTGCTGGCTGTTGACGGTGGATGATACGTTGGTACGCCTGCTCCAACACACCGCGACTGTACGCCGAGATCGGGACGCGGTCCGCGCGCTCGTGCCAGTCCCCCACCGTCGTAACGCCTGCTAGCCGCAGTGCACGGCTGTCTCTGCACGCGTGGTACTGCTCAGATCCGAGGACCACTTCGAGGCACTCCTTATCATTACCAAGCGCGCGCAGCTGCCGGCGTGCGGTCATGGAGGCGAAGTCGACAAGACGCACATCCTCAATGCCCACCGCATCAGGGTCCACGAGGAGCTCCACGAGTGCGCGAAGATGCTCATTGCTGGGCTCATCGTCCACATCAGACGGCACGCGGAAGCCAGTCATGTTCGACGGCGGCGGCAGCACTTGATCGATCGTGCACCGGTACGGGCTCGTGGGAATCTCATCGGCTAGGGACGGGGCTGCCGATGCGGTGTCGGCTGTGCGGCGTGGACTCCGCAGTGACGAAGTCGGCCGCAGTGCACCGCGCGGGCTGTGTGAGGTGCTGTGACTGCGGCGCTGCGTCCGACGCACACCTGAGCCGGATGCAGATGATGTGTGCGCGTGGCCGCTCCACATCGCATTGAACGTTGTGTAGCGTGCCGCAGGTGTACGCGTGACGGGCTGAATCATGAGAGCGGCGGCGGACACTTCGGCGAGTCGACGTGCGAGGCGCGCAGACTCCGTCGGTGTGGGTGGCTGGATCGTCCGTGTGCGTGTGGAGGTGGTCGCTGCAGGGGCGTTGGGAGCCGCGGCAAGCACGTCCAGCCCACGTCGCGCGCCGAACTTGCTGTACCGCGACGAGGCGCGTGACGATGTGCGACGGAGCATATTTTCCTGCAAAGAAACCAGATAACACCAACAACAACAATTCAAGAGGTTCTATAGCCGCCCTCCAAGAAGAGGTCCGCTCACGAAGGGCGTGGGAGGAGCGAGATTGTATGGCACAAGCGCGAATACGAGCGAGGTCTATGAACAATTGGGAAATAGAAAAGAAACAGACAGCAAAAGTAATCGATAAGCTGTGTTAATCTCCCTCCTTTTATGCTGCGAGGCGGACACAAAACAAGACCGGAGACGAGCGTTTGTGTGAGAGGAAGCGGGAGATACAGAGGAGGGAGATGATGTCAGGAAGGAATATGTGAACAAACGCTTAAAAAAAAAACCCAACAAGATGATGTGCGCGACTGTTCAGCACTTCTTGGCAGCCCGTTGTTGGACCACGAAATGGACTCAGAACTCTCCCGACAAGAGTACCCCCACACGGACCATATGACCTTACGGGTTCAAGTGAAATCCGCTCGGTACAGAGGACGACGTGCGACGCGAAGCAGAAGTGATCGATACGGCCAGACCACACCCCTCTCTCGCTGCGCCTTCCTCATCGAGTGCGTCGCGTCGAAAGAGGAACAACAACAACACTTCGTCACAAGGGATCTTTGTGTGTGACGAACAATCATGTCTTTCTTTTCACTGTCTTCCGTACAGAACGGACACACTTCTTGTTCTTTTTTTTTTTTGTGTACTAGAGACGTAGCCGGAAGAGTTGGGGAATTCTATGCTGTCTACCAACGAAGACGCTGAGAACAAACAAACAAACAAACAAAAAGAAAACAAGGAGATAAAGAAACACTGTGACCACACGATGAGCTGCACGAAGAAAGGCTTGAGCACAGCAATCAAGCGTCACACAAAGAGATCAACTTCGAACAAAGTTCCCAATACAAGAATGCCGGAACCGGCGAGGTCTCCACGCACCCAGCCGTATGAGAGCCGCAAATGGACCTCAAAGCAGGACTGACATGAAATGAAAAAAAAAAAACAAAAAAGTGACGCTAGCGATCAACGCCAACACAGCACGCGCACCGTGAGCGCGGATCAACAGTCATCGTACAAACCTCTATAGTTGGAAAGAAAGCAATGGAGACGAGAGACAAAGAAAAAGGAAGTAGGAGGCACCAGACATCCAATGCGGCCCTGCCTTGTCCCTCTCACATCTATCATGTAAATGACGTCATGGGATGCACCACGATGCACGCACAGACGCAACAAAAACAACAACAACTGAAACCAACATCAGCAACAACAACGAAGAAGATGAAGAGGACGGAACGCATAGAGCAGGGAGACAGGGAAAAAACAAATCAATCAATCACTACTTCCCAGAGCGACGACGTGCCGCGTTGCCGTTGTTCTTCTTCTTGTTCGTCTGGGCCGTACCGCTAGACTTGACAGGGGACGATTTCCGCGCTTTGCTGCTCGCCGCCGCCGCCTTTATCTTCTTCTTAGCGGAGGCGGCGCTCCCAGCGGATTTGCCGGCACTCGTCTTCTTCCGACTGGCCGACGCCGCAGCCGACGAGGACTTCTTCTGCTTGGCCGCCCGTGACCGATGCGCCGCGGCGTTGCGACGGCCGACTTGAATGAGAAGATCTTCGAGCGTCACCACCTCACCTTCGGTCTCATTCGCGTTTCCACCGCGTCCGCGCTGACCACGGCCGGCACCGCGGCCGCCTGCCTTCGACTTCGCCCTGCCACCGGCACCCGCACCGGCCCGCGAACGCGTGCCTGATCGTTTCCGTGTGCCGGGCGTGCTCGCCGCCGCGCCGTCCGCCGCACCCTTATCCGCATCCTCAACGCCTAGATCTAGATCGAGCTCACCGGCGTCGGCCTCCTCATCGCCGTCACCCGCCGCACGGGATGCGAGCTCGTTTGCGGCGGCCACGTTGTTGCTGTTGTTGGCACCGGCGTGTAACCAATTATCAAAGGTCGGTTGCGTAGGCAGACCGAATGTCGATGTCGCGGCTTCCACGAGGTTGCTGAAACGCGAGGACGAGGACGCCGCATCTGTAGCAGCCGAGGCGGCGCCGCCACCGGCCCCAGAGCTGACCGCCGTCGAGGCACCAGGACGGAGACCGTTGGTAAGGGTGTCAGGGCTCAGGATGTCGTGCAGCCACGCCAGCGAGTCCTCGCCACTGTGAGTCGCGCGTGGGGTAACCGCCGCAGCGCCGTTGTGGCTGCTGTGCGCGCTCGCCACACCCCCCGCCGCGGACGGCGTTGCAGTTGACGGCAGCATCCCACTACTGCCCGTCGCACTCACGCTATCCACGCGGTAGTTAAGGCTGTTCTCGATGGCGAAGTCGTTGTGCAAGTCCGTGGCCGTCGCGGCAGTGGCCATCTTCTGACGCTCCGCCGCACCTGTGAGGAGATCGAGCTCGTCATTCAACATCATCTCCAGGAGCGCTGCAGACTCGTGTAAGGCCTCGTTGTCGGCGCCGAGCACGTCGCGCTGCAGCTGCGCAGAGGCCTCGCCATCACGCGCGAGCATGGCATCGCTGTGTACATCCTCCATCTCGGCGCCGTGCACCATGTCGTCATCGCCAGCATCGAGAATCAACGCGTCCTCGGTGGCGTCGTCACCGTCCACGTCGACTCCACTGGCCTCGAACATGGCCTTACGCATCAAATCTTCAGCCGTCACAATCGGTGATTGGTACGGTGGCAGTATCGTCGCATCCGGCACGAGTTGCAGCAGCGTGGGCGTGAAGAGAGACTCGAGCTCCTCCTGGGTGGCGCGGAAGTCGTGGCGGACGCGCACGTGGAAGGCGCGCGCGAGCTCGTCAATGAGGTCGTTGAGCGTGCGGAAGGCCTTCTTGGCCAGACCCAGCGGCTCTTGGAGACGGCGTAGATGATCAAGCACGGTGTCATCGAAGAGACGCCCAAGGTCCATGTAGTACGGCGCCACACTCGCCAGCGCCGCGGTGCTGTTGCGCGCGAGATCTTGTGAGGCGACGGAGCCTGCCTGTGCGACGCGCGTCGAGTGGTGGTCAATTGAGACGACAGTGATGTAGTGCAGCTGCCGCACCTTGTCTGCGGGCAGCACCTGCTTTTCGAGACTGTGCAGCATACCGAGCAGGGTTTCCGCGAAGCGCAGTGTGATCGCCGACCGCTCTTCGACCGTTGTGACCACGTCGTAAAAGTAGATCGAGGCGCCCGCCAACATGACAAGATCACAACCACCGTTACGCCCAGGGAGCGGAACAAAGGAGAAATGACTCTGCGTCGCGCTGGCGAAAAACGAGCGGTACGCAGAGACGGCCTTACCCACCGTCTGCGCGCTGAGCGGGTGTGACGTAGAGCTAGTGACCGATCCGGCGCTGCCCGTCGAGAGAGACGGCGCCCCAGTGCCACCGTTTCCGCCGCTACTATGGTGTGCGTCGTGACCACCGTGCCGCGCACCGGTATCGGTTGCCAAAAGTGGGAAACCGTACGCAGGGACCTTGAGATTCAGCGCCAGCTCCACCCCCGCGACAGAGGCGGCGCGGAGAAGGAGGACGCCCTGGAGTAGCACACGCATAGCCTCCCGCTTGCGCTCGGGGATGGTCGCCATCATACCCACCACGTACGCGTACTGAGTCCACACTTCCGCCCAGGCACGCACGATGCGCTTTTCGCGTGCACCAGCGAGAGCGGCAGACGGCGCGGACGCGGCCCCACCACGCGCAGATGACGACGATCCCGCGGCGGTGCCGTCCGCTGCGGCCGCACCGAGGCCTTCGAGCTCTTCCAATCGTGAAAAGACCAAGAAGAGCGCGAATGGATTTACTTGACTGCTTGTGTTGTGATGCGGGAGAATGATGCCATCGCGATCATCGCGGCGAGTTGTATCGATGCCCGTGCCCAGGAAGCCCGTGTTGCTGCAGACTTGGCGTTGAAGGAGCTGCACCAGTCGGGTGCGCTCACGCCGAGGGTGCGCGAAGAGGTAATTACGTTCTGGGAGGCCCTCGAAGAGCTCCGGCAGCGCGTAGCCTCGCAGCAGGGGCATGGCACCGTCTAGTCGCGCGCCGCCGAGGCTGTGAACGGCACCCATACGCAGGTTGAGCGCGTGGATACGGCCCGTCCAGAAAATCTCCAACACCTTGCCCGCCAGCGCGGGTGCGTTCTTCAGCACTTCGTACAACACGCCGGAGAACTCGAGACCGTTGTACAGATGAAACGCGTAGAGCGTTGACATGAGCGGCAAGACGCGCAGACGCTGCTGCAGACCGACGCCACTGCTCAGCGGGATAAAATAGCGCTGGCACGGCACGCCGTTGCTGTGCGTCAGAAGCAGCCGGCTCACGTGGTGGCTGGCCACGATGAGGTTCACCTGCCCGAGTGCGATGGTTAGCTTGCCGAAGCAGCTGGTTAGTACATCCTGAAAGGGTTTTCCCGTGGCGGCGGTCCATCGCGCGCGTGCCAGACGACGCTGCTCGACAGTCATGGCAGCGGCGAGGTCCGCCTCAGGATTCGCTGTAGCCGTCATCGCGGCCGACGCACCATCCCTTGTCCCGTGACGGCCCTCGACAGCGGCATCCTCATCGCCGACTTCTGGGCTGTTGTCAATCCAGTTCACGTCCTCTTCCGTTGGCGCCTCGTCGCCGTCATCCAGGCGCGCCGTGTGGCTACTGCCGTTGTGATGGTGGTTGTGAAGGTGTGTACGGGCGAGGGAAACAGGTGCGTTCAGGAGCGACATCTCGCTGTCGCCGTCGACGTCATCACTCCACTTGGCTTCCATCGCATCAAGCACCACGTCAAAGTCATCGACAAGCACCGCCGCGAGCTTCTCGGTGCTGCCCTTCACGGCACCGGCTGCGGAGGAAGAGGCCGAGGAGGCCGAGGAGGAGGGGGATAGGATCAACCGCTGATAGCTGCTCCACGTCCAGTTCCGCTCATTACCCCACCACATCACTGAGCGTGGTGCGCGCGAGAAGAGCTCTTCCGTGTGTATGAAGTACGGACAGGTAGCCAGTGCGACGCGAAACCAGAAACGCGAGGGAAAGGCGATGGGGTGATCATCGAGATCGGGCACGAAGGGAGTCGAGGATGACTTGTAGCGCACCAGTACCGCCCGCTCGCCTGGCCGTGTACGGTGCGCCGCGAGCCGTTCAAGCACAGCTGTTTTACCGCTTGTGTATCCAGCCTCGAGCACGTGGAGCGGCTTACGCACCGTCGCGGCCGGATAGCTCAGAACGGAAGCTAAGCGGTCCTCCACGAGCTTTGCTGTGCCGAAGAGCTGGTCCATACCCAACGCCTCGGACGCGTTGAAGCCATAACCACCGAATTGTTCCGGTGCCTGCATGATCTCGAGCAGCGACGTCGACGACAACCTCATCACATGGCGACGAAGCCGGTGCAGCACAGACAGGTACTCGGCCACCACAGGATCATCCTGCTGCTGTGGTCGATGAGTGTGTGCGGAGGCGGTGGCGGCCGTCGTCGCACTGGCGCCCACGCCACCACTCGAGCTCCCAGCGCTCGCGTCCGCCGCGCCAGTCCAATCTTTTAACGTGACGTCGACATGCTCGGTGCCAGTCAGAAACACTCCCGGAGCGAAAGACGCCGTCGGCACCATCAGCGGATCCACAGGACCACCATCACCGTGTCGACGCGCCGCATGACGACCACCACCACCGCCTTGTGGTGAGTCGCTATCAATGGTGCTGTGAAAAACAAAGTAGCGGACCGGCACATCGCGCACGGCGAGCATCGACAGTGCACCTTTGAGCAGCTCGGGCACGCGTCCCAGAGCGAGGTACCCGCCTTGGTGCAGCGTGTTCAGCTCCTCCGGCAAGCTTTTCTGCGCGGCTTGTTCCAGCAGTTGGGTCAGCGCGGTGGCGATCAGCGCGTTGGAGCGCTCCACGATTTCCATCTCCGACTGAGCGTCACGCATCAACACACGCGCCGCACCGCGGCTACCATTTCCCGCACCCGAGCCAGAGGAGGAAGAAGAGGCCGCGCCGGCAACGCCAGCACGCTTCTCCGCCTCTTTGCGCACGCTGACCACAACTTTTTGAACAAAGCGCGCGTAGTGCTCGAGCGTACAGCACTCACCCGGCGGCAGCACGCTCGGAGTGGCGGAGGCCGCGCTGCTGTGCTTCCGACGCGCGCGTGAGCTGGGTGGGACGTCATCGCCGAGCAGCAAGCTCATCATACTCTCACCGCTGTCGTTGAGCGCGCCGGCCCGAGTGCCACCTTCCGCGGTCGCCTCGCGTGACGCGCGCACGTCGCTGGGCATGAGACCGTTGCCTCGCTGTTCCCACATCGCGGCGGACGCGGCCTCGACGCGAATATTGAGCGAGTCTAGCACGAACGCACCCACGACGTCAGCGAGCCAGCAATCGAGCAGGCGCTTGTGATGCGTACTCGTGTTCACCACGCGCGCGACTTCTTCCATAAACGCGGTCACACTGTGCTGCACCGCGGCGTTCAAGGCACTGCGTGTACGTGGCGACACCTGGACGAGGTTTGGCTGCTCTGCCCACTGGTAAAGTGTGTGAAGACCAGCTTGATGCAGCGCGCGCAGATCGTGCGCAGGGGAGTCGGTCGAAAGGCGCGAGACTTGCTGATAGTATGGACTGTTCTGCAGCCATTCTAACCAGGATTTCTTTCCGCCAAGAGCCATCAGCTGCCGCTTTGGCTGCATCGCCACAAAATCCGCCATCGTAATGCGCTCGACGTTGGTCGCGTCCGGATCGATGAGCAGCTGCACAACCTTGGGAAGCGGCTCCGAGGCGACGCTCTCTTCCGTCTTGACAATATCCTCGATGCGCGTGTCCAGCGTCGGACCTGGAAGCACCGGCATACGCAGCGTGTTGGTGTTCCGCAGACCACCACTGACAGCCACGGAGGACGCAGAGGTGGACGCTGCAGACGACACACGTGCCTGTGCTGTTGCGTTGACCGTCGAGTCCTCCGGAAGCGAATGACGCGCGTGCGCTGCCGTCTTTTGCGATGGCAAAGGCCTCGCGGCGGCGCTGACCGTGGGCGGCGCGTGCGTCTCGACAGTGGTCGTCATCGGCGCACGCTGCGGGGATGCGTTGAGCACGTGCGACAGCAGAGGTGAGCTGTCTGTGTGCGATGAGGGCACCGTGCTTGTGCAGCTTGGCGTGTTTGACCCCTGCGCTGACGTTCGTTGTGACTGTGATAGCTGCCAAGGAAGACGTCGCTCACCAGCTACGCCGCCGGGTGGCTGGTAGCCGTAGGTACGCGCGCCGCCGACCACCACCCCCACCACCGCAGAAGAAGAAACGCGACGAGGGAACATGACGAATCAGACGCGTATGACTAGCCTCTGTCTACTATGCCTGTATCGAGACACACCGAACGACGCCCCCTCTCGGAAAACAACAACAACAAACGCGAGAAGATGGCGACGGCAAAAGTCTATGCGTAGAAATATATGTATGTATGAATGCGCGCAGCTCGTTTTGTATTTTCAAAAAGTTTCCTTTTGTCCCGCTGTGGCCGCGGGGCTCCACTATATCTCTTTGTGTGTACGCTGTCTTTTTACTGCCGCGCTGACCTCTATCTAAGCCTGCCTACGTACGCAGTGAGAGCCACAAAAAGGAAACACAACCAGACAGACAAACAAATGAGTGAGTGAGCAGGTGAGAAATGCAAGGGACAACCAGCGAGTGAGGAAACGTGGTGTGGACGGATAAACATGTGACATGACCCGTGTTGCCAAGGAGGGTGTGTACGAGAGAACGCGAGACAGAAGGGATCGGGGAGGCGACCACCTCTTTAAAGCGAAACGAAGAAAGAAAGGACACGCGCGCACATCACGCGTAGCCAGTAACGGAAGCGATGCAGCCAGTCGTCACGGAAATGTCAAGTGAGGACGCCGACCAGTCCGTTCAGATGAGTGAGCACGTCCTCTTGTTGTAGTGGTTATCAAGAAAAGAAAAGAAACAATCATATTGTGATCAACAGAACACACAGACACCTAAATACGCACACGAACACACATTCTTTTCTTTTCTCTTTTCCGACGTGCTCACGTGACAAACTTACGTGGCGCACCGTCCATGCCTGGGGTGATGACCTCGGCCTTCTCCCAAATCTCAGCCGCTCGCTCCTCATCCGCGCGGGCCTCGTCGATGCGTCCGAGTGCTTCTCGCGCTTCCGCTCGCAGCTGAAATAAGGTGGCCGAGCGATCGGCCTTCACAAAGGCGAGCGCGCGTGTCAAGTCGTCATCGGCACGGTCAAAGGACTTGAGCTTGCAGTACACCATGCCGCGTGCGACGAGCACGGCACCCAGCGCTTTACGGTGGCGTTCATTGTCCATGTCCGCACCTTCGTTGATCATGCTCACACACGCCGTCAGGGACTTGAGAGCACCAGCTGGGTCGTCTTCGTAAACTTGGATCTTTGAGCGCGTGTAGAGCGACAGAGTAAGCGCCATGAGCTTGTCGAACTTGGCAGACATGTCGATGCCAAACTTTTTTTGGATGTGTGCGCGCACCTTTGGGTGCTCGAGCCACTTCTGGAAGATGTCGACGTCACGCATGTACCGATTGACGAACTCGTGCGCCTTCTTGACCTCTTGGTTCTCCTCGAGAATCATGTGCGCGCCGTGCAGCAGTCCCCAGTGCACAAAGCCGTTGAATTCTTGTCTTTGCTGGATGTTTTCTTGGCCATCACGTTGCGGCGCGAGCAGGTAATCGACCTGGTCCTCGACTAACATCGGGTTACCAAAGGCCTCTAGCCGCTTCTTATCCTCGTCGAGCGCTTTTTGGATGTCGAACATGACCTTACCATCGGTGAAGCCGTCATCGTCGATCTCATCAATCGCAGGATCGAAGCTCGGCGGTGGAATAAACCGGCGCGTTTCGTCGAAGGTTTCATCGGCCATGTGCCAGTCTGAGTTTATGAAAAAGTTGTCGCTCTCGTAGGACAGCTCGAGCGGCTTGTCGGGGCTCTGAACCTCCTTCATCTCAGGTACAAACATACCGTCGTACTTGGGCTTGTTCTTGTCAAACGGCGAGGCGAACATGCGCCCGGACCAGTTCTGGTTCTCCGGTGGCCACCACCGCTCCCGTTCGGAGAGCCCTTCCTGTGCTGTGGGCTCGAGCGGGTCCAGACCTCGGCGCTGTGCGTCGGTCGCTCTCTGGACCGTACGCCGGCGGAGCTCGGAGGCGTCGGCGGCCTCCTGGCGGCGCTTGGTGTACTGCACGCCACCCGGACTCGCACCTGGGGTCGTCATGAAGTCCTCGGAGCGGGGCGGGGCCTGTGGTGCGGTCAGCTTTGACGAGTGGGGAGACGTGTGTGGGAAGGCAGCGTGCGAGCGAGGCGGTGCGGATGCCTTTGTGACGGCAGGTGAAGCCCCACCGCTCACTGCCGCGGTGCCGGACGACGACGCGGCAGAACCCGCCACACTCTGAGGGCCGCCGTAGCCCGCCGAGGCGCTGGAGGACGGCGCGAAAAGAATCGTAGACAGTCGGAAGATACCGCCGGTGGACGGGCCGCGCACCAGACGCAAACCACTCCCGCTCATCGCTGTGTGTGGTCGAGAAAAAGAAAAAGGCGAATCAAATCAATCGCGTGAAAACGGTGCGCTGCCTCAGACACAGACACACAGATGTGAAACGGATCAAATGACAGGACGACCAACTGGGTAGCCGAGAAGAGGAGAGAAGAGAGAGGAGAGAGATGACTTGGGGACAGCAACACACACAGACAATCAAAGAAAAAAAAAAAGCAAGCTTAGCGCCTCGCCTCGCACGCGTCAGCCAAACTCCACAAGCACAAGACATACGACGGGATATCATCGCACCGTTTTCTTTTTCATGGACGGCCGAACCGATGGCCAGAAATTATAATAATAATAAAAGAAAGACACATCAGAGTGACACACGCTTCTGTGCGCATAACTTCTTCACTTTTGGGGCACTGTTTGACATCTAAAAGGAACACAATCCGTGTGAGAGAGAGCGAGATCGGAAAACGACAAGCACCAGGTTCGCACAAAAGAAGAAGAAGTCATCTATTGTTGGTGTCGTGGAGAAGCCACACGTGTGTACACATGCGCGACACTTTTATTCCATCGCCTTCTTTATCCGCCTCCTTTCCCTCTACGCCGTCGTGTTTCGACGTCCATCACCACTTCTCTCTGCGCGTGAGTGTGGTCCGGAGGTCGAGTTGCCGGCACTTCGGTCGAAGTGGTAGGACTCTCGACGGCGTGAGTGAGGGAAAGGAAGAGCGAGACGACGAAAGCGCGAAGTCACCAAAAAGGGAGAAAAATTGAGTGTTACAATGGCGGGTGAGATGCATTCGTACGTCCACAGCGAACGACGTAGCGAGAAGGAGCCGAACAGAGAAAAGAAAAGACCAAGAACAGCAACCGCACGCAGGCTACTACTCGTGCTCATTCTCTCTTTTTTTTTCCCTTCAAGCTGTTGACACACGCATACATCCTCACACTCCTCTATAAAGGGCTCCTCATCGCTTGCGCTACCAAGGGCAGAGATGAAAAATGATAGCCACATCTGCTACCGACGACAAACACAGAGTACGCGCACACAACACAATCCTGTCGCCCTTCCTTTCTTTTCTTTTTCTTTCGAATCACGCACCTGCCTGCTCTTCATCCAGAACAGTCACGCGGTCTTGCTCATGGGCTTCTGCGACACGTCCCTCCTCCTCCTGGGTGATATTGTACGCCGAAATCAAACACGCCCGGCAGTGCTCGGCGGTCATACGCTCGTGCGGATCTTGTTGGAGGAGTGCGGCGGTGAGCTTCTGTAGCACCGTCATGGGAAGCTTCGTACCAGCGACGACGGTGGAGGACGCGACGGACGCGGGACTGAGATCAGCCTCTTCCTCTGCCTTGCGTGTCTGTCCGCGCACACCCGACTTCCCCTTGTGCGCCTGCGATTTACGCTTCAGACCTGCCTTGGCGGCGAGCTTGTCGGCTGTCAAGGCGTTCTCGGGCGTGCTCATGCCAACGCCGCTGCCGATGGGCAGAACAATCGGCTGCCCGGCTGCCGCGACGAAGCAGTGCCGCGTGTGGTCTTCATCTCCTACGCACTTGGGGTCCTGGCACTTGGGGTAGACGCGTCGTCCAAACAGCAGTTCGTAGAGTGTCGCGCCGAGGCTGAACGTGTCTGTCGCACGACTGCAGATTTTATCCTTGAGAGCGGGGAGGTCCATGTACTCGAACGTACCGAACGCATCTTCGACCGTGTCGTGTGGGCTGGGACCGACCACTCGGCAATTGCCGAAATCGGAAAGGTAAAACTTCACCGAGGCAGAGGACGGCGTGACGGCTGTCGCACAAGTCGCAGCCGCGCTCTCGGCAGACACAGAGGCGAAAGGCGGCTGCTGTGAGGGCCCGTGTTCATAGGCGTAGAGGATGTTGCTTGGTTTCAAGTCGAGATGCAGCAGACCGAGCTCGTGCATCGCTGCCAAAGCAGAGCTGACGCAGAAGGCCACACCCTTGGTGAGACCGTCGGTGCGACGAATACCTTCCAAATCCCCATCGCACAGCTCTAGCACAAGGAAGATGGTAGCCTCCCCCTCGAGCACGTCCTCCTCCGTGATCGAAAGAAAGCGGGGCAGCTTCACACGCTCGAATTTCTGTCGCTCCGCCGCCGCCGCCTCGGATCCCGCCTCGCGCAGCCGCCGCAGCTGCCGTTGTGTTTCCTCTTCGAGGGTCAAGACAGGCGCCTCTTCGGTCTCGGTGTCGGCATCCGCACATCTCCGTTGACCGCGTCGCGCTGGTAGCTTCTTTCCCTTGGAGAGCAGGCGCACCTGATTCTCCAAGGCCGCCGCCTCCGCCTTCTTGACCTCCGCGCGGCGCCACAGCAGCGCGTCCATCGCCGACGGCGGCAGCGCTTCCGTCGCTGTGACAAAAAAAGCGCTGTGCATCGGCAACACGTACGGGACTTGCATTTCAGACAAGAAGCGCATCGTCGCCACCTCACGCACGGTGGAGAAGGAGTCGTCGATGTTTGCGCGCGAGGCCAAGCTGATGGGGCACGACTTGACAGCCACCAGGTCTCCTTCTACGGAGCGGCAACGCCAGACAAGGCCGAAGCTTCCTTCGCCGACGAACTCTGCCGACTCGAAGGCGGTCCAGAACTCACCGGGTTGCAGGAAGTGCTCTTCGGAAATAGCCTTTCGAGCCGCTTCCATGAAGCTCTTTTTGGTGAGCTTCGAGTTGAAGAACTCACGTTGGAGCACATCGACGGGACGGCCCCAATCCTTCTGAGTGTCGTTCTTGGTGCTATGACCGCTCTTCTTCTTGTGGTGAGCCTGTGTCTGCCCTCCAGCAGCGGCCACACCACCCTCCTTCGCGGGTCGTCGGAAGAGAAGTCCTTCACCGTGGCCACCGCCTGCAGACGTGCCACCTACGTGTGTCGCTGGAAACAGCAGCTGCTTGATGTTTCGCACCGGCGTTTCTGGTTCCGCTTCGGCGTTGTCTACAGCCCCTTTGGTATCTGCCTTCTCGCCGCCGTGCGCGTCCAGGGGCTTCAACACACCCTTCTTCTTGTCTTCCTCCTCATCGCTGTCATCGTCTGCGATGAGGGACGCGAAGGAGGCGGCGCGTGCGGCCAGTGTGGCTGACAAACGCGCTGGTGAGTGAGAGGCGGACCCGTCGACGCGCAGGGTGTCTTTCAACGGTGATGTGTACAGGCTGGAGACTACGCTGTGTTGACTTCCACGGCGCTCACCGTCCACGCGGTTCGCTGTCGTGTTCTCTGTCCCCTGGCCACCCTCACCCGCCTCCCGATCCTCACCGTCCTCGTCGTCATCGCTATCGTCCATGCGAATATAGCAGCCGGACGGCAGCGGGCTCAATCGCTGTGTGGGCGCCCGGTTGAGGGGTATGACACCGCGACGAGGCCGGAAGGTCGGTGAGAGCACATCCGCGATGGGCTCCCGCAGCGGGCGAGCGGAAGTGATCGCAGTGAGACCAGAAACAGCCTGCCGCTGCATCGATGATGCGCGCGCAGAGGCGGCTGCCGTGCTTGTGCCCGTCTGAGAGGTTTCCTCGTTTGGTGGGGATCTCTCCGCACACGTCTCTTCGACTACGTGCTGCACTCCCTCTACTGCTCCGAGTGGCACCGGTTGTTTCGCTTCCTGTCGCGCGTTCGCCTCGGCAGCGAGCTCAGCGACCTTCTCGAGGTGCGCTTGCTGTAGAAAAGACCGCTGCTCGTCGTCCGCAGAGGCTCCTGCCGCGCCACTCGCACTGAACTCACGCTTGACGAGCGGCGCCGCGCTCATTTGCTGAAGTGCCGCAGGCACTGAGAGTGCAGGTGAGGCGGCCTTCATCGCAGGGCTTCTGCCTACTTCGGGCTCGCGCGGTGCGATGACCATGTGCTTCAGCGTGGGGCTGGTCGGGCTCGTCGGTATCTCTAGGTCGTCATCGTCGTCCTCGTCGATGCAGATCCACATGGTGGCCGGCGCGGCGGTAGGCCGTGTGGCCGCTGCCCGTGTGACGAGCTGCGCGGACGGACGGCTGGATGCCTCACGAGTGGTATGCGTATTGTGGCGGTCGGTACCGACGCTGTGGGTGGCGCTGGCTTGTGGCAGCGATGAGGCCCCGCCAAGAGTACCCGGCGTCGGTGCGTGTGAGAGCGAAAAGGGCGAGGGCATATGCGAGTTGACCGCTGACCCTTGCGGGGAGAGCCGCATCTGCGCGGACTGTGGTGATCGCCAGCTCGGCGGATCGCGGGGAAAAAGTGCCGACGTGTGTGCCTCCTCGCGTCCCGCACCCCACTGGGCACCATGCGTGGTACCGAGGCCATGCGCAGTAGTTTGGCGCCTGCCGGCCCTGTCGTCCTCATCCACACCATCCCCCACACAGCGACTACTTTGGTTCCCTCCGGCTGCGTGCGGCATCTGTGGTCGTGACGGCAGGCGCGGCGGGGTTTGAAACGCGTTGGTGTTCGCGCCGTGCGAGGCGGCGACGGGCGATCGAGGGCGACTCACACTGCCCAGCCGGAGGTGCCCTTGAGAGGCCCGCGGAGGTGCTTGGGGACTCGGTGACAGCGGCAGCGACGGTGCGATGGCAGAGACGTGGTTGGGATTGTAGAGTGCGCTGTGGCCGGGCTCGGATAAATGAGTTGGATGTCGAGACAGGGTGTAGCTACCCAGGGCCGGCATGGTGGCGGCTGAAGAGCTGGAGGTCAGTGCGGCTCGGCTCTCATCGTGCTGACCAAAAGGCTGTCGTGGTGCTGCCGGCTGCTGCGCGTTGATGTCCCCGTGAAGGCCCTGCGAGCCACGTGGGGAGTGCGTACTGGGGCGTCCATCAGGACTCGCCTCGACAACGACGAAAGTCTCCTCATCCGCATCGACATCCAAGGCCACGCGATAGGCGTGATGCGACGCGGATAGGGGTGGTGTGCGCGCAGACGCGTCTGCGGGACTGATGGCCCCGACGATCGAGAGCGACGTGCGATGCGGTGGCGTATGATCACGGCTACTCCGCGGCGCAGAGGTGGCGACGGTGCCTGCGGCGGGAAGCTGATGCGTTGGGAGTGTCAGACTTGATGGGGGTGGCGTGGCCGTGTCTGCGGGGGGCGGTGGCACCTCCAAGGTGTACCGCCCCATCGGGCTCTCGCCCCTGCCGTGCGGTGATGCTTCGCGGTCGGACTCATCGCTAGGGATGAGAACCTCCTCCTGCTCTTCTTCTTCTTCGCCACGATCAGGCGCGTCCTCGTCCGCGGCGGTGGCAGTTGTCGTTGTTTGCACGTGCGCGGGCGTGTTGGCCTCGTAGGGGATGCCTCGTGGTGGACGCTGAAATAATTCCTTGACCACCGCGGAACCCGACAGCGGGGCCTGCTGGGGCTCTGGCGGGGCGCCCGTAATGTCACCGCTGGCCTGCCGCGCGCGCACGTGTGCGTCATCTTGGGGCTGCGGTGGCTGCTGTTGCTGCTGCTGGAAGAGTGATTGCCGAAAAGCCGTCGCGCTACGTCGGCCTTCGCTATCCGCGGTAAGCGACAGCGGACTAGGTATGTGGCTCTCATCGCTTTCCTCGTCACGCGTCTCGTTGGCCTCCTTGGTATCGTCGCTGTGGTGGTGCTCGCCACTGGTCGGATGCCGTGTGGACCGCGGCGGTGTGTACAGCGTGGGCAGCGGCGCCTCGTTCGTCTTTTCCCGCGCGTCGTCAGCTTCCACACGGCCTTTCTTCTTCTTGCTCTGGGCACGCGTCTTGTTGTCCGTTCGCTGCGATTGACTGACTTCAGGCGCTACGGTGCGTGTCTCTTCCTCCATCTGTGCGGCACTCCTCGACGTACTTGGGGCTGCGATGGAGGTGGTGGAGCTGGGCTGCGCACGCGTGGCCTGCGAGAAAAGCGATGAAGGTACATCTTCCCAACCGCTACTCGCAGTGCTGTCTGTGCTGCTGTTGTGTGCACCGTTGCCGTGGAGATCGGACGTGCTGCTGCGCTTCACGTGCGCGGCGAGCGAGACCGTGTGACTGCTGCTGGAGGAGAGCGAGGACGCACGGCTCTGAGTGGAGGAAGGAGTGCGCGCCCGCTTACGGCTGTGTGCGGCGGTCGCGCGTGTTGCTTTTGCATTCTTCTTGGCACTTGTTTTCGCTGAGGCGGCCACGGCCGCTTTTTTGGGTCCTGTCTTCTTTGCCGTTGCACTGACCTTTGAGGACGTCTGCGTCACCTTTCTCTTGGCCGCCGCCGCCGGTGCTTTGCGGCTTGTCTGCTTCGTAGATGTGGATCTGGATGACGACCCTGACGGTGCGGTGGCTTTTTTCTTGGTGCTCTTCTTCGCGACAGCTTGAGTGGCGCTCGGGGATGCGCGTGTGGGGCTACTTTTACGAGCAGCCGCGGCTGATGTCTTTTTTGTGGATGCCGTGGATGCCGTGGACGTGCGCGATGTTTGTGTGGGCTTCGCCACCGTGCCCGGCTTCGCCTTTTTCGGCGGCATTCGTGACGACTACGATGCTGTCGTGTCTGTACGTCTGCGCGTGTGCGTGCGAGTAGTAGTGATAGATGTAGAGGAGATAAATATATGAAAAACTAACACACAGTCGAACGTGGTGGCTCGATTCTAGAGCGAGACAAACAGCAAATTTGGTCTGGGCGAACGAAGGTACACAGACACAAAAGAAGAAAAGAAAAGAAGAAAAAAAAAAAAAAGCAAAAAGAATAAACGTATGAGAGACGCTTGCGACGATGAGCACGTGTCTAGCCACACAAACAAAAAATGATGTGCCGCGCGCACAAATACACGTCGGACCTTTCTCTTACTCGAACGACGAGAGAGAGAGAGCGAGTGAGAGGCGATACCTGTGCGCGTGCTCGAAAAAACAAACGACAAGACAACGGCAACGAGAGGAGACGCGACTGAGCGGTGCGGACACAGAAAGAACACCGCTCACCCCGTTCAGCAACCTATGTCACAGTTGTGTTTCTCTCTGAAGGTCAATAAAAGCGGACAAACAGAAATATGGCGCGAGCGTCGAGAGCGCGAGTGCGAGAGAAGGAGGAAGTGCTTTTTGGTTTGGTGTTTGTGTACAGAGAGGATTGCGTAAACAAGCCAAAGGAGGAGGCCACTCCCGGAGAGGTCGCTCAGCCCACCTATTGGCGTGCTCTTCACGGTCCAACCGGGAAAAGACACGCGCGTGGCAATCTCATTGTGCGTGGGATGTGTGTCTTGAGCACCTCTGTTTTTATTTATTTATTTTTTTGTTTGGTTTGGCATCCAACAGAAACACAGCAACATAAAAATGCGAATAAAGAAATATATCATGTCCTGCCATCTGCACGCCATTCACATGTGTGTGCGTGCTGTACCCTCACAGTGAGGACACGACCGTTGATCGCAACGCCTCGTGTACGGACCTGATTGCGGACACCGCACCTTCCGGCGAACGCGCTACGTGCTCGGACGCGGACGGCGCCATCACGTACCGATCAAAACACTGCCCCAACCACACGCACTCAAGCTCAGCGGCTGCAATTGGCACGGCCGTGGACAGCGGAGATGAGCTCGACGCGCACGGTGACGGCGGCGCTACCGCCGCGCAGTAGTGCACGAAGCCTGACCACGTCTTCCAGTCTGGGGTCGCCCCCTTCCCTCTCCTCTCCACACAAGACGCGGGTTCTGTAACAGCACAAGAGGAGCGAAAACGCGTTTGTTGAAGGCGCTGACGCGCTGCCAGAGCGGAGATCAGCGTTTTGGGGAGTGTCGCAGGAGCGGTCCTGCGGCTTCCTTCCCCTTTTTCGTTCGCACCAGCGGCGGCCAGTGGCGCCTCAGCCAAGGTGAGGAGGACGAGCTCCCACACCGTCCACGGCAGCTCGAAGACAGCCAACAGTGCGAGTCGCTGGAGAGCCCACATGGTTCGAACCACATCCCGCACATCCTTCTCCGACAGGTTCGGTGGTAGGCGCTGCTGCCGACGTAGTGCGCTGGTCATGCCTGGGTGAAAAAAGACAGCGGGGTGCTGCGCGGCGAGGTACAGCTCGCGCGCCAGTGAAGTCCGGAAGACACCGCGATCATCCGTGTGAAATGAAACATTCGGTAACGCTGGCAGATGAGTGGCGCCGTCGCGATTCTCCCTTGGCTTCAGCGCCTGCTCTAATGCGTAGGCGGCAGATGGCGACCAACGCGCGAGTCGGCGCAGGCGGCGCAGCTGGGCGGTACGCGCGTAGATATCACTCGCCCGTGGACCCGTCAAAAGTGCGACTATCGATGTTTGCTGCGCTATGCCCTGCGGAAGTGTGTGCGGAGCACAGTGCGGCACCACACGTGGAGGCGGCGCTGACGCACCCGCCGGCGACACAACGGCGCGCCATGTTTCCGTGAGCGTTGTCAAGTGATGTTCACGGACCTCCTCGTGACCGCCAGTCAACAAATTGCTCGTCATGCACAGCTCGATGCCGCCGTGATCGGCCAGCAGACGCGCGAGGTTGTGCGGGTCGGTGAAGACCAGGTGACCCCATCTATCTGGACGGAAAGCCACCATCTGTGACAGCTCCGCCTCATCGAGCTTTTCACCCGCGTGCAGCGTGATGGCCAGCGAGGTCGGGCACAGCGCCGACGCGGAAGACGCCTCGCACCTGGCACGTGATAGGGTCTCCAGGAAGTGCCTCACCTCGCCGCGATAGCAGTTTCCGGAGAGATCCATCCCGGTCACCCAGCAGGTGCTGCGCACACGCTCGGCCAAGCGCTCATCGAGACACACAGAGTCCGCGACCTGTGACGGTTGAATCTGTGAGACGCACCACCGATGAAATGCGCGTACCTGCACCTGCTGCACGCGCTTCGCGATGGCGACCGCCTCTTCTGCCGTCTCAACCTTGCCGCCGCGATTGATAGACACAAGCAGACGGACGTGCATCTGTGCGAGTGCGGTACACAAACGCGCGTAGCACGCCTCCGTCGACGCGCCCATTTCCACAGAGCTTGCGGTGGACTCAGCCGCATCCAATGACACCCCTGCCGTAGCTGCGAGTGACGCGCCGTACACGGCGGCAAACGTCGCGTGCCATGCACGCTGCACCTCTAGGTCGCGCTGCCATACGGAGAGTGAAATCAGCTCGCCCGTCTCGAAGCTCACACGACCACCATGGAGCACGTGCTCCACCGTGGACACCACCGTCCAGACATAATCCTCTTTACTACTGTGACCACCCTCACGACCATCGTCCCCACGCGTCTGGAATTTCACCGTCATGCCTTCACGAAGCGAGGTGCGTATCTCCGTCACGAGAATATTCTCGGCCGCGCTGGCGAAAAGCATGTCCTGCACGGCGAGGCGCGTGAAGGCGAGGTTTGTCATGATCTTGTACACATTGTCGAACACCTGGAAGCAGTGCTGCATCCGTGCCTCCTTGTTCATCGCACGAGGTCCGTCCATCGCGCTCGACAGCACATCCTGACACGCCGTCGTGATGCCACCGAAGAACGGTGCTGACGAGGCAGATGTGCCAGCTGGCTCTTGACGGACAAGAAGGGCTTCCATGTGCGCGAGTATCGCCGCGGAGATGCTGCCGTTCAGATGGCAGTGGAAGTCCGACTTGGGAAGACGAGCGAGGATAGCCTCGATGGGCACCGAGCCGGCGTGATCTCGCGACGATTGCACAGCTCGGTAGAGAGAGGGCTCCACCAGCGTGTGATAGGTCTCCCACAAAGAAGGCTCACATTTCTCTTCAGCGACAGATGACATGCGGAGAGACGATGACGTAGGTGTGCGTGTGTGTGTGTGTACGTGTCTACGCGTACTTGTGCGTCTTTGTGCGTCTTTATCACCAGTGACAGCAGCTGAACGGGGAAAGGAGGGGAAGGGACCCGATAAGTGAGGAGGACCGCTGATGTGAATCTGGAAAAAAAAAGATCTGGTAGAGAGGAGAGAGAAGGGAGAAAAAGCGGGGATGATGGGTACACTCTGCGAGTGTGTGTGCGTGCGATTAGGGTCATCGCAACGTCGCTGACGTGATCGATCTGTTCTTACGCAATCTCTTCTCTCTTCCTCGCCCTTGTTCCCCTCATCCAGCCACAAGACCAGATGAGACGGAAAAAAAAAAGTGAACGCGCGAGCGAGAGTTACGCAGACGCCACTCATCGGAAGATGTCCGAGGGCAGGCCAGGCGACGACGGTTCAACAACAGGCGATCGGACGTGCGCGTGCAGCCGTGCGAATGAACACACCCTGGTAGAAGAGAAGGAGATGAAACGGCTTTTTTTTTTGGTTCAATCGAAAAGAGAGGAGAAGGGCGATCTCCCCAGAAACACCTGTATGCTTTTTAGGCAAAACGAAAAGAAAAAGAAAATGGAAGTTACGGAACACACCATCAACATGCTGTAAGAAAGAAAAAAGATTGTCTGCGTCATCGAAGAAGAAAAATCGGCAACTCAACAGCGCTTTCCAAAGGCGACGCGTCCGTTTTTCTCTTTTATTGTGTGTGTGTGTGTCTGTCACCGGGCTTCTACGCGCCGATCATCATTCTCTTCTGATTTTTTTAACTGACTCGTTCCTACTCGAACGTTAGCTCGCCTGGTCGTTCTGCAGCCTTTCCGGACAAACATAGCTATTGAGCAAGGACAAGGGAGATCGTGAGGCGAGTAGTCGTCACAACAAGAAGCAAACAACAACAAAGGAAGAGGAGAAGAGTTACGGAACAACAACAACAAGAAAAAAAAGACGGGAAAGAAAGCAATTGTCATTCACCAAAAGCCCGGAAAAAACAAAAACAAAAAAAAGGCAGTGTTCTCGTTCTCAGTTTCGGTCGATGTTTTTGTTTCCCATCGTCGTCTTCTTGACTTCTTCTACTCCTGTTGTCTCTCTCTCTCTCTTTGTTGCTGTGAGGAGTATCTACTCTTGCCTCGTCTCCTCGAGTGCGTCATTAGTGACCGCCACCACCCACAATGTTGAAGATCTGGTTCGAGACGTACCACTGATTTCCGTCCTGCGCGAGGTGGAAGACGTCGTTGAACTTCAAAGGATGAGACTCGTCCTTCAAGAGCACCTCACCGTTCACCACCACAATGACACCACCGCTGAGCGAAGGCTGACAATCAATGCTGTCGGCCTTGAACTGGGCCTCGGCAAAGCCAAGGTTCTGGAAGCGAGCCATGATGGCGTCCACACCCTGCATCTGTTCCGACATCCACGTCAGCAGTGTCATTGGGCGATAAATGGCCGCGAGCTGATTTCGACTGGCGGAGAAGACCGCATAGTACTGGCCGACGAAATCGGTACCAACCTGCTGGAAGGACATGATGTTTTTCACGGGGCGGGTCGGAAGAATGGAAGGGAAAGGAAGGATAGAGCCGAAGGGACTAGTTAATTCTTTTTCTTTTTCTTTTAAAGAATGAAAAATAGCGGCACTGGCGTCTGTGCGTTTCGCGGCTTCGCTGAGCTGGATAGCTGAACAGCAGGCGTGACAAGACAGGAGCATGAGAGGAGGGAGAAGGAGACAAGAAAGGAGGGGCTCGTTGAGTGACGACACGATCAGATGTTTGTTTTTTTCTTTTTCTTCAAAGTAGACATGACATCCTTGGCTGCTTTTCCGCGCCTACCGCGCCTCGATCGCCGACGACTGTCTGCACTGTCGTAAACAAAAGCGATGTCAAAATAGTTGTCGCGAGAGCCTTGCTGCGTTCTGCTTCCGCAGTGGTGGAGGAGCTCAGCCCAGCGCCACACACACACACACACACAGACACACAGATTCAGCGCGTGCTTGTCCCCACAGCAACAACGCGGTATTCTTTTTTTTTTTTTCAAGTTTTCGCCTTGCTCGGTGTGTTAAGAGCGTTGATCTTATTCGGAGAGAGAACAAATTAGGAAGGACAGACCCAGTCAGCAAAGGAAAGCCTCAGGAGAGAGTCTTTTCAGCACTGACACACATATCTAGACACACATATCTAGACAGTGTGGCATCGCGCTCGACTCATGTTATGCCTTGCGTGCAGCCTTCTTTTTCTTCGCGGAGGGACTCGGTGAAGGTGCTTTCTCAGCACTTTTCGGTGCTTCAACCGTCACCGCGATGCTCTCCGCGGTGGCGTGCCCACTGCGTAGGCGGGGATCGGCGTACTGCTCCACGGAGAACCAGCCCTTACTCTCGGCATCGGCAAACTCCTTTGGGAAAGCAGCCTTTTCCCACTTCAGGTAGTTCACAATTTGGCGCTGAAGCTGACGTGTGTTGAGTTGAAACGGGTTGAGCTTGCTGTCCAGTGTCATCCGCTTCAAGTCGGTGCCGTAGCGTTGAATTAGGTTAGCAATCGTGGAGCCCTCCTGCTCACTCACAGGACGCGCGATCTTCGTTGCTTTTTCCTGTGCTATGCTCTCTTGCAGCAGGTTCTCCTCCTCCAGGCGGCGGCGTGTGTGTGGCTTGACACGCTTCTTACGCGCCTCTATTTGTTGCTTTGTTGCGCTGGGGTCCACCGCGAGACCGAGGCGGGTGAAGGCCTGCTCGGCAGTGCTAGATCCCTTGAAGTACTTTTGTGTAAAGGTGTTGTTCGCACCAGCCACGTCGACCGCGCGCACGTGCGCGAAGCGACGCTTCAAGTACTGCTTCTTGCCGACGCGAGTGATGGGAATATTCTTCTTCACCTTGCCCTTGGGCGTGACCTTTATACGACCCATCTTTTTTTTTTTTTCGTATCTTGACTGGGAAGCAGTAAGCCGCCTTGAGCTTCTCTTCTTCAACTTTTCACTAACAGAGAAAGCAGGTCGCGATGAGGTAGAGGGGATAAACACAAAAAGCGCGCACGCGAGAGGAAGAGTGGGAGAGAGAGTAAAGGAGAACGGCCAGTGCGTGCGCTTACGGTGTGAATCGACGTGCGGTGCTGTACGAACGGGAGCGGATCGAGAATATCATCTTCAACGTGTGCGTGACGATCAACGGAGAACGGCCGTGCACGTGCCCATTCATGCCGCAACACCGTATCGCTGGGGAAAAGTACACGTTCAGTATAAGAGAGCGAGGGACAGGGAACGGGCTACCGGATCGTCCGCGACATGGGACTCCAGCTCCGCATGACACAGCACCGCTTGTTTTCTCTCGGTTGATCACCTTGTCATTATCGATACGAGACGATGCCAAGCACAGACACCCAACCACACACACACACACACACACTCACCCGCCCAGAAGGAAAACCGCCTCTCATCATCCCAGAGCGAAGACAGCCAGCGGCGAATCGGTCGGTGGCAAGGTGTGAGATGCAGGCTACTCGAGGCCGTCTGCGCTCGCTGCCGTTCGCGATGGGAAAAAAAAAAGAAGACGGCGCGCGGGATACGCGAGGAGATGTGTGTGTGTGTGTGTGTGAGAGAGAGAGAGGTCAAGAAAAGAGTGAGCAAATGAGGCGAGAACAACAACAAAAAAGGAACACAAAAAAGAACGGGTAAAGAAAAACCAAGACAAAGGAAAAAGATGGTCAACTACATGAGAGACAAGATGCCTTCGCCTTCTTCCTTTTCCCGGCCTTTTCACCTATCGAGGTCGGCTTGTGTCTCCTATGCCCGGCCGCGTCCGGACTGAAGGAGCGCCTTGGAGTGTCCTCGAAAGGCTCATGTGGTGCCGATGCTTCCTGAGCTCGACCACGGCGTGCGTCCTCCGAGAAACCAGAGGACGAACCAAAGCTGTTTTCACTCCCACGATGGGATGCGCCTGTCCTCGTCCGCGTGGTGTTGTGTGGCGCGCGGGAAACGATGCACTGCCGAAGCGAATCGCCGAGACGAAACCTTGGTGTGGACGGTGACGGAGCTCCTGCAACAGTCGCTGGACAGACGCCATCACCAGTCGTACAGTGATGCGCACAACGGCTTGTTGATGATGGTCAAAAAGCGCTTCGCGGGCTGCGGCGGCGCGCTCGGTCCGGTGCAGGTACTCGGCCGCATCTCTGCTCATCGCACCGTCGCGAGCGGGTCCACGGCGACTCGTTGAGGACAAATCGACCGGACAGCTGTGGCGACGACGACTCTGACTGTCTGCGTTGTTCGTGCTGTTTGAGTTCGCCACAGGTGGCGTCTCAGCACCGGGGTGAACTGCCTGTTCTGCGTGAGCGGCACCCGCGCCGGTCAAGGCGTTCGGTGTGTGCGCGTGTGGGACGAGAGGGGACGCGGGGCCGCTGGTGCGAATTCTATTGCCCTGAGCGGCGTAGACAAACCCACCGACGCGGTACTGTTTCAGGAGCGGTGAACAGGCCTCCTCGCATCCGACAGGTGCCGTGCGCGCTCCTACAAAGACGTTCGTCGCCCCGTCGCACGCATCGCCAGTGTCACCAGGTTGACCGGCAAAGACGTCAATAGCGCGTGCCTCCTCGACGAGCTGAGCGAGCACGTTAGAGATCGGCTCCAGCATGTCGTTCGGCGAGCTGCTATCGGCGTGCGTCTGCCGCGACAAGGCCGACAACAGGCCCTGCGCAGGCTCAACGAGGGTCGACAGACGATCGAGCGAGCCACGACGCCCAAGAGCTGCAGAGGACCCCGCCGGGAGCGTGCTGCTGCCGGCGGTGGGCGGAAAATCGCCGGCGGTGGGCGAGGCGCGTGCTGAGGCCCAGCCGGACGCGCTGAGCAATTCGGATGCCGCGAGGCCACGCCGCACCTGCGTCGCGTCTTCTTCATAAGCGTAGAAGTCGTCGGCCGCGTCGCGAATGACCGCATCGACAGCGACGCGGTGATCTTCTGGCCAGTCAAGCGTCTCAACCTCGTTGTGCAACGCGGCATGCGCATTGCTGTCATCGTCGTGCGGCATCGCACTGCTGTCTCCGCCGCTGACAGCGGCCACGTGCCTTCTCTTCAGCTCCGTTCGATGGCGTGCCGGATCGCGTCCGTCGTAGTGCTCCATGACCTTCAGGCGTAGAATGAGGCTGTAGCGAAGGACTATATCCCACTCAGAACTTGCGGTGAGGCCGTAGCCGAGCACAGCGCGCAGGAGGCGCTGCCAGCTGACGCGCCCCACTGTGCGCTTCAGCGCGCCGAGGACGGCCTCCACCACCTGTGTAGCTTGCGCTGGACGAAGTGCTGCCGTCGAGGTCTGCGTGGACACATCCTCCTCCCATGTGTTCGTCAAGTCATCGTCGCCGAAGGGCGACGCACTTGTGACGTCCGCCCGACACCACGACCCCACGGCGACTGCTTGAATTTCGTCTGTAATGCGCGACCAGTCCACACGCACCGCGATGCGCTCATCTTGTGCAGAGGTGTCCGCCTCCATCTGCGACTTGGCTGTGTCCGCTGGGCCGAGTGGTGGTTTCGCCTCCGATTTCGGGTCGTTGTGCGCGCGATCGAGCACCTGGCCATCGAGGAGGTCATGGGCAATGTCTTGGAGAAGAGGCTCCACCACGTACTCAAATTGAAAGTGAACAAAGGTGGTGGCTATCTTCACGGCACTCAAGCGTGCCGCCATCTCCATGTCGAGCAGTGGTACCTCCTTGAGATACGCCACGTACCCGAGGATCTGCCTCTTCGTCAAGTCTTCGTGTGACGGACAGAGACGTGGCCAGGCGAGAAACGGAGAGCTGGGGGACCTCCCCTACCAGAGAGCTCTCCGCGGCGGCCACTGGGATGGGTGTCGCATTGTCTTTACTGTCATCACTCTGGGCAGAGAAAGCGGCGGGCGGGAGCGTGTTGTGCTCGGCCTGCTCGCGCGCCATCTGTGCCGTGTCGATGCGGGCGACGATGCTAAGATACAAGCTGCGCTTCAGGATCTCCTAATCCAGCACACCTAGCTAAACGAGCCGGGACTGGGAGACGCTCAGCATGGCATCATCCCGTGTGCAGTTCTGGATAATATCACGACACAGTGAGTAGTACGGTGAGCTGCTCGCGTAGAAACATGAGAAGCGATGATCGTGATGCCGCCTACTCGTGCGTCTTCGTCGACGACGACTTCGGTCGGTGGTGTGCGGCCCTCGTGCCGAGGGCGGGCGGACCGCCGCTGTGACATCCGTCTCGATACACAAGCTCTCAAATTGAACGGACTTTTGAGCCCCGGCACGGTTGGTACCTGTCGTGGTGCTGGCGGCGCCTTCGTTGTCTGGATTCGCTGGTGAGGGACTCGCGCGCTGGGACATGAGATCACTCCGCCGAGTGCGATGTCAATGAAGTACCAATGTGAGCAAAAAAATAGAAGTCGAAAGAAGCAGGTGACACCTTTATTTATATATTTTTTTTTGTTCCGTTTCGACACAAAACAGAAGAGGCTGTACAGCAGAAAAAAAAATAAAAAAAAACAAAAACAAAAAAACAAAACAAAACGAAAAGACACACGGACAAATGACCCGATCTTCGTTAACACGTCGCATGAACATGATGGTAGACCACAACAGACGTGCGAAACAAAAAAATAATAATAATAGAGCGGGAAGGCGGAAGACGAGCGCGCGTCGGGTGGTGAGGGGGACGGAAGGCCAACGAGCTGCCGTGCGTGTGCACATGAACAGGGTGATGGCGTGCGGCACGTACGGAGGCTCACATGGAGGCTCTGTCAGAGTCAGCATCGAGCGAGTTGTGTGCGCGTGACGGCGGAAAATGAAGAAAAAAAAATACGCTCGTGACGCTGGTGGCGGTGGGGCAGTCCGATGACAACGAGTCGCTTCTTTATTATTATTATTTTTTTGCTTTTCATTCATTTTTTGTTTCTTGTACTATGGACGTCAAGTCACCAGGCGGTGAGCCAAAATAATAATAATAAAAAAAAACACATGTACTGTCCAATAAGTGCTCAGTCACGCATTCGCGCCCAACTCACAAAGCACGGAATCCTTTGCCGTAGTAGTAAAAGACATTCTTCTGTTCCTTTACGGTACTCGACGGTACGGCCGCGGCTTCAGCCGGCACTCCTGTCGCTTGAGCACCTCCAGGCATCGATTCTACCCGCACAAGTCGCCTGTTCGCCTCACGTGCCGCCTCCTGCTTGATGTCGTGCAGCACGACACCAATACGACTGCTCTCGAAGTACGGTACCCGTGGATGTTCGCCCGAGCCTGCGGCGGAGGACGGCAAGGATGCGCCGGCATGGTTGACAACCGTCTCGTGCGCCACGGCACCTTCTGATGTGAACGGATACGGCACCACGCCCTCGCGTGACGTCGACACAGCGGCAGCTAGGGCGGCACGGGCTGTGCCGACGCGTGCGCGTTTCGGTTTCCAAAACTCTTCGACGGCCTTCCGCAGCGCCGCCACGGAGGAACCGCCTTTTCCGCTGCATGAAAGGCGGTGCGCTTGTCGTCGACGCGCACGTGTCGCGTGTGGACGTGCGACATCGAAGGGCTCAACAGCTGGCTGCTTCCACAGTTGGTCTAGCTCCGCGTTGTCGAGCAGATCGGCTGCCGCTGTGTGCGTCGGCGCCGCGGCTTCCACAGCGGGCATGAGCCTGACTGTCCCCGGCGTCCCACCCGCCAAAATGGGCGCGTTGGTCGGTTCTTCGTCCACGCCGGCAGGAAGCTCGGCGGCGGGATTGGCGCGTGTAGCCTCAGGCGCGCCGCCACGCCAATCGCGCGCGTGGACGTCATCGACCGTGTGCATGGCTGGGACGTGGCGAGGGAGCGGCTGTGATGGCCCCACCGGATCACGCACCCTGTGGGCAGCTGGACGCGGGTGAAGACCCTTGGCTGCATTGACACTCGCACTGCGTACACTGCGTGGCGTGAGCGTCGCGAGCTCTGGTATCATACTACTCGGCGACACAGCCGGTGACGAGCCGGTTCCCACAGCACGCGCACCGTCGTGATCCTGACGAATGGCGGTGGCTGTGGCGTACAGGGGTGCGTTCAACTGAAAAGGGCTGTGACCGGCGGCATTCCCTGCCGATCGCGGTAGCCGCGGCCGCTGAGGTGAGGTGCCGCGCGAGGCCTGCAGGCTGTCGTGCAGGAGCACGTCGGCAAACGGCTCGACAGGCGAGGCGCTCTCCACCGCGGCGCCGGCGTGCGTGGTGGCCGGTTGGGCTCCTGACTGTGTTGGTTCCGACTGCTGCTGTTCCGACCGAAGCGGGCGTGTATGCTGTGTGGGCGAGACCGTCCTGACATCTGCTGTTGCGGCGAGCAGCGGTGGAGGTGGTGGCGGCGCCCAGGCACCGTCTGCCGCACCCTTTCGGTCTGCGCGACGAGTTCCAGCAGGTGCCGCGGAGAAAGGCGCGGGGACCGCCCGCCCTGTTGCCGCAGCTGCGGAAGCCCTTGTCGTCCCATCGGCTGTGGCCTGCGATGACGCTGGTACATCCACACCCGCGGGTGGTGGGCGGGCTGGTTTCTGCGCGGAGTAGCGATACTCGTGCGGTAGGAAAGGGGACTGACCCTGGTCCGACGACGCAGCCGCACCCACGCTGGAGGGTGTCTTGAGACCCATCTGACCGAGATGTTGCTCATACGTGAGGTTCGACCTGGACTGTTGAAGCAGACCGTACTTGTGAGCGTGGTAGAGAGCTGCCAGCGGCGGGGAGCGATATCTGTTGTGCCACGCGGGCACCGCCATCGCAACGATCTCCGAGTTGTGCGGTCGTACACGGTGGTCGTCCTGCGTGTCAGCGATGTGGGTCGCCGTTGTGTTGTCGGCCGCTTGCCTAGTCAGCGTCGGGCTGCCGCTTGCACGGACTGGCGGTGGCTGCGTGTGTGCGACGTGATCGGCTTGCTGGCGGCGCAGCACCTTGTGATGCTGTCGGCGCACCTCAGCGAGAAACGCGCGGTAGCTGTCCTGAGCGGCCCCCGCGTCCTCTCGTGGGTCGATCGTGAGGCCCGCTGAGCCGTCTGCACCACCGCCATGAATGATTTCGGCGCGGCTATGCAGCGCGTCTGCCGGATCGAACGGCGCCTTGTCGTCCGAAATGGACGCGGCTGGAAATGGCTGTGCGGACGATGCGCGGTGGACTGCTGCCGCGTCCACGTGTCTGGGAAGCGTGTCCTTGCCGCCGTCACTTGGCGCGTGCGCGCTCGCGTCGAGGCCATCGCGCGGATCTCGATCTCGATCCTCTTTTTCTGATTGTCGCGCGTGGAGAGGGACTGGTTGTGCGCGGCTGTCAGCAGCGCCAGCTCGGGCCCCCGCCGCGACGTCTGTCCCGTTCTGCCATGAAAAAAGTGGACTGGAGGGCCGCCCATTGTTTTCCATTTGCGTGTACATCTCCGCCTGTAGTGCCCGCTGTGCGCGTTGGAGCTGCCGTTCCTCGTGGCGGTCGATATCAGATGAGACTTCGTCTTCCTCGTCGTCGCGGCTACCGTCTTCTGCCGGTTCTGCGATGCACGCGTCAGTGGCTTCGCGCCTGTCCCCGTTCTCGGTCACGTGGATAGCTCTGTGTGCGTGCGACGATGCGTGACGTGGAAGCGCCTGTGTCGTTCGGATTGGCTCTTGGGACGGAACCGCAGAGGAGCCAATGGACACCAGACGCAGGTCTGGAGGGTGTGCGGGCGCGGCGGCTTCACGTCGATACGGGGTGAGTGCAGTATCGGCGAAGACGGGTGACACGTAGCGCTGTGTGGCGGCATGCGGACGTACCTGCAGCGCGCGACGCTGCTGCTCCACGCGTGCGTGCTGCATTTGTATAATGGCGACGAGATCCGCCTCAACATCCGCACTCCTCAAGCTACTCTCGGCATCTGTGGATGATGGAGAGGCGGTGCCGTGCGGTTGTTGTTGTTGTTGCTGCTGTGCTTGTGAAGTATCGAGCGGGGGACTAAGCATGGACAACGAGTGTGTGCCTACCGCAGCCGACATACTCTACACCGATCGACGTTACTTGGTCAATACCTTTTGCACACCGCTTGCCACTAAAACGAAAAAAAAAAACACTAACAAACACGAAAAACAACAAAAAGAGGGGAAAAGTATTGCGGAGGAGGACGCACAACTTCGGACAGGATGGAAGTCGCACCTCACGTGCTCACGCGACCGCTTCTCACGCTGTCTTCTTTTTTCAGCTTTGGCGTCAAGAACAAGTAAGTAAATAGACTTGAGCACACGCACACACACACGTCTGCGTCTTCGCTTCTCGACGACAGACAGCCTACAACAGACGAAGTACACTGCCTTGAGCGAGGGTGAGATGGAGAGAGTGTGTGTGAGGGATAACCGGTGACGAAGGGAGGAGTTGAAAAATCACAAACGGGAGAAACCAACAGGTATGCGTTGACGTCCGCTTGCATATCACGCACACAAATCGGAAAAAAGAAGGTACTTTGTCGCCTTTGACAGCCACCCACACGCACACATACGTAATAGAGGCATCGGTGTCTATTTCGCCGCGATGAAGAGACACCATGAGTGGGACCTCGAATGCATGGCCTTTGAAGAAACCATGAAAAGAGTGTGCATGTGCGTACATTTACAACTCACTTGTTGGTGTGGAATGCTTTTCTTATTTGTTTTTTTTTTGTGAGGGATTCACGCATGTTTGTATATCGTATGAATGCCCGTCCGTGCCGAATGGCCACACCAACGCAGTGATACAACTCCGCTTGGTTAGAGCGATCGGTCACGATCACCTGGCGAGGTACGTTGAAGGGTGAAAGAATGAGAAACGTGTCTTATTCCTTTTATTCATGGGACACGCTACGCAGTTAAGCGGTCTGCCTGTGCAGTCTCTCTCTTTTTTTTTGTTTTGCCGTCTTCTCTCTTTTAGAGCGCAGAAGGCGATTTTTTCTTTTACGCACACAGGAACCTCATTTTCTTTTTTTTTTTTCTTTCGCGAGGAACGGTAGAGGGGAGACACGCACACACACACAAGAAGGAGAAGAAGTGAGAGATCATCCACCTCTGTGTGCGTGCACCTGTACGCGCATGAATATCATCTCCTTTTCCGTTTACATCTGAGCGTACTGCTTGCCGGCAGCCTTCTCAAGATTCGCGTGCGCTGTGGCGCCGCTCTTGCCGCCGTTCAGCACCTTGAGGAGATGAATTTTGAAGACAAGAGCCGCGTACGGAGGAATGGCACCACCGGCACCGCGTGCACCGTAGGCCAGCTCGTGGGGAAGATAGACCTCCCACTGCTCACCCTCCACCATGTACTGGAGAGCCTCGGTCCAGCCCTTGATGACCTGGTTGGGGGCGAAGGTCGCAGGGGAGCCGCGGTTCATGGACGAGTCGAAGACCTTGCCATCAGGGAAGGAGCCGTGGTAGTGGACGGAGCAGGCGTCGCCCACGTTCGGGGACTTGGCCTCACCCGCGTTCTCGACGCGCGTAAGAATCTTGAAGCGGAGACCGCTTGGGAGCTTCGTCACACCGGAGCGTGCGTCCACCTCCTCAAGGAACTTCTTACCGGCGGCTTCAGACATGTTTCACGTAAACACGGAAAATTTGAAGAGAAAAAAACCTGTAGAATTTTACTCACTTTGTGGTCAATAGTTGCGTAGGCTTTTGTCGCGTTCAAAAATAGCAACCGCAAGAGAAAGGAGACAAGCAGATTGGGTCAAGGTAAGGCGTGGACATGGTCAAGTATGAGACGTGAGCGGTAAACAAAAAAACAAAAAACAGATGCGAAGAGGGCGGCACCGAGGAACCTGTTCTTCTTTTTTCGAACTGGTAGGCTGTACATGTGTTGGCACAACACGTTTCTACCGTTTGCACTTTTGTCCGGTCAACTTCTTTCACTTTTTTTTTTTTTTCTGTGTGCTGACAACTTCGGATGTGTCACTGTATCGGGGGCGCTATGGAGCACCGGAGATGTCTTCGCGTGAGCGATATACTAGTCGTCATGATAAGGGAAGCAGATGACATTAGCAATAGGTGTGGAACAGCTGCGTTGATGAGCCATTACGTCAGCACAACTTTTTTTTTTTTTTTGTTGTGGCCTCCGACTGTCTATCCGTACAGCTCTTCGTAAGGCACCCCTGTGTCTTCCTCGAGTAGTTGGCGTGCGTCTGTGCCCGGTTTCCCGCCACGGATCACCTTGAGGAGATGAATTTTAAAGATCAGCGTCGCATTCGGGGGAATATTTTTGCCAGATCCTTTTTTGCCGTAGGCGAGCTCGGGCGGCAGGTACACCTCCCATTCCTCACCCTCCACCATCAGCTGCAGCGCTTCGTACCAGCCGTCGATGACCTCGCTCGGCGCAAAAGTAGCGGGTTGTCCACGGGCCATCGAGGAGTCGAACACCTTGCCGTTGATAAGCGTGCCGTGGTAGTGGACAAAACACTTGTCGGACTCTGTTGGGGAGAGGACATTCTCCGCGTCGGGCACTGGCGTGAGAATTTTGAATCGCATCCCACTCGGCAGCTTGTGCACATGATCCTTCTCGTCCATCTTGGCGAGGAACTTGGCGCCTTTCGAGGCGTCCGAGCTATTCGACGGAAACGAGCCCATCTTGATCTGTCCCATCAACGTTAGACAGAGAGTGTGTGTGAGTGTGTGTGTGAGTGTGAGTGTGTGTAGGGGAAGGGCCGCCGAGAAATGGTGAAGAGAGCCGGACAGACACGCGTGCACCCACTTCTCTTTACGGTTCCGACCAAAGAGTGAGCGTCAGCACCAAGTGCGCGTCTTCTCTGCAAGCGTGTCGGAAACAGACGTGCTCATCCATCACGTCTTCGCTTTTTTTTCCCCGTAATGAAGATTGTTTTGTGAATGACAGTTTTTGTGTATTCGAGCAGCCCAATAGTACAGGTGGAGAATATCGAAAACACCCCGCCACAGCAGAACGAACCACAAAGAAAAGAAAACAAAATGGCGCAGACCATCACACACACACACACAGATGTAATTTACATTCGAAACGAGAGGAGACCGCACACGGAAGTGTTTTCCGATTTGCCAATGTGCGGTATGTGTGTGTCCGTGTGTGCGTGCGTGCGTGTGTGTGTGTCACATCGGAAACGAGCGTGCTCGCTTCATCTTCATCTCTCTCTATCTTTTTTTTCCCTAACATAACAGTCACTCATACAAGGCGCTCCATTCGGCATCCTTGGCCTCCGACTGCGCTAGCATCGCGCGTGCGTACACAGCGGCCATGGCAGCCGGCGGCGGCTCATCGTCCTCGTTGTCATCGGCACCGATCAGACCGCGACACCGTCGCTGCTCATGGCGAGCCCACCAGTGGATACATGCTGACTCCTCCGTCTCCTCGGTCACGAGAGTCGCCCGGTGCGTCTGCTCCGCACGCCAGAGGGCCGCTTCGTTGTCCACGTACAGCAGCCACGCGACTTGCTCAAGATCCTCGCGCTTCGCCTGCCAACGCACCTGGTACTGCCGCTGCACGTGGAGTCGTTGTCGGGCTCGGTAGCCGCGCCACGCCAATTGAATGCTCAGCGCGCACGCGTTCACGTACTGTTTGGCTCGCTCAAGCGCCTCGGCCTCGGCCTGCGCCGCTTCGGCCTCCCGTGCGGCGCGTGCGGCAGCCGAGGCCTGCGCGGCCTCCGCCTCCTCGCGTAACTCTTTGGCCACGTACTCCGCGATCAAGCGCTTCTCGGCTGCGCGTGCTCGCGCCCGTTTTTGACTGTCAGCAAAACTACGCTTGGCGGCCAAGAAGGCATGCAGCACGCTGCGAGACCAACTGTCGTAGAGCGCGGCAGCCGCCGCCGCCTCCTCGCGCGCACGCCGGCATGCCGTGTGCGTGTGCCCGAGCCGTGTCCTTCCGAGGTAGCCGCGACCGATGCGCTGCAAGAGACTGAACGCCCACAGAACGCTCCGACCTGCCGCGGCCTTCTGCCGCCGCACCTCCGCCTTGGCGAGCACGCGCCGGGCGAAGCACTGCACAACGAGCGTGGCGTCATACCGCCGTACTTCTTCGCGGCAGCGGTCTACTTTTACCGTTTGCTGAAGTTGGCGCAGATAGCGGAGCTCGTGAGCGGCCTTGAATTTTCGCCACGTCCGTTGTACGACCGTCGCGGCGGCGTGCATGACACGCGCCTGACACGCAGCAGTGGCCAAGACGCGCTTCCGCAGCGCATCGCGCCAGCTGTGCTGGATGGTCGCCGCCGCCGCCTCTGCCCGCGCGGCGTGCTGCAGATACTCACGCAGACGCGCCTCCTCACGCACGGCGTACTCGCGGAGGAAGTTGGTGAGGACGTTGGCCGCGGCGTCTTGCCGCTTCCGCAGCTCCGTGGCCGCCCGTTCCTCCGCTGCCGCACGTGCCCGGCACGCCGTCCGCGCTTGGTGACCACGCACAATGCGCTGAATCGATGTGGCAGCGGCGTCGAGTCGCTGCTGCACCGCTTGCTGACGCTGTGCCTCCTCGACCTCTCGCGTGCGACGGCGCCAGTAGGCCTTCTGCACTTTTACCAGCCGCCACCACCGCTGCACAAGCACCGTCGCACGGTCAAAATCGCCCAGACGGCTATCCCATTGGAGACCGAGTATCTGCACCCTTCGCGCCCGCTCCTGCATGCGTGCGCGCCAGCGGTACACAGCGCGCTCAATGACGCCCACCGCGTCGCGTTGCTGCCGTTCGCGTGCCGCGCGTGCCTCGTTCCGCGTCGCGCGCAGACACAGTCTCGCCTCTCGACGGTGTGTCTGCACGACGGATTGCAGAAAGCCGACGATACACAACGCGGCCGCCTTTTGATGCGCGTACAACCGTCCGTAAACGAGTTGCTGGCGGTCGTGTAGCGCGCGTCGGGCTTGATGACAGCGGTAGGCCCGCTGGAGCAGACACGCAGCGGCCACACGGCGTGCGTGCATGGCGTCGAAGAAGAGCAGCATCTCCTGCTCGAAGCGTTCGCGTTTTTCCGCGACTGTCTCCTCGTAGGGCTCGGTCATGTCGCTCTGATTATCGTCAAGAAACAAGTCGGCGCTTGAGGCACTCGCACTCAGACTCGGCGGCAGTGTGCTCGAGCTCAAGGACGAGTACACCGATGACAGTGATGCGTTGCACGAGGACGACAGCGAGGTAGAGTGGCCGAACGCCGCCGAGGACGAAGGTGCAGATCGCTCGTGAGCAGACAGCGCAGAAGCCTCGCCATTCTGATCACCCACACCGTCCTCGGCGTCCACTCGTCGCCGCGCACGCTGCACTTCCTTTTCCACCATGTGCTTCTTCTTCCGCTCGTGGCGCTGTCGACGTGCGCGGCGCGCGTCCTTTTCGCTCTGCTTCTGCACGCGCTTGGCCTCAAGTGTTTCTGGCAGAAATGAGCGGACAATACGCTCTCGCCGCACCTTCTTCTCCTCCTCCGACAGCGGGGGACGCTCCTGCGTCTTGCCGTCGCGCTTCTTCTTGTCTTTTCCCGCGGCCTTGTGTGGGTCGACGTCCTTCACGGGCCCATTTAAGCGAAACGCATCGTTGGGGTTCTGAAGACGATGACAGCTGCGGAGAAAGGCGGTCGCACTCTTCTTACCCTTTTTGTTGCCGCCATTCTGGCTGCCATTCGTCTTCGTCCCTGTTGACAACGAGGACGAGGTCGGGTTGCTGGCACGGGCACCACGGTTTGGTGAACCGGCTGACAGCTGTAGTGGTAGCTCTGCACGCGCCATAACAGGGACGGTTTGCGAGACCCACGCGCCACCAGCCATTGACGGAGAGGAGGTTGCGTATGGGGGCTCTGCTGCCGATTGACCCAACGGCCGCATACGGAGGTCACCTGAATGACGGGGACCTTGACTAACTGGTGGAAGGGACGGCAGACGTGGACCTGCACTGGCGTATAAGTTGCGACTCGGCACGGTCTGCGCGAACAGCGGGCGTCGAATGGACGTGTCCATCATCGTTGCGTTCATGGGCTTCCTTGCGGATACTCTGGGAATAGAGGGGTTGTATGCAGCAGATGACACCGGATAGAGAGAAGCGTGTGCGTCTGTTGGTGTGGCCGCCACACGTGTACCTCCGCGGGTAGACATACGGCCAGCTAAACAATCACTGAAGCTGTAGCAAGGGGAAGGAAGACGCGCCAATCAGAAGGAAGGAAGCCGGTACGAAAAAAAAAAAAAATGAGGACTATCAGGCACCTCCAGCGAGCCGTGTAGGTATACGTGTGTAAGAAACAAAAGAGCGAGACGAGAAGAAGAGACCGTGGAGAGTGCCAGCGATGAACGTGCGTATCGAAAGGCTAAGGCGAGCCCAGGTCGCGTGTAGGTGAGGCGAAGAAAACAAGAGAGTATAGAGAAGAATAGATCACAAAGGTAGGTGTCGCAAGGCACGCCCACATCACCACCGGCGTGTCCACGGCAGGCACGAGTAATCCTCGCTCCCAAAAGTATCGATGAGTTGAGAGGGACGTCGGCGATGAACGGGACGTCCTTCTTACGGCCCAATCACCACTCACTCGATATCTTCATCCAACTGTCTTTCCGCGCCGCGCGCAGCCGTTGTTGAAGACGGAGGTATCCCGCGAAGCCTCACGGACGGGAACAGCGGCGTCTTTTCATCGCGAGGCTGGGTATCGTTTGTCCGTCATATCTTTTTATTATTTGTTTTTCTTCTCACGCACAGATCCAGAATATCGGTTGCAGCGCTCGTATACCACGGCAACTCGAGAAAAACAAACGAACAAAGAGAGGGAAAGGAAAAAAAAAAAAGCAGTCAATACGGCGAGTGATGGGTGGGCGATAAACATGTACCTGCGCGTGCGCACGAGAGCGACCGAACACGGCGATGCATTCACGATAGACAGGACGTATTCCCTCTCAGTTTTTTTTTTTCTAAAGGTATTGGATTCACTCTATTTCCCCTCTCCTCCCTCGTTGTTTTTCTTTTTTTTTCTCCTTCTTCATCAAGAGTGCATCATTCCCAAACAAACAAACAAACAAAACAAACAAACAGGAACCCACGCAGTCACATCGGCAAAAAAAAAAAAAATAATAATATATTTCATCTCATACAGAAAAACAAAGCCCGACGTATCTAACGCACAAAGGAACGAACTCGCACATGCGGAAGAGCGAGAGACGAATCGATGTTCTGTACTCGTTGAACGCGGGAAGAACGTATTTTTCGCATCACTCAATCGCGGCGACAACAACAACAACAAAGACAGCAAAATAGAGAGAGAGAGATGAGTAAGATCAAAGAGAGAGAGAGAGAGAGAAGCGTCGAATCACTCCGCAATCGGTGCTTTTCGCAAAGAAAAAAAAACAGGAGTCGACAGTAGACAGCCAAGAGGTGGAGCAGCACGACAGACCGCGGTGTGAGCGAGTCTCTTCCTCCATGTTCACACCGGTAGGTGCTTTTCGACTCTTCGTTTCGTTCACCAACGTGAGGAAAGGTAGCGCGTGCGTGCTCGTATGCGTGCGGTCAGGTTGTTGCTCATGTTTGGCTCTGTTTCTTATTTCCTTCAAGAAGGAAAAAAAAAAAGCAACGTGATGAGACAAACGACGCCGGCCCCCCCTCCCTCGTGCATTGGCCACGTTGTCCCTCTCCCTTGACGTGCTCGAGGACAGCGCGAGATTAGCAGCAGCCCTTCTTCTCCGTCGGCTTCGCGTCGGTCATCGTGACGGTGTTCTTGCCCTTGATCGCGGGCTTCTTCGGATCGGCGGAGGACGAGCCCACCGATGGGGCGACCACCACATCGTAGACGGAGCGCGCGAGCCACTCGAACGCCTTATCCACGTTCGTCTTCTCCAGCGCGGACGTCTCCAGGAAGGAGAGCCCGTTCTCACGCGCGAAGCGATCGGCGGTCTCAGTCTTGACCACACGGAGGTGCTCGAGATCGCACTTGTTGCCGATCAAAAAGATAGAGCACGTCGCCGGCACAAAGACGCGGAGCTCCTGCAGCCACGTAGGGATCGAGTCGAACGAGGTCTGGTTTGTGATGTCGTACACGAGCATGGCTCCCTTAGCACCGTGGTAGATGGAGCGGGAAATGGCGCGGAAGCGCTCCTGACCAGCAGTATCCCAAATTTGAATCTTGGCATCACGGCCCTCGATCTTGACGGACTTGGTCATAAATTCGACACCGATGGTGGCCTCCGAATCTTGGCGGAACTCATTCGTGGTGTAGCGGGTCATCAGGTTCGACTTACCGACACCGCTGTCGCCGATGATGACGACCTTGAAGCTGAGGTTCGTATCTTCCATTTTTCAGATGGTTGTTGGGGCGCGGTGAGTATTCTCTTATCTTCTCCTATCGCGAAAGGAAAAGGGTCGAAGAGGAGGACTTGGAAAAAAAAAAAAGAGAAAACGAATTCGGCTGCTGAAGAGCGGGAGCACGAAGAAAGGGAAAAAAAACGGTAGATACTGATTCGAGTGAGCATGCGTATCAGACATGTCACGTCGATGCGAGCAGATATGCGAGAGAAAAGGAACAAGACAGGACATGAGTGTGTGTGTGTGTGTGTGTGTGTGTGCGTGTAGAAGGAGTGTGAGTATGATGATCATTGTCAGAAAGAGACGCACCAAGTGCGATAGATAGATCTCCGTCGTGATGTTGTGGCATCGGCCACTCACCGCCCATCAAGATCACGCGCACACGCTTGCGTGCACAAAGGCCTCTCCTCGCCGTGCGTGCGTCATCGCAGAAATGTCTGGGAGACCACATCATCAACACTAGTGGCAATGGTTACCACACAGACACACGGCAAACGCCCCTCCGCGTTTGAAAGACGAGAGTTCGCCAAAGGACCAGTTGGTTCTAATTGTTTCACTCTGCCCTCACGGCTCTCGCCGCGAAGAGTTCCTTCGTGTCTCTCTTCACACGGCACGAGCAGCAACGGACGAGTTTTTTTTTTCGTTTTTCTTTTTCTTGAGTCTGTCCCGCACGGTGGACAGAAGCGCCACAAGTAGAAGAGGAAGAAGAAACAGAACGGAAAAGTACCTATTCAAGCACGAAACAGACGAACCAACAACTAAGAAAACAAAACAAACAGACAACAACAAAAAGAGGATCAAGCATACGCACGATCAGATAAAAAGCAACGTACGCTGCATCTCCGCAATGACAATTTCTCTTCTAAAAGCAAAAGACAGCTAAAAGAAAGGGGAAAAAAAACAAAATCAAAAGAAAAGAAGGATGGAAAAGAACGCGTAGAGGGCGAGCGATCAATAGCAGCCACAGCGGGTTGTGTCCTTGTACTGTATGAAGAGGACGAACGCGTCAGGGAAGAGAGACGGACGGAAACAAAGTGCTTCTTTTTCTTTTTCTGTTTTTTTTTTTTTTTAAATAGGTAAGTGCGTACGTACAGAGGAGGCCAACGCAGTATTCCCGACCCTTTCTGCTGTTGAGGCCTTCCTTCCTTGTCTCCTGTTCCTGCGTCCTCGTACTCCGCGCTTTTTTTTTTTCCGTTTGTTTTTTTGTCAGGCTTCACAGTCCTCGCTCCTCCACGTTTCTTGTCGCCACTCGTTTTCTTTTTTTTTTTCTCTGTCTAGTTGCTGATACCCATCTCGACGAAGCGCTCACCGTACGTCTTCGACTTGACGCGGGCGAGCAGCGCGTGCTGCACGTCGAAAAGACCAATCACATAAAGGACCTGCAGGATAAAGGCGGCCGCGAACGTGAGCTCGTTCATCGGGCAGTTGCGGATATGGAAGCCAGAGATCGAGATGAAACCCTCATCCTTGCCGTTCCAGAAGTAATCACCCATATCGGTGTAGTTCGTGTCGAGACTGAAATTCAACTTGTAGCCGCAGTACGTGATGAGCATGCCTGTCAGTCCCATCGAGTGCGACACCAGGAACATACTCACGATGAAGAGCCCGGTGAGGGCGTAGAGAAGCCGGTACGCCTTGCGTGGGATGAAGTGAAGGGCGATGTAACCAATCGCTGACACAATAGAGACGAGAATCGCCAGGAAGTGGGCGAAGCCCGCCTTGGCGAAATTTCCCTCGAGTGTGATCAGACGGCCTGCTCCGATGACGAACAGGACCGTCATGATGGCCATCAGAATCGCAACAATGAGGGAGAAGAACTTCCTCAAGAAGCTGGTGATTGTGTCGCAGACAGACGCGCAGCTCATTTTGTCTTTCTTTTCTTTTTTTTATATATGAAGTATGTGTGGCCTTCACAAACCGATGTTCAGCGATTGAACAAGAAAAAATAGTGGATGATGGGCACAGAAGAGAAACGGTAGGGGATGGAGAGCGCACGGTATCGAAGCAACAAAGGAGATACAACGGGAGACGAGAGTGTGGGGAAAAAAAAGGAAATGGGACGACGATGCTGTCAGAAGAAGAACTAAAGAAAAGAGAACAAGGCCAAAGTGCGCGGGCGTGTGTGCGTTGAGAGGTGTGTGTGTGTGTGTGTGTGATGGTGATGGAGCTAGGTGATCACATGGGAGAACTGGTAGCAAGCTAACGTCATCCCATGGGCGTGCGACGAAAGCGACACACACACACACAGAAACACGGGAGAGGAGAAGTCATAACCCAGCTAGGTCGTATTGGTGCGCTCGTGCGCATGGGGGTTGCTAACGCCATTGTAGACAGTGGCAGCGGACAACATCTCAAGAAGAAGAGTTTTGGTTTTCTCCCGTGTTCTTCATTGATCGGTGACGGATAAACATAGCTTGAACACGATTGGAAAAGACAAAAAAATTCTCGTCGTTGTAGCCACATGTAATAAGGGACGAGGAGAGGATAAAATTTTCTTTTGAAATAAGTCGAGTTTATGCATTACTTCTGATTTTCGTATTTTCTTGGCGAAGGGAGGTTTTCCGTGCTTTTTTGGTGTATTTTGTTCTTTTGCTTTATTCGGAGATTTTGATCAGCGTCAAGACTTACGATGTGGCAGGTTGAATCCCGCCTCCAACGCGAAGGCGGGTACGGGTGTGGTGGGCGGGACTCGCAAAGAGTAAAAAAAAAAAAACAAACCGTTTGCCGGTGTTTAAAAAAGCCGTACCAGCTTGATCTTTAACAGGATAACACAAGTGGCGATGGAGAACGGATGCTAATCTGTAGGACATGTATTTTTGTTGCACGCTCTCAGGGATGACGTTTTGCGTCGACTGCTTGCTTTTCCTCGACGCCCTGGCGTCTCGTCTTCTTATCGTTCTTCATTGAGCCATGACTCTCTTTTTGGTCTCCTCACGTTCATTTACTACGCAGGCTACGAAAAACAAAACAACAAAAAACGTAAAATAGTACGAGCACGGAAGAAAACAAACACACACCGGATCGCAGAATGATCCATTCCGGTACAAGTGAGGGCAAAGACACGTTCTCCCCGCTCTCGCAGTCTCTGTCTGTTCTTCTTTTCACGTTGGAAACTACCATCGCTCAAGTTCATAATCCGCCAAGTCGGGCACGGTGCAGTTCTCTACGCGGACGCTGCTCCCGTCACTGCTCGTGTGGAGCACACAACCGTTAAGGAAGGACATACCACAGAGACCACGCACGCGATAGCCGGAGCGTTCCGCGTCCTCGAAGCTGTCTCGGCGCACCCGTTCTTTGACCTTGCCATTGTCGCACAACCAGTTCTCAACATCCAGCGCGTAAAAAGGAAAGGACGCATTGATGTTCTCGGCGGCGGTGCAGCAGCAGTGTAATGTGAACGCCTCCCACGAATGGTACCCTGCGAGCTGATACTCCACATCTGACCGCTCCCGGTGCGTACCTGTCACGAGCACGCTGTCCACTGTGTTGAGCATGCCACCGAGCACCAGCGCGAGACACAAACACGCGAGAAGCCCGAGCCACACAAAGAGAAAACCCAAGAACACATGCACCACGCGGTCGATCTTCCCATCAACGGCGGTCTGAACGCGGTGGAGACGCCGACGCTGCGCCCAGAACACGTCCGCGAGCCGCTCGCGCAGGAGGTACTGACACCTGAGGAGTCGCAAACACGCCGCGGTCGCCTCATCCCACTGACTTCCTTCCGTGACCTCGCCTCCTCGCGCCGCGCCTGGCGGTGTCGTGGCCGCGGTTTTCTGAACGCCTGCGATGCTCTTGTCGGCGTTGCCGAGGCCACCATTCGCTTCGCGAAACGCCTGATCCGGCTTCAGATCTGGCGTCAACCACGCCTGCCACACCGTCCCCTGCTGACGTTGACTCACCCCGCCGGCCCCGGTAGCGCGCGGGTGCTGTGACGCCTTCATACATTGTTCCTCACGCGGTGACGACTCGAACGCCGCCATGGTAGCCCCATCGTTCTTTTCCATTTTTAAGTCGTCCTGTGTGTCCTGCGTCGTCGGGGTGGAGGCGTGTGTGGCGCGTGTCGATGATAGATGCGGTGCAGGGCCGTTGACAAGTGCCACCGACAGACGGCGCGACGTCGCCGCATCGACGCCTGTCCACTGCGCGCCGCCACACACAGGCGTCACAACGGGGCTATCCGTTGGGAAGGCGTCGAAGATAAAACTTTCATTGCTCGAGTTGTTGCCGTCGTCCTGTCGAGGTGAGCCGGCGTGAGAGCTGCTGGAGGTCTCCCCACTAGCTTCACTGTTTGTGTCGACGGTGCCTGACCCACTCGTATCGTCACGTCCATCCTCGTCGTCGCTGGAGACGTCAGGAAGCAATACTTCGCGAAGTAGCTCGACGAAGTGGGCATCCTTGAGTTGATTCGATGGTGGTGGTATAGGAACAGACTCAGCGTACTCCTCGAGACGGCCGTTCCTTGTGACCGGCGACCGGCGTTCAGCTCGACGCCAAAAGCGCCCGAAGCCAACCAAGGTCTCCTGTGCGACAAAGAGGCAGTACTCTGCCCAGGAAGCCGCCTGGCCACTGTTCTGAGCCACCACCATTGCCGAAGACGCCGGCGGAAGTGGTCGTCGCACGTGCGGGAGCGTGCGGCGACTGTGCGCTTCTTGGTCACCACCAATGAACGTCGCGGGCGCGGGGCGGGTGTGGTTGTCGTCGCTATCGCTGCCGCGTGCGTCGTCGCCGTCCTCGTCGGAGAGCACAGTCGCCGCGCTGCCACCGAGCCATGAGAAGGCGTCATCGCTCACGACCGCAGCCGGCGGCGGTGGTGCTGGCGGGTGTGTCGCTTGGGCAGCTAAGCCGTAGGCCGGCTCCGGTACGAACCGCGCTCTCGCTGTTCGTGTCGTCGGCGCACCGCGCACGAGGCTCTCGTTGGCGGCATCGTCCCCCTCACTGTCCCCATCAGCCGCGTTGCCGTCTGGTACGCGGATAATGAAGGTTTCTGTTGATTCGTAGATCGACGTAAGCGGAGGCTGTGACGGCGCGGCGACGTGTGCGTGCGCCTCGTCCTCGGTTTGCATGCGCCGGTAGCGGTCGATCAACCCGTAGACGCTGAGCGACATGGACGGCACCGCGTCCCTCTCCGTGCGCGTGTGGACATCGACGCCTGCTTGTACGAGAGACGGCTCGGCGTGAATGGTGCGCAGGTACCACGGCATCGCGCTGCCACGCACATCCGCCGCGCCGAGCATCGCCGCGCTTGGCATACGCCAATAGGGGCGGGCGTACGGCAGCAACGAATCTGTGTTACCGTCGTCGCAGCCCGCTCGTTGAGAGCCTGTCGACGCGCGTGTGCGTGCATCCGTCTGGCTCGCCAGCGCTCGACGCACCTCCTCGCCGGCCTGACGACGCTTAAACACGACGGGATACGTCAGGAGCGTGTGTGCGTGGCTGCCGAGCCCATCGCGTTGCTGCAGACGGTGCAGAACGGCGTCCTGCGTGTAGCGGATACCCAGCCACTCCTGGAGCTGGTGCCAGAAGTGGAGAAAAAAGACCTTGAGGGCCACGCAGCAGGTCACGCGCATGCTCTTGCGTCGCGCGTCGTCTTCATCGCCGTCAAACGTGTCATCATCGTCCACGTCGTCCGCGTCACGAGAACGACTCTCACCACTGTTCGCGTCGGTCGCCCAAGGACGCTGTGCGCGCGCCGTCTCCGAGTCACGCGAGTCGAGTGACATGCTCAGGCTCGGCCGATTGTCGCGCACCTCACCGCCGTCGAAGGCACGATTGACCGATAACAAAGCGACGGATGGCGACGGCGGTTCTAGTGGCGGCGCGGAGGTCGCCACAGAAGGTTCACCACGACGCCGCGCGGTGGCGCTGGTCCGCGACGTGATCGGCACGCGTGTTGGTGTCGCGCAGAAGTGACCGGATGGCGATGGTGCGCCAGCGGCAGCCGCGGCAGTGGCAGCACCGCCCGCCTCCACGTCAGAGTTGCGTGGCGCGAGAGCGTGCCGATTGAAGAGAAAAGCGTCGGTCGTCTGGCGTCCTGCGAAGACGGAGTCGGGATCGACCGTCGCGACACCGGTGTAGCCGATGCTCCCGTAGCGCGCACCTCCAACCGCAGCGCGGCTTGGCAGGCGACCGATATGGTGACTGAACACCGCGGCATCGGAGGGACTATCGCTCAGTTGAAAGCAGTGCTGGCCGCGACGTCGCATCGCCGAAGGCACCGTACCGGTCGGTGGCCTTGCGGTGCCGTCTGCACACGCCACCCCGGGGTTGACGGCTCTAGGAGATGGCACTACATACACGTACGAGTCGAGCACCGAGTGTGAGGCGCTGATCGCCGCTTCCTCAAGTTGAGCAGAGGGGGCGACGAACGCGCTGTCAGACGCACTGACCCAGTCGGTGATGTCGCATCTCTGAGCGCGTGCGTGAGCGCGACGACTACGTATGGTACTGTACTGATCCGCCTCCTGCTCAGCGGACGGAGAGAGATTGGGGTCCGCTACGAGAACAGAGTTCGTTCTGCTGCGGCTTGTCGGCCTTTCAGCGGCCTCCGGTGCATCGCGCATCGCGCTCGCGCGTCGATTGAGCGGCGAAGACGCCTCCGCCGACTCCTCCACGCGTGTCTGCCGCCGCTCTTCACAGACAGCGCCGTTCGCCTCCCCTGAAGGCGTGCTCTCATCGCTAAACCGACGAATTGTTGGCCACAGCAGATTGGAAAAAAGAGTCCAGAATCGACCGTGCTCGCCACCTCCTCCATCTTCATCCGTACCATCGGGATAGTAGCGACGGAGGAAGTACGCTTCAGGGAGGAAGACGTAGGCACCGGTGTCGTACTCAGCGACGCGCCGCTCGAGTTTGGAAAGCGCTTGCTTTCGCAGCACCGCACGCTCCCCCCTCATGGCGAAGAGCTGGCCGTCGCGTTTCTTCGAGCTGCTGCCTCGTCCTTCTGCACTGTCCTCGTTCCCATCAGCGGTGTCTTCCCCATTCGGCCCACATAGTCCGCAAAGATCACACCAGCGACGCCAGTGGCTCGCCACTTGTGCCTCCTCCGAGGCGGGTAGGATGAAGTCACCCTGTCCACTCACCTCACGTTGACGCGCACGCTCGTGACGACGGGCGGACGCCTCTGCTTGCTCAGCGGCACCGCCAACTAAGAGCACCGCACGTGCGCGCTTACGTCTTGGTACGGTGTTGGTTACCCAGCTGTTGTTGTTGTTATTGTTGTTGGTCACGATGCTGTTGGCGGCAACCGTCGACTCACCCGTCTGTCGCCGACGCGCGTTGACATCGTGTCCGACCACTTCTTCGTCCTCCTCGTCGAGCGCATCGAGCTGGTCCTCGTGGGTAAAACGGCGAAAGCGATGCGCCGTCTTTGAGCTTGTCGGCTGACGCCCTACGGCGACGATCGCACCTTCTTCATAGAGGGCCTCCGCGCCGGCCTCACCACTGCCTTGACGCACGCGATGGACTACTGTTGCGCGGTCACTGCGCCGCCGCGATGCACCCCGATACGCGTTGACGTCGTCACCATGTTCTTCCATCCCAGCACCGTCGACAAGGGCTATGTCGTCACCCGCCTCAATCTCCGGATCGAGCCACTGCACAAAGCGCAGGACCTGCCGCTCAAGCCAATTGTGCTTTAGCGTGGATGCGTCGCACGTGCCGGCGGTTGACATGCCGCGCGTACGGCTGCTATTACTGCCGCGGAGAGAGTGACTGAGACTCGCGTTACCCTTGTTCCCGGATGCCGCCTTCGTCATCACAAGCTGAAGACGAAGCAAAAACAAGTTGTAGCGACGCTGTTCCATGTGCAGCGTCAGCACCGTCCCGATGATCAACGTCGCCAGCGGCACGGCCACGGCGAGCACGAAGAGCAGGACACCTACACCGTAGCTCAGCCGCCGTCCAGTCCGCTCGGCGATCAGCACGACCATGGAGAAAAGCGCCACAAGACTCTGCAGCGTGGGGAAAAAGAAGGTCTCTGTCGGCCGCGTAAATGGCTGCAGTACGACAGCGCACACGACCGCGATCGTCGGGATGATCGTAAAAAGCATCAGACCCACCCACGCGTACGACGCGTTCGCGCCACGCTTCGTGGTGCAACAAATGAGTGCCATCATCGCCTTCTGAAGTAGAAACGTTAGGCGGTAGTAGCGAAAGGACGGTTTATAGGCGTTGTACATGAAGGAGGCGTGCCCCTTCGAGGTGAGCACCTTCTCGTAGAAGAGCTCCATCTCCGTGAAGAGCTGCACGACACGGGATTCTAAAGGGAAGCGCCGCTGCAGAAGATCAACGCTATAGCACGCCAACACGAGTTGCAAAACGGGCACAAACAGCAGGTACACACACAGCATGATCGACGCGCTCGTACGGAAAAAGCCATCGACTTGTGAGCACAACACACGCGCGTCGTAGGTCAACCGCGGCTGCTTCACGGCTTGACTGCACACGCTATCCTTCCACGCCGCGCTACACTGCTGCGGGTAGGCGTCCAGGTTACACGCACTACAGCCAACAGAGACGCTGCCAATGCGGCCCATCGACGGAGAGCGGGCCTCTTCGATCGGAAAAAGCGCCCCTGTGTGCGGAGGCCGCGAGCCTGCCTCGCACGTCAGTGTATCGCAGTACATGATCGACACAAAGGTGGTGACGATGACGGTGTACAGCGAGGAGCAGCAGATCATGACGAGACTCAGGAAAAGCGCACCGAGGTACCCACCGACGGCCAGGCGGATCGCGCGGCCTTTGCGGAACAAACTCAGCACGAGCCAAATTAGACAGAGACCTGCGACCGCGAGCAGTATCCCACCCACCGCGGCCATAAATTGACTACCTTGAAGCGCTTCCATACCGGCGACGGGAATCCCACCGATGCAGATAAGGCCACCCACACACAAGCACACCACCATGAGACTTTGGAGACACACATCGCACACGTTGAGCGAGCCGATCCGAGCTTTTTTGTGCGCTCTGCGGCTGCGCTCGGCAGCGAGGAGGTCCACATCGAGGTGCTCGCGATCCACGAGATCGTAGGTCAGTGCCTTGGCTTCCTGCTGGCGCAGCTCCTGCAGCACATAGTGTTCGTGCGCGCGCTGTTCTTTGCGGCGCCTGTTCGTCCCAACGTAGCGTATCAGAAGAACACAAAGGACGGCGAGCAGCAGAAAGAGCGGCAGCCCCACAGCGAGCAGCGTGACGCGCGTTGTGCGCGAAGGCTGAGGGTGATCCGCATAGAGGTCTTTGTTTGCCACCAGCAACGCGCCAAACGCGAAACAAAAGAGCGTGCTGAGCGTGACAACAAACAGGAGATACCCCGGCTTGCTGAAGACAACCAGGAAGCCGAGTGTGGCCAGAGCGAGCGGGGCGATGACAATGACAATGACGAATTGCAAACGAATATCGAGAGGAAGCCAGTCCGGAAGCACCACATGAAGAGGGTTGCTGTAGCGGTTGGACTCGCTGAAGGACGACACGAGATCCAGCACAAAGTATCTAATCACATTGAGAGTGTCCCCATAAAAAAGAGGCAGGCTATCCGGTGCAATGCTGACGAGAAGTGAGAGGTACTGCACATACGTCGCCATCATGTCAAGGAGATCGAAGATCATGGTGCTGGACGTGTCGAAAGGTGGGGACGAGAGAGCAGTGCGATGCGTCCAAAAGACCGCAAGGAAACCGAATAGCGGCCCGAGAAGAAGGTGAGGACGTGTTCAAGAAAAAAAAAAAAATGATAATAATAATAATAATGCAAGAAGTGATCGAAGCGAGAAGAAAAAACAAACAAACAAAAAAGTGCGAATGCCCAAAGCCCGCAGATGCTTCAAAAGTGTATGAACTCGTATGCGCGTGCTGGTGATCGAAATGGGATGAGTGGAGTCCCGGAGATCAGAGAAATGGGGGAGCACAAGATGTGGCAGCAATCCCACGCGCAAAAGAAAAGAAAAACTGAAAGCGATAGTGGAGGCGTGTGCACCCTCAAGGAGGGGGACACAAGGTACACCGAGAGGAGGAACAAGAAAGAGAGGAGCAGTGATGACGGAAATGAAACGACACCAAGTAATGTTAAAAAAAAAAAACTAGTTCCCCTTATCCGCTATGTAGTTCCACACACAGACAGACAGACAGACGCAGTGTGTGTGTGTGTGTGTGTGGAGGGTATACGTGTGCACAAACACAGACACAGGGGCGGAGAAAAAAAAAAACAAAAAAAATTACCGGACCGGTTCGCGGACACGATCACAAGTTTTGCTTTCAAAAAGCAAAACCTTTTCTTTTATTGGTAGTTGTACCTCAACAATATATATGTGTGAGAGAGAAGATTAAAGAGGAGATGTGGTGAGTGTTTGAATGAGTGCGGTACTGAGAAGAGCAGGTCTCCTTGTCACATTTTCCGAGCTTTTTCTCTGGTGAGTTCAGCTCCGGCAGAACACATCAATATAGACTCGACGATAACGGGCCAGGCCCGACGCACGCGAAAGAGCTGGATCTGCGCCGCCCGAACACACCGCACGCGGGAACAGCGCCGTGACGTCACACCGACGGAGGTCAAAAGCGTGCACATCTGATGCCATCGACATTGCGGACAGCCACCACGCGCCGAGTCTTCGACAACCGCTCCGGTAGGCGCATTGGTCCCGCAGTTTCCTCTTTTTTTTTCAATTTCAATTTTTGATGGAACAGACCCCTAGATGTGTGTTGTCCACACGAAGTAAAAATGCAACGTACATCTCGCGGACGACAGACAATGAAAACACGTGGTCAGGCACGATGTACCACAGCCTCTTTTGTTTTTGTTTTTGTTTTGTTCGTCTTCAACCCACTTGTGTTTTTTTTTTTAACCCTCCACACTCTCTTCGCAGCCGCCATCGTCACGTGCGCCATCACTGCTTACTTGGGTGCGCTCTCCACGACACGAAGGAGGCACACCGAAGCACTGATCAGGCCAGCCATCGCACCCAGTGGATGCAGTACCGCGGCCATCGGCGCGTCGGTGCGATAGGGCTCGTAACCACCAAAGCAGTACTTCCACGCCAGAAACAACTCCGCACTATAGCGCAGTTGAAGCAACAACGTGGACGACCAGTTCGGATGGCAGCGCAGCAACCAGACGTAGTTGAACACGCGACGCATGAGGTAGGGGAGGTACAGCATGCTCACTCCATGCGAGTCGCCGTTTTTCCCGGTTTCGACAAGCGCCTCCGCGGTTCCAAACCCACCGGTGCCAACCGATGTACCGGAGGCGGGGTTCGAGAGGGGAGCGCCGTGGACACGATCGCGTGACGCAACGGACGCGCCGGCCATCACCAAGGCATCGCCGGATACCGCCGACGTCCCCCGTTCCGACGTTGCGCGTGCGTGACCACCTGTCAAACCGCCACTTCCGACTCTACTCTCGCGTGTGTGGTGTACGCCGGCGCTGTGGGCGGTGGCCGCGGCGTCCTCATACAGCTTCAGCCACTGCGGCTTGCTGCTCGACGGCTCGTTCTCCATGCTGACCTTGCTGACCTCCTTGTAGAGGTACCCGCAGTGCGAGCACGCCGGCATCATGTGCACGGGGTCTGCCGCGTCAAAGTACGAGATGTACGAGACGGCCGGCGCCCCGTAGTCGAGGTCCAAGCTGGGAAAGAAGAGATCGGTTTTGCGACGGGCGATGAAGTCGCTCGTGCGCCAGACAACGTCCGAAGGGTCGCCGCTCGTGCATCCGCAACGGCACCGCACGTTCTGCCGCGCTGTCGCGTACTTGGTCCAGCCGGGCTGTACGAGGCGAATGGTGTTCAGGAGGAGGTCAATCACTGCGACCACAATCCACGCGTAGTTGAAGGTTCGGTGAATGCGCGCTCGATGGCGCTCAATGATGTCCGTGTTGAAAAACCGCTCGGACGACACAAGCGTCGCGTCGCGCAGGAAGCGGCGGATGGCGGCCGAACAGCTGCGAACACCCAGCAGCACCATGAGCAGCGTGTTAAACTGCATCGGCTTTTTCCGCCAGTGCGCGGGTGCGGCGATGGCGGCTGGCACCAGGGCGGCGGCCTGCACCGCGCTCGCCCACGGATCGGCGCCCACAGGTGAGCCACCGCTCTGCGCGGGTGAGTGTGGGTTAGAGGCGGCCGACATCGCCAGGGTTCGCGAGCGCACGGGGGCATCCGTGTCACCACCAGCACGCGTAGCCTCATAGGGAAGCGACTCGTCGGAGTCTGAGGACTGCGGCAAACTCGTGTCATCGGGTTCGTAGACGGAGCTCGGCTTACGTGTGCTGAGATCCGGCGAGAGCATCAGTGCGCTGGAGGTGCCACCCGCGGCCTCCATCTCCACGGACAGCGGCGCGGCCGTCCGACGACGACACGTCTCACTCTTCACTTTCGGCGTGTCAATCAGACTGTCACGACCGCTTCTTGGTTTCCGCAGTTGTGCGAAACGAGGGTCGTTGACGGAGAGGGTCTGGCAGCCGCTGAAGTCCTCCATCAAGCCAAATTTACGCGGCGCGGCGGCGGCGGCGGTGGAGGTGCGCGTGTGGCTACCGTCTTGAGTGCCGTCCTCTGTGACCGTCGTGCTCAGGCTTTTGGGGCCTCCTCCGCCCGTGGTGCCGGTGCGACACACGCCTGTACCAGGATTGGTGCTCAGGCTGTTGGTGTCTTCTGTAGGGCACGTGAGTGGGTCGCATGGGCCACCGTTTTCGTCGCTGCTGTTGTTCTTGTTCCCTGTCACAGTCTGGCTGTCTGAGAAACGTAGGCCGTGCGCCTTGAGACTGCCCAGACCGATCGGCACCGTCTGACCCTGAGGCGAGGCAGACGCGTGCGTGGACGACGGCTCACAGGCGGCGGCGGCGGACGGACCCAAGGATAACGGCGTGTAGTCCTCTTCCTGCGCAGGCGAGTCCTGAAGAGGGGCTGCAGCGTTGGGCGTGGGGGCTGCGGTCTCTGGCCGCGCGAGGAGGTCTACGCTGAGATACGAGCCGCCCTCCGGCGCCTCGGTGCCGAGGCGAGGCGCCTGCTGTGTGCCCGCCAGCAAACCCGCACCGCTCCCCGCGCCTGTACCCGCACCGGCACCAAGACGCGCTACCCAGCTGCCGCCCTTTGAAGAGGATGGGGTGCCCAGAGAGGCGCTTTGCGTCAACGTGCCGGCCGGGTAGCTGAACGAGCCCGTGATGCCGCCGCTGCCACCGCTGCCGCCGTGAAGGACGTCACGCACGTAAAACGGCCTGTTCTGTGCGTTCGCCGCGGCCGCGTCCACTCCCATGCCAGGGCCCGCATGCGCTGTGCTAAATGCGGTGGTCGGCGAGACACCTTCCGAGACGTTCCCGGAAACTGGCGATTCACCCGTGTGCGCGGAGAGCTGGCGCGCACCGAGCTCAGCCTTGGAGACGTGCGTGTACACGTCGTCTGTGAGTAGTGTGTTGGCCTCCGCACGAAGGCGCTGCTGGTGCTTCATGTGCACACGCATACGCGCCTGCGAGTAGTAGTAGTTCACACTCGCATCGTTGGCGCCGTCTGCAAGGGCGTCGTCGCCCTCACCGGCCGGCCCGACAGCGGCTGTCACTGCCAGTTGAATCCGCATCTTTTCCGTCACGAGCGCCAAGCCGAGCGCACGCAGAGTGCTGTCGATACGCAGCAACAAGGCCGCGGCGCGCCACGTGACCGGGTAAAATGTCATGCGGATGTCATCACCGTAGCGCAACCACAGACGGGAGGCGACCGCCTGCGCGGTGAAAAGATTGAGAAAGCCGCGCCCCATCTTGAAGAGACTGCGACCGTGGCGAATTGTATTGTAGTTTCGATAGAAGTGCTCGGCCCACGTCCCGGTGAAGACCCGCATCTCAGGCGAGAAGAGGCTCGATGTGTGGAGAAAGCATATAACAAGCTGCAGGAAGTACTGCACACACTTGAACATGCTGTCACGACCATCGGATGCCGTCAGCACGTAGAGGAGCGTGCTCTTGGGCAGGTCATTTGGGATCAGCACGCCCACGCTGCCATCGAAGTAGCCCTCCACGCGCACCTGCGCCAGGTCCTGGTTCGCGTAACTCATCGACGGATCCGGGCCACCAATGGGGCTTCCGGGATCCTCGGCGTCGAGGTCACTGCCTTCGCGCTGCGGGTAGATCACCGTCACAGCGCGCTGCATCTCGGAGGCGGCGAGCATATCGACCACCGAGTCGAGGCTGTGTTTGTTGGCGGTGTCCGCGACGGCAAGTGAGGCGAGCGCTTCACGCGACATCGCTGACAGGAGCCCAGCACCCGTTCCGGTTGGGCTGACCACGACGGGGCTGCGGCCGTACATGGGCGCCTGAGAGCTGGCCGGCGAGTTTGACATGTTCTCCGACTGTGTGTGTCGCCGTGCAAGAGTAGGAAAACGTCGCGCGCGCAGTGTGGTTGGCGACACCTTGGACGCCGTCGATGTGGTGATCGCCTCGCCGTGCGCACGATCGGCTTCCGCGGCCGTCGGCAGCACCAACGGGAGTACCGGCGGGTAGTCGGACTCGGGAAGTGGAAGTGGCGGCGGCGCCTTCTTGGTATGTCGATCCATGATGGTGTCTTATTGCGTTGTTCACAATAGGACACACCCACACAAGAAAACGAAGAAGAGAGAGAGAACGCTTCTTTTGATAGTGACGTCAAGTGCGATGTGGCCGTGACAAGGACACTGTTGCGAGCACGTGCTCTGAAGGAGCGGGAAGCGGGGGAAAAAAAAAACTCGAAGAAGAAGAGGGGGAAAAGACGAAAACCAACAGCAACGAGGAATCAACCTGAGTTCTTCTGCTTACAAGTAAGACACAAGACAGACTGTAAGGAGACTTCACACCGTATCCTCGTTTGCAGCAGGGCACATGGACCGCGAGCAGAGTATGCGAGGAGAAAAAGGGGATTTGTACAGGTCGCGCGCGTGATCGGATAGATGTCATGGACGGCGGTGAGAAGAGTGTCTTTGAAGGCTTTCCCTGCTTTCTTTTCTGGGACTTCTGCGATCATAGCGGCACGAAGTGCAACGCCCGCACTGCACTTCCGGCACTTGCTGTGATCCAAAAAGAAGACAGGTACTGACATCCCCGGTCAACGCATGCGCATTGCGTCGTCGTGTACGTCTCGCATCTCGTCTACTACCTAACATGGTCCAGACGGCATCCGACGGCACTCCACACTTCGGTCTGACAGGTATATGCACAGAAGTGGGGATCAACCAGTGCCTGACACACGCGACAGTGATATCATCCTTTGCTTTTTTGCTTTTTTTTTTGTACTGATTGATTGATTTAATAGAGAGATAAAAGTAAATGTGAGTTGTCTTGTTAGCGAGAAGGTAGTGGCATCATCAAACGAGCAGACACACACACACACACGACCATGTTCATGCAATCCCTGTCACGCGCAGACTAGCTAAGTCAACGAAAGATAACGCACGCGGGACGAGCTGACAACACCAACAACACCAACAACAACAACAGGCTTTTATTATTCTTCACGGTCGCCTCATTTCGCTTCACTGCGTAACGCTTTTGTTTTGTTGTTGTTGTCGTGGTAGTACGAGGCTCAGTCTTTTTATTGTGTGCGTGAATGGGACGGCACACACTCATACACACCGTCGCGAACACAATGCAAGTAAACAAATGGTAACCAACACTACCTGCCGTTACAAGAAGAAAAGACTTGTTTACAACTTTTTTTTCTGTTTTTGAAAACCAATCGTCTCTTCTTTTCCGGATGGCGGTCACGCGCTCTCGACGGCAAAATCCACGGCCTTGGCAGCCTCCGTACGACGACGCTGCGCAGCGCTCGTCGGCTCGTACGGCGGGAACTGCTCCTCGCGTGTGCGATCGTCCTTCAGCGAGGTCAGATGCAGCCAGCCGAGTCCGAAGCGCTCCTTGTCGTCCACATCCACAGCCATGTTCACAGCGACCAAGAGCGCCATCGGGCCGATGAAGCTCAGGTACGTCCGCGTGACATGAGAGGCGTACGACTTGGTGAACTCCCAGACCTGGGACCACCTACTCTCACTGCTCTCGTTCTCGCTCTTGCCGGAGATCATGTCGGACTATTGGATCGAGTGTGTGCGTAAGAACGAGCGGGTTGAGAAAAACGGAGGAAGGCGCGTGTGAAACAATAAAAATCAATGCGAGACTGTCACGACCTCGAGGGTAAGGCAGAACGAAATCCGAAGAGAGAGAGAGAGAGAGAGAGAGAGAGAGAAGTGGGGGAGGACATGAGGGTACGGACACATGGTACGGCTTACCCGAAATATATATATGCCACACACGAAGGGACAAAGAAAGAGCGATGACTCGCTTCACACAGCGCTAACAAGAGCTACACATAACAATGCATGTGAGGTCACGTGTACAGAATGACTGCGAGTGATCATCGAGGGGAGCTCGAGGAGGGCAGTCAACGCACTAACCGGTCAAGGAGGCGAACACACGTGTTCCTGACACTTCGCACCTCGTCTCGCGCTTCTTCACATCATCGACACCCAAATTGCTCGCTGTGCAGCAGCTTTTTTGTTTTTGCTTTTGGTGTTGCTTGCTTTATGCGTTTTAGGGACGCCCTTCAGATTTTTCAAATCGAGAATTCCGTTGGACAGCTTGTAAACAAACAAACAAACAAACAAGAACAGCACCATACGCGCTGTTAACACAACGAGGCCCACAAGACGCGTACAAATAGAAAAGAAGCACAACGCCTCTTGTTCTTCTCCATCTCACACACATACACATTCCGCACCGCTACCTGTGCCTTTCGCCATATCCACTTTTTCCCCCTCTGCGTCTTCGGCTAGTCAAGCACAGCCACACAGCTTAAAAATATCTCTTTTTTTTTTTGTTTTCAGTTTTGTCAAAATGTTTTAGTCAGCATCGCCGTAGTTGGCACGCACGATGCGATGAATCTGCGAAGGCATGTACTCGGACTCGTTGGTCACGTAGAGTGTGATGAGCTCTGGCGGCACGTACTCCGTCACAGGCGCGTGCACGGTGAAGCCGCGCCCGCCATCCGCCGTCGAAATCCCATGCGGCTGTGGCAGCACCGTCTCCGGTGAGCCGTACGTACTCCACGGCAGCTCCTGCGCGGTCGAAAAGCGCGCGATGCGGACAAGTCGCGTGCAGAGCGCGTCGCTGGGGTAGTACGGGGACATCTTCATCGTTGTCGCCGCCACCATCACAGGAATCGAGAAGTGACGCGCAGCAATGCAGACCGGATGCGTACCAACGTTGGCGAGCATGCCACCGTTCGCCAACACGCTCTCCGCGCTGACCAGGACCTTAGTGCAAATACTCATCACCGCAAAGGCGGAGCTGTCGGGCAGCACCTGGACGTGTACCTTGTGCTCGCGCAGGACATTCGCAAGCGACTGCGTGGCGGCGGGTGGGAACGGCGCCCCTTCCAGGATAATCACCTTGAACCGATGACCCGCATTCACACACGCGAGAAGATAACGCTTGGTTGTATTGCTGTACCCGACCGTCAGCACGGTGTCCGACGAGTGCAGCTGCTTCACGGCACGGCGTCCGAGCTCCTCGCCCATTGACTCCATCTCCTCCTTGAACTCTTCGATTCCTTCAATCGCGTGCCGATAAAAGTCCCGCAGCTTCACAGGAAACGTGACCACCCCACCACCGCGCTCGGGCGTCTCGTCACGGCGACTAGGGACGCGCTTGATGAGCTGCTGGCCCGGGATTTCCGTCGCGACGATCGACGCGCTGCGCTGGAGAAGACCCGAGGCCGCGAGCGCGCTGGTGTTGAAGCTCACGGCACGCTGCCCACTGAGAGGACTGCTCGCACCACCAGCGCTGCTGAGATCATCATTGAGTTCCGCAAATCGAACGGAGCGCATACCGCGCATGCCCGACTTCCCCACCGGCGACGACGAGGACGCCGACGCATCGTCACCGGCGTCTCTCGATGAAGACGGAAAGCGCACGTTCGGCGAGCTGGCAGACTGCGTCACTTCCACGTGATCATCGCGGTCGGAGGCGCTCTGTGAAGATCGATCGGCCTCACGGTACTCGTCCAGCAGCTGCGTGGCCTCCTTCTCGAGCTCGGCATCCTCACCTTTGGACTGCTCTGCGGCCTCGTGGATGATCGTGATGACACGGCGCAGGACATTCATCAGCAGCAGCGTGCCGAACTGCGACCGGAGCAGTGCGTCGCCACTCCGACCGAGGAGCCGCAGCAGGCGAGAGACGTGATCACTGTTGACCTCCATCGCAGGGTAGTTCGCCTCCAGCGATGCGATCGTCTGACTACCGGGACAGAGTTCGTGTTCCTCGAAGAGCTGCACAATGCGCGCGAGAAGTTCGGCCATCTCCACTGCGGCCTGCGTGGAGCGGCTTTCCTGAACAATGGCCGCGCTGGCGCTCTTGTTGTCGTTGACGCGGCCGCGCTTGAGACTCGTGACGTACGTCTCGATCATCGCGCCGATCTTACGCACAAGAGCCTCATCGACCTGCTTTAGCTCCTCGTCCGCTACGTTCAACATTTATACCCCCTTTTTGTTTTTCGTTTCTGGGGAATTCTCTTCGTCGCTTTTTTTTTTTTAAACGCGAAACACTGGCAATAGTGTTGGCTCATCATATTCGAATGCAGAAATAGTAAAGAGGTCGATACACGCGTAGCGATCAGTCGTGGGAAGTTCATGCGATGCACCAGCGGATGAAGACGGGTACGCGGACGTGGAAGTGGCCTTGGCATCAAGTTCTGCTTGACGCGTTTCGCCTTCGCTGAGGAGGCCGTCGCGACATCAGCAAAGGACGGAGGAAAAATACCCTCAAAACGTGGCTGCGCTGATGGTGCAGCGCGCGCGCACACACACACACGAGCGAGGAACACGACGCCAACCCGAGCAACGATCTTTTCACTTCTTCTCCTGCTGCGCTGTGCATCCTTGCGGAGAGCGAACAGATGTGGGGGCAGCACATCACAGGAGGTTCGGGTGCGTGCCATATTTCCGTGGTGTTTTCACCGGCTTTTTTTTTTGTTGAACCTGCGAAATAGTTTTTTTCTTTTCTTGACATCGCTGTGGTCACAAGTACTCTTCTCATCGACACACACACATACACGCACGCACGCACACACACATACAAATACGAAACAAAAAGACATCAGCATTCACGGGTGTTGGAAAAGGAAAATAATAAGAAGAGACACCAACAATACCAGTAAAAGGACAGGCGGTTGGACTTCTATAAGTGTGTGGCGAGACAGGCTCATCTACTCAAACGTACAGAAGAAAATAAAAAGATCTCAGCTTGGACGTACCGGCGTATCGCATACACACACACACACACACACACACACGGATGCGACCTCTAAGTATGCGGTGGTGCACTCGAGTGTGTATCTGTGCGTGTCGGATGGTCTTTTACGCTGACTCACTCTCGTCGGTTGTCAGGCGACCGCTCACATGCCAGTCTCGTTCTGGCGACGCTGCTCCTGCTCTTCACGCGTTCGCTGGCGGCGGAGCAGAGCCTCGGACATACTCTTAATTTCGTCGCGACGCAGTGGGTCGTCTTCCGCGATGGTGGTCGTGTCTGTGGCGCCCACGATGGGCTTCTTTGCTTTGGCGCCCACCGAGTGGCGTGAGGCTGTCTTAGGGGCAAGCGCAGACGGTGCGGGGGCGCACACGCCGGGCCCCGAGGCGGTATCCTCCTCGCTGCTTTCGCTCGCGCTGCTTTGGCGCGTGTAAGAGAAAGAACCGTCGCGGACGAGGCCATAGTCCTCGCTCAGGCCCTGCTCCGCCTCTCCGGCGAAGGACTGAGACCCGCGTGCCGCACCCGCGCCACCGAACCCGCTGAGCGACGCACGGCGCGTGTCTAGGAGACGCGCGGCTGCCTTCGAGGAGATCCCGGCTGCGGCCGCACCACCATCCGCAGAGGCGTGCCGACTCGTCCGGCGTAGTGCCCCGCTGCCCGCACGCTTACCACCGTGACGACCGCCGGCGATGGCATTGTGATCATGTGCTTCCAGCGGCACGCGGGTGTTGTTGGCGGGGATGATCAGCTGTGTGGAGCGGACGGTGGTAGGCGTGGTGCTCTCACTCGCCTCGGTAAGCGCGCTGGACGGATGCGCGCGCACAGGCACCGTGTCGTCTGCCAAAGCCAGCACCTTCTGTGTTAACACCGCCGTGTGCAGAAGAAAGGCGGTGTCTTTTGACGTCGTGAGAGCTGGAATGGGCACGTCGCTGCGGTAGCCTGACATGAGATGCGCTACCTCTCCGAGTCGACGCACCAGTTCGGACAGGGCGGTCTCCGTGTCTTGTTGGTGACGAACAGACTGCATCAAGCGCTCCTTCTCTTCGCGACCGAATTGCTGAAGCTCTGCCTCCAGAGCGGGTGTTGTGGCAGGCTGGCGCGGCAGTCCGCACAGACGCGCGTCATCAACCTTCGCGCGAATGAACTCGACTTCTTCGCGCAGCTGTGCACAGGCTGCACGGCGCGTGTCCACCTCGTCGATCATCTGCACCTGCGTTTGTAGCTCCGCCTCGAACACTTGGATGAGCGCTTCAGGATCGCTGACCTTGGCCTTCTCCATGAGCGTCTCGAACAGCTTTTCATAGGCGGAGAGCTTCTCTTCCTCCTGCACCGTCGCCGTGCCGCGTGCCGCCGTCCCTGGCCGGCCACCACCACCGCCTCCGCCACTGAGCACAGCAAGAGCGTTGCGGTGGCCAAGATGCTCCACGTCGAGCTCCGCCTCGATGTTCTCAGCCGACTCCATCAACTGCGCTTCCTCTTCGATCTGCCGCTCGAGGACGATGAGTCGATTCGCCTGTTCGCTGGTGGCGCTGAACTGTTCCTCGACAGCTCCGCGCTTGTCACGCAACGCTCTGTCTTTGGCCGCGCGTCCAGCCTCGAACTGACGCCGGAAATCTTCACACGCCTGTGCGCTCGTCTGGAACTCCTTCTTCGCGTTGCGGAAGAGCGTCACGAGCTGGAGAAGGTCCCTGTTCCGATCGCGCAGTTCCTTCTCGACGGCCTGCATCTGCGCGTCGTAGCGAAGTCCCTCGCTGTGCAGCTCATTCAAGTGGTGCGCGTAGCCTTTCAGGACCACGTCGATGGCCTGTTGCTGCGTGAGTATCTCGTTGAGACGGCGTTCGAGGCGGTGCCTGCGGAGAAAAGCAGGTCTGTTCGCCACCATCTCCGCATGTGTCTGCTGCGTATGGCTGACAGCTTCATCACTCGCACTGTTCTCGCTGTCGACGATCGACGTCGCGACCTTCAAGTCGTGCGCGAGACGGTTTTGCCGGCGACGGGCGAGATTGATGCGGTACTGCAGGTGCTGCACTTCCGCTTCCGTCACACTCGCTGAAACGTCCGCGCTAAGCTCACCATCGTGTCGGCCACGCCGCTCAGCCGCGGCGATGATGTTGCGCAGCACCGCGTTCCCGTTGTAGAAGCGACGGAGCTCGCGGCGGTAGGCGGCCACTTCGTTCATCTCCATCGCCTTCAGTTCTTGCTGCTCCCGCTGAAGTCGGTACAGTTCTTCTTGGAAGTACACCAGATCCGACTGATTACCCGATGCAGGGCTGCCGCCGGTACCCTTAGAAACGGGCGGACGCTTCGCAGCCGCACTCGAAGCGCGTGGTGGGCGTGACAGGCTCGCGACTTCACCGCGTGCGATGGGCTTTCCGCCGCTGCTGGCCCTGGGGAGCGCCGAGGATGGTCGCGCACGTGAGACTGTGCGAGGCTGCGCCGACGGCACCTGCGATGATCGCGGGAGCGCGCTGGCAGGTCGGACCGGTTTTCCATTCATGGGTGCACACGCTGGGACCTTATTTCTTTTTATGTGTGTGTGTGTCGGGGAATCTATCGGTGGCTTCACCGCAAGTACGCGCGTCTAAAAATGGAGAGAAAAATCCGAACTTGACTGGGAATCAGAAAACAAACAAAAACAAAACAACGCGTCTCTATTGACTTTGACTTCGCACTGTTGAGGAGTCAACCAGCCATCGAGGGGAAGATGGAGCGGACGAAGAGAGGCGACAGCAAAAGGAGACACATGTATCGTGGAGAAATGAGCGACCCGCTGAGACGTCAGTGTAGGTAATGCAGGTAGACAGATGGACACCAAACACACACAGTCTTGTCTGTGTCGAAGTCTTTGACGTATACTCGTTTCAGTGCGACGGAGATGCGAAGCATGCCATCGATGCGTACAGTGTGCGTGACAAGCGAGAGACCAACCACAATTATAAAATGCGAGAAGAGAGCGAAGGCGGGTATACAACAGGTAACAACACACATACACACAAACAAAAAAAAAAGTTGGATAGTATCTTTTCTTTTCCCCCCGCCTGTGCGTGCTTTTCGTGTGTATACAGGCTCCACTAGCCATCGATAGTGCACCAGTAAAAGTAGCCACGCGCGCGCGCGTCGTCACGCGTCTCTTCTCCACGCACTTTCCAAAACGTCAAGAAACCTCGCGGTGAGTCGCAGCGCGTCGTCGAGGCCGTGCTGTCAAGGAGTGTGTGCGTGTGCCGCATCAAGCTCGTGAGTGCGCCACACGCCTGCACGTCCTCCTCCTTCGCCGCGGCCTCGGCAAGGCTTTCCCTTTCCGTGATGGCAGTCGCATCGGGGCACAGCCGTCGGAGGAGTACCGCTGGCGTGAACACAGCTTCCCAGAGGACGGCGTATGTGATCAGCGACGGTTCCACCGCAGCCGCGCTCGTCTGGGCAGGTGTCGAGGTGAGCACGGTCCACAGCTGGGAGATGAAGTGAGCCATTCGCGTCGTATCCGGCTCGCGATATGGTGCGTTTCTGCGATAGATGTCGACCTGCGCGTGTTGTTGGTGCTGCTCTCTGGTTGCCCTCTCGCTGTTCGTATCAGTGGTCGGCAGCTTCAGCACCCATCCCAGTGACAAGCCGATGCCGCGAGACTGACCTTGTGTATACACATTTTGTGTAACAGTACGGCGGATGAGATCAATCAACAGCGTCTCAGAAATATCGATAAAGCGGAGCGATGGGTACGCGTCGAGTGAAAAGTCAAACACACTGGACGTCTCAGTGCGCGACGCAGAGCCCTCGTGCCATTTGGCGCACCAACGCTGTTCGGCGGGATCTGCGAGCACCAGCGCGCTCGGGACCACGTCTGCATTCCACCACACGGAGAGCTCCTCGACTGGCGCGAGAAGCGCGCAGAGTTGGTGGTAGCTGCGCCAGGGACCGTCGGAAGTCATAGCGGCTTCGACACACGTGTGCCGATGAAAGACCTCCGCCGCGCGAGGATCCTTGAAGTCGAGTTTGACGATCAGACGGAAGAGCCGTCTCGAAGCGTCTCCCAGCTTTGGCGGCTGGTCATGACGGGCCTGCTGTTGTTTGTACCAATCGGATCGCACGAGCGCATCAAAGCACTGCTCCAAGGTGAAGAACCGCGACGGCACTTCCGCGGCGTCGCGCACCTCGTCGCGGTCTGTCTCCGAGAAGGGGTCATGCTGCAGGACAGCAAGCCACACACCAGCTTCACCGCTGTTCTTGGAAGGCCGATACAAGGCACGAATATCCATTTCGATGCCCACGGTGATCACATCCGCTTGATCGTCTTGTTCATTCTCCTCGGCCGTGCAGTGGCGCAGTGCCGACAACATATGCGCGAGTGCGTCCTCGACCAACGCGAGTGTGTTGGTCGCGTGAAACCACGTCACATCCGTGAAGCCCGTCTGGGGCATGGCTGGAGGCGCTTTCCGCTGTAAAAAAAATCTAAGCGTAGGAAATGACGGGTGTGAGTCTGGAGTCTGGAGTTTGAGAGAGAAGAGAAGAAGACATGAGTACACAAAGCAACGCAGATCGGAACACGATCAAAGCACAAGACAGTACAAAAAGAAAAGGGAAGAAAATCGAAGATGTTTTGCTTTTTGTCACGAAGGACACCGATTCACAACTCTACTGCACCTCTTTTTCCATGTGCTTCTGCGCTGACGACGCCATGTCACATTCGCAAGACGATTTTTTTGTGTCTCTTGTCTCTCTTGTGTCTTTGTTTTTTAAAAACTGTCACAGCTTCAACGTAGCGTTTGGGCGATGGCAGCCTTCTCAAACAACACAAATGCAAGCAAAAAAGAAAAAAGTTTCAAAAAAAAAAAAGAAGAATAAACGACGAATGACAAATGATGAGGGGGGGGGGAAGTGAAAAAGAGAACGCGCGCTACGGTATATGGAGAAAACAATACGAAACCATAATCAAAGGAAACGGGGAAAAAACAAAAAAAAAACAAAAAAAGAACAGTTGATGATGCGTGAACAACGGGCCGCGGCACAGAATACTTTTAGGAAGCGTGTATAATCATCTGTGTCCACGCGCGTACATTGGTGCTCCACTTTTCGCCTCATGACATGCCCATCAACAAAACAAAGAAACAAAAATAAAAGGTATACAAACGGCACAACGGATCTGGCGCTTCCCATCCTCTTTCATAAAAAAAAAAACCCGAAGAGGGAGAACACACATACCGAGTACACGACAGTCAAGCCCTGTCTCTGTATAGGAGGAGAAGAGCCCTTGTAAAGAATGTAGTCTCGGAAACAAACAAACAAACAAAAAGGAGCTCGCACGGTCGAGGTCGTTTGCATCCGGTCAAAGAGGAAGGCGAAGCGCCGATCGTGACGGGCCGCTGTGCCGCGCCCAAAGCGGGCATCAGGCGAGTAGGGTGACGCGAAACAAACACGAAAGACCAGAACGCGTGTCGCGTTCCTTCTTGACGAATACCCCCACAAACTGCCAATCGCACACACACACACACACACTCGTGGACCATGGCGAAGCAGTGAGTCTACCTCCCCCCTAGGAAAAAGTAATGCTCTCTACAAGATATTCTTGGTTGATGGGTGCCCGAACTTGTCGACCGAGTAGGCAACCACCTTGTTCTCGAGAATACCAGACACAAGTGCGGGGTTCGGCGTGTCGTTCTCTATTTGGTCAAGGTCTACCTCGATGTTTGGCGTCGTCGCGTTCTTCAGATTCGGTACCCGTTTGAGGAGCTCGCGCAGCTGGCTAACCGCACACGGCGTACGGCGAAGAGCGACATGAACGAGGCGCGGGAAGGGATTCGACGAAGCCATGACAGCAAAATTGAACGGAAACTCCGGTGCGTCGTAGATATCGATGCGTGTCAAGTGGGGCAGACGCGGCAGCACGTACGTGCAGAAGCGCCGCATTTCCGCTCGTAGCGTTTGCTGTTCCGCGGAGCCGGCATCTCGCGGCGAACACGTCATCTCAAACGTGTTACGCTTCTGCCGCGACAACAGGAGCGTGAGCTGCGAAGGCTTGATCTCGTCCTTGTGTGTCCAAAGACCTACGAGTCCACTCACATCTGAGCCTCCTTCGAGGTACTGTCCGTACTTCTCACTGAGTCGGCGGTACTCCGCAGCGCTCTCTGCCGACGTGAAGTCGAGCCACAGTTTTTCCATCGCGTTGTTGTCCTGCATGCCTTTCGCGTTCGGGTTCGATGGTAGCAACGTGAGCCCCGGCTTGGATGCCCGACGCGCCGCTTCGAGACCCTCCCACGTTACGCGCCCGCAGCCGTTGACGTAGAAGGCGCGTAGCGCGGGCAGACGCGTGCTCAGCTCAGACACGTCGTAGTCCGTGCAGTTCGTGTTCTGCAGCTCCAGATGGATCAACTTCGAGAAGGGCGTCGACACAGCCGACATGAGAGACAAATCGAAGAAGTAGCGCGTGCCGTTAAGACTGCAGCGCTTCAAACACGGTAGACGCGACAGCACAATCTCGAAGAGGCCCGCCGGCAGCGATGTGTCTTTGTAAATTACTTCTTCACGCGTATCTGTGGCGAGCAGCGTGGAGAGATCACCAGGCGTAATGTTGGACCTCCACTTGTCGATGCCACCGAGGCCTTTCCAGAAGGCGACGAGGTCTGTCGTGAAACAACCAGCCGGTGCGGACAAGACCGACGCGTACCGCTTCTGCAGCGCCGTAACCTCGGCTTGCTGCTTGAGCTGTTTCACGAGACCGCTCAGACCTTCCTGCAGATCCGCATTCTGCTGACGCAGCAGCGTCATCTCCTCGTGATGCGCCTGCTGAATCGCGGCCATTTCCCTCGAGTGGTATTCCGCCAAGCGCTGCAAAAGATCTGTCGAGTCCGCATTGACGACAACGGGGATGTTTGGGTTCGACAACACGCTGCTCTGTCGCCCACTCACGCCATTGCTGACACCGTGCTCGCCGCTCGGTGGCGCTGAGAGGAAGCTCGTGGTGCTGTTCGCCCGATCGGCCGCACTGCTCGCAAACGGCTCACTGGACTTACGCGGACTCGTGGGGTTCACCGCTGTCATGTCGCGTCTTTCTGCGTGCGTGTCCGTTGAAGATATGAATTCCTCGCTGTGCGCAGATGTGTGTGTGTGTGTATAGTTCTTCTGTGAGGCTAGTCGAAACAAGTGGTGTGACGCCGAAGAGGTCCGGCGTGCATAGCGGATGAGAACGAAAGAGATAGGCGAGGCGTGAGGACAACAAAACATAAAAAGAAGAATAAAACAAGTGTTCATGAGTGTGTTGTGCTTTGGACACCGTTGGTGTGCACTCACGCTAGTCAAGAAGTGTGAAAAAAAGGAAACCGCGCCTACACGCGCATCATTGATCGGCAGGTACCCGTCGCACCTGTTCGTTTCACTGTTGTTAATCTTTTTTTTTTTTTTGACTTCCTTTGGTGTGTGTGTATGTTTTTTTGTCTGTGCGGACTTCTGGGTATTACGCAACAAACTCGTTGTCACCCGTGAAAGGACACACAAGGAAATAGAATGAGTGTCGAGCACGCGTGTGGTGTTGTTGTCGCACGAGGCCGGTGCGCGCAGAGGCATCATCACCGCTTTGTGTCGCCGCGACCGGTCCGATGATGTCTGCGAACTCATCCGGTGAGGCGCTGACGATCAGCGGTGCCAGCTCGAGCCTGACACGATGCCGCGCGCCAGACGCCGATCGGCTCCCGCTCGCTTCCTCGGACCGCGGAGAGACGGTCGGATCATCCGGAACACCACCGCTGGTCTCCTGTGTGAGGTGCGCTTCCGCGGCCTCCATGCGCGGTTTCTTTGCTGTGCGTCGGGCGTCGCACACACCCGAGTTGAGGTGCGCTGCGAAGGCTGCACGAAACGCGTGCACTAGCTGAGCCACATCAAGACCAGAGAAGCTCAATGAGCTGTCCTGCGCGAGGTAGTCGCCGGCATGACAGGCCGAGCCAGAAGTGCAATGCCATCCCGTGCGATCGGATGGCGCGTCATCGAGGAGAAGATCGCCGTCACACCACGGACAGCCCAGAGAGACGCGTGAGGCCCCCTCCCTATCCTTGGTCGTGCGCGTCCTCAACATGATAATCGGAAACAATAGATACAGACGAGACAGGCGAAAAAAAAAATATAATAATAAAAAAAAAGTGAGAGCCACGGGAAAACACGCGCGTCTGCGGCGGCGTTATTTAATTCTTGTCTTCCTCGCCTGCTTGGTCGTGATATCCGATAGCTGATCAAGTCGAGCGGTGAAGCACGGAGGTTGGTCGACAAGGTGCCCTTACACAATCTGAAATGTCTGTATCGATACACTCGAGTCTCAATGTCACAAACAGGTCGTAGAGGGTACACGAATGCGAACACGCAACCACGGACCTGCTGAGGGTACCTGCCAGTGAGATGTCTACAGATCGGAGGTGGCGTGGGGGGGGGGGAAGAGAAACTGAGTTGTGTATGCGAGACAATATCATCGATGGACTCGTACGTGTGTGCGTATTCTTCAGAGTCCACACTGGGTGCCTGTGCGCTGATCGCCGTTTTACCTTCGGACGCGTTCTTTTTTTTTCTTTTGGATTCCCCCAAAAGAACGGCGAACGAGAAACCACTTTGCTCGCGCTAATTGCGGGGTGTGCCATCTCCTCTTTTCCCCTTTTTCATTTTGTCCTTTTTTTTTTCTTGACTGTTCTGTATGTTCACACACATCGTCGATTTCGATCATGCGAAAAACAAACAAAACCATGTCAAGGGATGCTCAAGCTGTAGAACGGGCCTCTTTGCTTATTCGGCTGCATACTTGCTGAAGCGTTTTGACCCTTTTTTTTTTTGTTGTCCGCGCCGCTCCCGAGAGAGGAGAGGAAACACGTGCGCGGTGGCGAGAGGCCCCACACGAGGATACACCTCACAGCGTTCAGGACACTCAAACCGAGCCGACAGTGCCCACCGCCAACCACAGCAACGCGCGTGAGAAGCACGCGGGGGAAAAAAACCCGAGAAGAGAACAAGAGATGAGGGAACGAGAGACATCAAGAGAAACGAGGGCGCTGGCATGGCCTGACACCTGGGTGGGAGGGAGACCAGCGTCTGTGTGCTGCTGGATGTATATCAGAAGGAGGGGTTTGGTGCGGAAGCTCACCTCTGCAGGGTAAAAGGAGAACCGCGAAAAGACCAGAAGATATGAAATACAAGGAGAGAGCATCAAGTAATCGAAACAGAAACAAGCTTACTGTGAGTGTGATCCCGCGAAATGTGTGACGCGTACACCCCTCGAGACATATCCGCGAGCGCGATGCAAGCGAGGTGCAGTGGTAGAGAGAGAGAGAGAGAGAGGACGGCGGGACACACGCCAAGCGAGAGAACACCGGCGCACAGCTCCGATCCCACGCTCCTCACCAATTTCTGCGCCACAGCACCTGCGACTCCGCTACTTGTTCGCTTTACAAAAAACAAAAACAAAAAGAACTTTTGTAACCGATTCCTCGCGGTTTCGCCACCATGATGTTTGCTTAGTTTGTTGGTTTGCTTGTTTTGGTATACAATGGTGCGTGTTGGTTTTGACGACGGGGGATGCGCGAGCGCTTACGCAATGACGGCATCCAGCGCGATGGTGATCGCGTTGGAGAGGCCCTTGGCGCTCTGCTCAGGCGTCGCGAAGGCGCGTGCACCATCGGGCGAGCGCGATGCGATCACCACACAGACGGTGCCCGCCTGGTAGCCGAGGATGTTGCTCAGGCAGCAGACCGCGCTGTTCTCCATCTCGATGTTCACAGGCATCTCCTCGCCACCACTCACGTTGAAGCGCAGGGGACCAAGCTCGTCGACGAGGGTGGGCACTGTCAGGCGCCCCTTAAAGCGACCGACACAGCGGCCCTGGCAGCCGTAGAAGCCGCTGCCGCTGAAGGTCGTGCCCACAACGTAGGACTGCTTGTCCGCCTCGGACTTCCCCGCGTTCATGGCGTCGCAGGCCTTGACAAGGTTCTGCGTCACCACCGGCGAGGCCTGCGTCGCGTAGATCTCGATCTTGCCCAAGCAGGTGCTCTTCACCTTGTCCAGCACCTCCTTCATGTCCGCGTCCGTCTCGTGGGTGTAGAATTGACAGGTGTTGTCCATGCCCACACCGTGGCGCGTGATGGCGAGGTCGCCGACCTTGACGTTCGGGTTGGGGGAACCGCAGGTGCCAACGCGGATCATGCGGACGCGCGCCGGGTCGAAGATGTCAGCCGGCGCGGTGGTGGCCGCCTCGGCGTCACCCGCACGCACGCGCCACCGGCCGCCGGCCACGTCGTACTCCTTGAGGATGTGCACCTCGTTCACCACGATCTCCACGTTGTCCGTGCCCATGCCCGTGCTGATGCAGCTGACCGGGACGCCCTTGTACGTGCCGGTGGCGATGATGATCTCGCGGTGGGAGGCCTCGTAGCAGACGCTGTCCTTGTCGAAGTAGCCAGCCACCGTCTTGACGCGGCTCGGGTCACCAACGAGAATGATGCGGTCAGCGAGATCCTTGGACGTCGCGGTCAGGTGATAGGTGATGCCCTCCGGGGAGAGCGGCAGGTCGGGGTCCACATTGGTGGCCTTGCCGAAAGCGTTGTTGGACATTGTGTTTTGTGTGTGTGGGGGTGTGTATTTTGAGAGAGTGGAACTGATTGTTTACTTATTTATTTGATGGCGTGATGCGGTGCTAGTTGCGGCGGCCATGACAGTGTGATGAGGACAGGAAGAGAGCAGAGAGAGAGAGGGAGGGAGAGTTGAGGAAATATTATGTGCTTCGCCTCGCGGGTCCATGCGAGAGATACCCCGGTTGGAAAATATGTGCGAACGCGTGCGTGCATGTGGCTGTGACGTCTCCTCAGCGGCGCCGGCGTGGGCACAAGCAGAGGGCGGGACGATGCGGGCTGTAGATGGTGACGACCACGTGCACTGTACACGCGAAGGAGTCGTCCGCGTACGGTAGGATCGAACACGCCACCCGCAGGAAACGATGGTCGCAACGGGGATTGCCGTATGCTCACGTGTGAGCTACAGGGTACGCTTGTGTTCGTAGTTGACCATGTGCGCTCGTGAAGACAAGAAGCGGCGAGCACGTTGCATGCAAAGACAAAGAAAAGGGAGAAACAGTGAGGTCGTGACGTGGTGCGTTGACGAGATGCACAACGAGTCAAGAGTAAGGTGATTATGACAAGAAGATGTGAAAAACAAACGAACAAACAAGAAAACTGCAAACGTTTTAGTGACGACTGCTCTACGTCCGTGGGCGCGCTGCGACGTGGCCCCTGAACACTTCCGCCAATGTCAAAAAATAAATGGCGTTGAGACACAAGACGAAACAACAACAGCAACGACGGAAGCGAAAAAAGAACAGAAAGAAAGCGAGCGTGCACTCGCCACGAGACTGACGTGTGCCAGCGTCAGCCGAGTCTCTCTCGCTCTCTTCGCGTGTGTGTGTGTGTGTGTGTGAGAGGGTGTGTGTGAGGGTGTGTGTGTGTGAGGGTATGGTGTATTCTATGGACACACGTATGGCTAACACAAGGAAACGAAAAAGCAAGAGAAGAGACGTCCCCTCACACACGCCCCACACACATGCGCTAGGAAACCGGTGTGCAGCTCGTGCTAATCTTTTGTCCTGTCGGACCACAGCTTGGCGTACTCGTACGACCACGACGCGAGTGCCCCCTCAATGATGCACGCGTTGATGCTGAGCGCGAGTCCGCTGTAAAATCCAGCCACGCCGCGCGATTGCCACACGCTGCGCGTCGCGCTCCACAAGGTGCTGTTCGGTGTCACCTGAAGGTTCGTGCGGACGACAAGATACGGATTGAAGAGCACGGCTGTTGCGGCGCTGGTCACGACGGATGCGGCTGTGTTGAGGACCACGTTGTCGTCCGCCGCGAGGCACCAGTCGGGCACGTGGGCGCACGACCGCACCGCGCGCGCCCACGACGGCGCTGGCGTCTCACTCACTCTGGCGTGCGGCGCCGTGTCCGCGTCCGCAGGCGGCCGCAGTGCGGGCTGCGCGCGGAGGTAAAGCTCGGCCTTGACCTGCCCGTACAGCGCCCACCACATCGCCGTCCATTGACAGCCGACGACGAGCGTTGTACCAAAGCCCGCGAAGACGCTGCGCAGCCCACGCTCACCGTGGAGTGTCTTCAGCGTTGACCAGGCCGACGGTCGACCTCTGCTCGCGTCACCGGGATATCGGTTGTGCGCGCGATCGATGCGGCTTTTCGGATGCTGGTACTGTGGGTGCTGGTAGGCTTCATAGGGGCTGAGGTGGAGTCGAGAGACAGCCTTCTTGTGTGAGGGTCGTGCCTCCTGTCGATAGGCCCTCTCGGTTCGATCGTAGCCATGCCACGAGGAAGGCGGCGTCTTCTGCACAGACGTCATTTGCCGAAACGCGATGACGCTCAGTGGGATGTGGATGGTGCGGCACACGACATCTGACAGGTACCCAGACACCGCATCACGCGTGGCATCCGAGCGAATGGGAAGCTGCTCACGAAGGCACTCGAAGAGACCGAGGTACACGGCTTCGCTCAGCGCACAGCCAAGCGTGAGGGCGGGCATGCCGGCGCAGATAGCGGCCCAGCGACCCTCCTGAAGGAAGATGGCGCGCAGCAGTTGCCGTGTCGAGACGGCGTTGGCACGCGCACACGTCTGCTTCCTCGCAAGGGCCAAATTAATCGGCTGCTGCACCGCCGTTCTTAGCGCACAGAGCGCGAAGGCGTACAAGACAAAGTCCCCCTGGTGTAAGTCGGAGTAGCTTCGGTTCACACTGGTGGTGTGTTCGTGTATCGGGGCGATCTCTTCGTGGTAAAGGAAGTTGTCCACGATACTCGCCCCACTCTGTATGGTCGCCGTGCAGCTCGCGCCAAGCACTTCAGCGGCTCGCGAGTCTTGTAGCGCGCTGGCTGAGGCCGAGGTCGATGATACGGACGCGAAGGTCGTACACGACGTCATAATCTTGGAAATAGAAACAAGCAGCCAAACAGAAAAGTAAACCTCACGAAGCGCGCGTGCAAAGAGAGAAGGCAAGCGCCACGGCAAAGCGACACGACCACCTACACAACTACTACTGTCTCTGCGCAGGCCCGGGATCTCGAAGGAGACACGCCGAGATTGCAAACACGGCGAACGAGCTGCTTCGGCAATTCGTACCGTGTGGCTATTTTCGATTTTATCGTATTGTGCACTGTTCTCTCTTCTTTTCTATTTAATTGACGCTTACTGTGTGTGTGCGTGCGTGTGTGATCGCACTCTATTGTGATTACGGAGCAAACAAGAATGCTCACACGGAGCGAGGGCGAAGGCGATGAGGATGTGCGATGATCACTACTTGATTCCTGAGAGAAAGCACAAACAGAAAGGGGAACAACTTCCCCTCGTCGCTTGTCGCGCTTTCTCAGTCGTAGGTATGCAGCCGATGAAGACATGAGCGCGCGGGAGAGAGAGATGGCGTGATGTGAGTGCGTGTGTGTGTGTGTGTGTACAACGCTGCCACCATCGCACAAGTGGAGGTGTGCGTGCACACAAGAAAACAAAAGTATGGTGGGACATGCGTAGCTTCTCATCTGAGCATTGTCGCTATCCGTTTGGCACGTCACAACGAGCGGACGTGATTGATCAGCGCCGCCTGCTTCAGCAATCTTCGTTCGCCGCAAGGGCTTTCGGAGCTGTTCCCTCAACTGAGCGGCACTTCACAGATTCTTCACCATCGACGCGCTGGCGCACAGATGTCGACAAGCCTCATCGATTGTGTATGCCCGCTTGCGAGTCCTCTTTTCTTCGTTCACATTTTTATTTGTGATTGCTTCATGCGTCTCTTGGTCTCTCTCGTGGCCTGCGGCTTTGCCGTCAGGTGAAGTGCTCGGCGATTTACCTCGCGGGCGACCGCGCGACGTCTTCTCCCGCACACCGCCATCCTTTTTCTATTCTCCACAGTGCACTGGCAGTGGAGTGAACAGAAAAGCAAAGACATCGGCGGACAGAGCAAAAAAAGAGAAGAAAAGGCGGGGAGCACACGGAAAACGCCAACAAGCTCGCACGCGGGAGCACACAAGAATGGATTACCAGATGCACGGAACGGCTTAGTGTCGCGAGAAGGGTGCATCAAAGGGGTGCGGTGAAGCAGTCAACACGACGCGAACACACAAACAAGCAAATGAACAAACAAACAACAACGACAACAAAAAAAGAAACATGCTTAGTCGTTTAATAAATTAAAAGAAGAACAACTGTCGTCACTGAACACCCCATCACGCCTGTCCTCCATATCAACTCCGTCGTTGGGTCCGCTGCATCACTTAGCAGTGTTTATACGTTCAATCAAAAGGGTAAAACAACAACAGAAACGAACAAAGACCCCCTACGTGCGCGAGAGTGAGAATCGATGAGTACAGCACGCGAACACAGCGCACCGTTTTTCATTTTCAGTCCACAGGTAGCGTGTGCCTTCGCACTGCTGTTACTTCTTCTTGGACGCGCTACGTGGTGTGGCACTACCGGCCTTCTTGGGCGATGCCTTGGCTGCGGTCTTCGCCGGAGTAGCGGCCTTGGCGGGGGTAGCGGCCTTGGCAGGGGTGGCGGCCTTGGCGGGGGTGGCGGCCTTTGCGGGAGTAGCGGCCTTTGCGGGAGTAGCGGCCTTGGCAGGGGTGGCGGCCTTGGCGGGGGTGGCGGCCTTTGCGGGAGTAGCGGCCTTTGCGGGAGTAGCGGCCTTGGCAGGGGTGGCGGCCTTGGCGGGGGTGGCGGCCTTTGCGGGAGTAGCGGCCTTTGCGGGAGTAGCGGCCTTGGCAGGGGTGGCGGCCTTGGCGGGAGTAGCGGCCTTGGCAGGGGTGGCGGCCTTGGCGGGGGTGGCGGCCTTCGCAGGCGAGGTCATCGGGCTGCTACTCGTTGGTTTAGCAGCCGCGGTGGCTGTCGTCGCGCTGGACACATTCGCGAGCTGCTTGGTGAAGAAGTCCGAGGCGTAGTCGATGCCCAGGTACGCCAAGTGGGCGTTGTTCTGCTTCTCCGTGCGTGCGGCCTTGATAAGCAGAGCTATCGGCTTCTTCGCCATCACGTTGTGTTGCTTTAGCGGGGCTCCCTTCGTCTTGTACGCGTAGGCGAGCTGGCGACGGCGGGCCACCCTCTCCTTGGTCGGCATCGCACGGTGCAGCGTGACTTGCTGTGCGTGAACAGCGCGTCCACCGAGGGCCATCCCGTGGCATTCCTCGACGACAATCGGCAACACGCTAGGCTTGTCGAACTGGATGTACGCAGTACCTTTGGACTGGTGCGTGCGGCGACTACGCACACAGAAGCAGTTCAGCACCTTGGCGCCGAACTGATCAAGGAACTTGAAGAGCTGGGGCTCCTGGAATTCCGGCGGCAGGAAGCGCAGGCGCAGCACCGGGTACGAGAGCTTCCCTCCCTCGCGTTTGGCCTTCGTGAATGGGTTGTCATCGTCGCTCGCGTCCTCGTCAGAAGTGGATTCGTCGTCGGCAAGGTCTGAGAGATCGTCCTCACCCGAGCTACTGTACGCGCCGTCATCCTCACCGGAGACAGAGTCGTCCGCAGACGCCACCTCCTCCAGGTCGTCATGGTGCTCCTCCTCATCTTCATCAGACGCGCGCTGGCGCTTGCGCTTCTTCTCGGTGGTGACGACACCGCTGCCCTTCATCTCACCGGCGAATCGCACCGCCTTCTTTTTTGACGCCGCTGCGCGTCCCTTCTGCTTGCTGACGACCGCGGTGGCGTCCGTAGTGCGTACCGAGTGCACTGTGGCCATTGCCGCCTTCTTGGCGGCCTCTGTGAAGGTCAGCTTCTTCTTACCGCTACCGCCCGTCTTCACGGCAGACGTCGGGGCCTTCTTGACAGGCATTTCCCGTTTTCTTCGAATGACACGTCCTTGGTGTTTTCGTCTGGAAAAAACGGATTCTGTCGTTGTCTTGTAGCGCGTGCTTTCGAACCTCACGTTTTAGGGTCGTGCGGTGGAAAAAAAAAAAAAGGAACGACAACCGAGTACAGGAGGAGGAGGAGGAGGGAGAGAAGTATGTGTGGGAGAGGGAGGGTGTGCGTAGGAGGAGTAAACACACACACGCACAGGTAGACGTGGTACGGACCTACGAATCTGTGATGCCAGCTCTTACGTTCGCACGCAGTCGCTCGTTTCGCGGAGTGGGGCAGTGATAGTGTGGTATGGGACGAGGGAGAAGAGCACATCTCATCACCCCCCTCCCCTCCTGTGAGCGCGAGCCTGCGCACAAAACGGGCACTCGACTTTTGTGCCGACGTGATGCCACGCATGGCAAACGCATGGAAGCGGTGACGGCGACAGCACGGGATACATAAAACAAAAAAAAATAGTAAGTGGGGAGGATGAGACAACTAAATTTCTTCGCGAGGATGACGTTGGGAGATCCAACTAGTGTAGTAATCATTTTTCGTGTACATCGTAGATTAACCGGCGCGTATCTCGACAAGGAAGGTGAAGAAGAGCAAGGCGTGGGAGGCACCAGACAGCGCAGCGACGCACTGACCTGAGCACACATGGAAAACGAAAACAAAAAAGAGGATTGAGTCCACATCGTCAAACAAACGAGTCCCCCCCCCACACACACAAAAAAATATACATTTCTCCTTCGTCTCGGTCCGCCTCGCCACTATGGGATGTTTGTGAGCAGTTCTCGATGTGTGCGTTCTCTCCGCACAAACACTCAGTGACAGAAGAAGGCGAGGGCGCAAGGGAGAGAGAGAGAGGAAGAGATTAGCTTTCCTCGACGTCGCCGAATGTGGTGTGATACCAAGTGATGGCGTTGGCGTCGAGATCGTCATCGCGCGCCACCGTGCCGCTACCCAGAGCCGATGACAGATCGGTGAACCACTGCCGCAGCACACCGCGCACGTGCTCAGCGAGCACAAGAAGAGCCTCTTGCATCGGTGACAGAGGACGCGTCGGAGAGGCAGAGGTCTGCGTGGATGACGGCGCGCCTGCCACCACAGCTCCCTGCCGCTGACGTACAATGAGCTCCTCGGCGGAGAGCACGAGGAGGAAGTCCACGTACGCCTCCTGCAGCACTCGCTCCCACCTCTTCTCCACATCTGAGCGTGAGAGCTGGCGCGCTGTCATGGGTAAGGCACGCGGCGCTGGCTGCGACGCGCTCCCCCCACTGTAGCCGACAGTGAGGGCGTGCAGCCACTCGATGCGGAGGCGTGCCGAGTCGGCGAGATCGCCCTCTTTGGCTAGTGCCGCTGCGCGCGCGGTCAGGCGGCGCACAGCCTCTTTTCTCGACTCGACAGTCGTGGACGTACGCATCGCCATGGAAGACACCGCCCCGCACAGGAACAGCGGCGCGCTCCGTACGGCGAGCTGCTGAACACGCATCGGACCGAGTAGCGTGTGCTGCCATACAATGCCACTACGCAGCGCTTCCTCAAGAGCGAGCGCGGGGTCTACTCCGGTCGTGCGTGCCGGCTCGCGGGAGGGGAGCAGACTGTTGTTGACGCCTAGTGTCGCGGCCACGACATCGGCCGGTGCCCGTGTGGCGAAGAAGGTGATGACGGTTTCCGCCACCGCATCTCTTACATCGTCCGTCGACGAGGACAGGGAGGAAGTTGGAGAAAAGGACGCGGGCAGTGCGACCAATGCGCATGCCAGCTCGTACGCAACGAGAGCCTTGGCCTTGAGGTGGCCACCAGGTGCGGCGACGTATTCGCAAAGCGCGGTAAACAAGCGAGGGATGACCTCATTCTTCACGCGCAAGGCCACCGGCTGGGTCCCCTCTGTGTCGACAGAGCCGCCCAGACCTTCGCTGGTCGCGTCGTCTTCCATGGCCGCGAGACGTTCCTGCACCGTACGCAGCCACTGCGCGCGCACCACGTGCAGGGCGGGGGCGTCCGTGAGCGGCAGCAGCCACTGCCAGCTCTGCGCTCGCACAGTCGTGAGATCGAGTGTGGGAAACAACAAACGCGTGTGTGTGGCGAGGACTGTGGTCATGGTGAGCCCAAGACGCGCAGCTGTGGTGGCGAGAGCCGCGCCCACCAATCGCACTGTCGCGGCCGACGAGGTAAGTGCAGTCACCGTGTTGAAGTCAAGGATGTGGAGAAGCGCGCTGTTGAGCGGATCATCCTTGTCTGCCGATCCTCGTAGCGGTGCCAGTCCGGTGCTCGGACGCCCACTCACAGAGGCCCGCGTGCCGTGTATCAGTCGAACCAGACGTGTGGCCACCGCACGCAAGAGCATGTAGAATACACCAACGGACTCGACGCCTTTCTCAGCGTGATCGACAATGGTCTCGTACACGGACGACAGCAGATCAGGCAGCAGCAGGGCTGCGGTGGGTCTGTCTGGCGATAAGGCCGCGCAGAAGAGCGTCGCGAGCCCTTCCACTTCGGAAAACTGCATGTGCAGCAGCCACTGCTGCATCGCCGGAACCGCGAGAACGCCAGATTGGAATAAGGCGAGCGTGTGATGCGGGTCGAGACTGGCGAGCTGCACGAAAACCGCCGCCATGAAGGACACAGCTCGTGGCGATGGCTTCGCTGCGAGGGTGGTGGTGGTCGTAGTAGTACCTTTCTCGAAGCCCATCATCGTTGGACGCACACCCAGGAAGAGCACCGTCAACGAGGCCAGCAGTGTTGAGTCGTCCCGCAGAAGCGGCACAAGCTCGTGCAAAGCTGACAAAAGTGCGCTCCATATACTACTGGACTCGCGTGCCTCTAAGGTGGACTCGTGTTGGATAAAGTAAGTAGCGAAAGGACAAGAACCGCGTGGATTGACCTCCCACGCTGTCTGAAGCCGCTCGGCTGCTTGACGCACAAGGTGCTCAACCAAGTCGATCGCGGCTGTTGCCGGCACCATGCTCACCGCGGTGGTGGTGCTGCCACGGTGCGATGACGCCGGCGCGCGGCCGTCCGCATTATGGTGATCGCCCGAGCCCGCAGCCCCCGTTGTGGTCGTCGTGGTCGTCGTCACGCGCCCCAGCGGCATCCCGCGCGCTTGAGCACTTGAGGGATCGACGACGGTTGTGCTCTTCGTTGCGGCACGCACCTTCACGTCGACGAGGAAGTGACCCGGTGCGGCGCCATCCACATTTCCACCCACAGAAGTCTCTCGATGCGCCCGCAAAGCCGCCGGGCCTGCCAGCGCCGCCATAGGGCGGCTCACCGTGACGGACGATGTGACGTCACCGCGCTCATTCGCAGTGTCTACCACTACGGGACCACGACTACGGGATGTTCCGGTTGTCGAACTAAGCGCCTCCAGCGCGTCTACGGCTGTCCTGGCCGCTGCCGTCACGCGCGTCGCTTTCGCGGACGCTGCGGTGGTGCTCTGCTCACCTGCGCCATCGAGAGCGTGAGTGGGATAGCTGTACGTGTTCCGCAGTGTGATCTCGGCGCCATTCTTTTTGTTGTCAGGGCTTGCTCGGGTACTGAGGCTGCTGTTGTCGGCCCCAGCGAGAGCGACGCTTGTGGGCTCGAATGCTTCCGTGAACGTGACCGGCTCCGGCAGGTCATCGAGTGGCAGCGCGGTGAGTTGGACGGTTTTTCCGGTGAGCAGGCTGAACAGTTGCGTGAGGAACACGTCCGCGTAGTGCTCTTTACCGCTCATCACGCCGTGTACGACAGCGTCGCTGAGCGGGGCCCCTTGCTTCGCGAAGACCTTCTGCAGCAAGCTCCAGTTACTCGTCTTGTTGGCCGTGCTGAGAAGGTTCTCATAACTGTGCATTGAAACCAGCGATGGCCAGTAGCGCGAACAGATTTCAGCGATGGCGAAACCGTTGGCCAAGTCGCGTCGGGGCACTTTTACCGGCCGCGACAGCGACAGCGACTGGAGCCACACCACTACATCCCGCGGGATGATGGTTCCTACACGCGCATGGGGTGCGGCTAGGTAGGCGGGAGCGGTGCGGCCAGGTGCGGAAGATGCCGGTGCAGTACCCTGGGGCTTGGCGACCCCGGAAGACGACCGCATGTGCTTCTATAGAACAAGTAAAATGAACGCGAGACAGACGAAAAACAAAAGGCTATAAGAGTGGGCGGGTCAGAATTGTGCTCAGTGGCAGCCGTCAGTATTGCGTTCGTTTCTTTCTTTGCTTTTTCTTGCTCTCTTCGCACCACCTATGAACACTTGACAGGGCTGCGGAGACTGAGAAGACGAGCGAAACAGTGATGTCAAGAGAGAATAGCGAGAGGTGCATTAGAAGGAGATATGCTCAATAGACAACCACACGACAGACGACGGAAACATAGAATTCACGGAAAGAATGCGTACCTGCGCTCACTTCCTTTCTCCATGTTTATTTATTTATTTATTTATTATTCTCATCTCAGAGCAATAGGCTGCATGTCATTGCTACCAAGGTCGTCAGTTTTCATTGTTCCGTGTTTTTCTTTGTCCGTTTGTTGGACGCACGCTGGGTGGTGTGCTTGCAATAAAACCAAATAGAATGACCAAGAGAGGTATGGGGACAAAGACTTGTTCATCTTCTTTTTTTTTTTTAACCATGAAAAATGAACCGAACCGCCTCCCACGTCCGACGTGGCGCGTGTGACGCCCATCGGCCTGCGCGTCGGCTATAGAAACGCCAGGCCAGGTAGGGAGTACTGGTGCGCCAGCGGCTTGCCCAAAACGTGTCAACTGCCGCACGGCCCTTACCGCCTTCCTCTGCGCACTCGGTGTTCATTCCGCTCGTTCCGCTGCATCCATCGCGCGCAGAGTCGGGTACCTGGTGGACTTGCTGGAAGTAGTCGGCGGTGAATCCATGACTCCCTTCGGAAAGCGGTGCGTCTGCCTGGATGCGCGCCTCGCGGTGTCGCCACGCCCTAGCCTTGGCGCGTGCGCTCGAAACGTAGGCATCGAAGGAGGCGTCTTCGCTGTTCAGCGTCGCGTCCACCTCCGCCATGGCCGACTGTGTTGCGTAGCGCTGCCACGGCAACGTGAAGCCACGCAGGCTTAGCGAGGAACCGGGTGCCCGGAAGGACGCCGCGACGGCCTCCATGTTCTCCACGTGTGACGACACGGTGCTGGCTCCGGCACCACCGGCCGCCGTCGCCGCCCCCGTCCGCCTCTGCACACCATCGTCAAGAAGTGCCTTCAATGTCTTGTAGGCCTCTGTCAGCTTCACCATGTTGTTTGTCGCGACCTCGACATTGGACTGATTCTGGTCAGGGTGGTGCTTCTTCGCGAGCTCCACGAAGCGCTTTTTAAGGTCCCTCTTCGCTGTCGGGGGTGTACGAAATCCCATGACCTTGCAGGCGATGCCGACTGGCATGCACCGGCTGACGAGACTCTGAGAAAACATGTGACAGGCGCTCCCTGAAAGAGGTAGGAGGCGCCACAACACAACCGCAACCACGAAAGGACTTGACACGCACAAGAAGAACGCGTGTGTACAGTGGCGCGAGGACCCACCACAAGAGACACAGGATAAAAAGGCAAATCATGGAGTGAGAGACGTGAGCGGATAAAAGGAGGAGAACACACACACACACACACACACAGGTGTCGAGGCTGACGGGAAGCCAGTGCAGCAGTACTTTGTGCACCGCCTACGTGTGCCCTGTTGTGCGACTGGGTGAGCGATCTGCCACACGAGAGAGAGAGAGAGAGACGAAGTCCCTTTCTGTTTGACAGAGCGCCTGCGCAGGAAGATGCGGGTGCTTACCGATACAAGTAGACGCACAGTGGCGAGACGGGGACGCCAAAGGAGGCGTACGTGAGTCTGTGTGATCTCTCTGCTGTCGAATGATAGCTGTGTTCGTTCTGGACAACACGCTGTGCTGCACGGAAAGGACCACGACGCCAGCAGAGAGGCACACACCAAAGAGTCGGGAAACGCGAGAAGACATACCATGCTCACACGTGGGAGCACTTCTCTTCATTTTGTTGTTGTTGTTGTTTTTTTATCATCTCCGCTGTGCAGCCTTTATCCTGTTCACCGAGCACGACAGCCTACACAATAGAAAGAAGTACGTCAAGACCGAGTACCTGACTGCACAGAGACACCGCCTCCTCAATCGCCTCCATCCACTCCGCGTCGTTGACGGAGATATCATCACTCCCGTCGTCCAGCTCCGAAGCCGGTTCTTCGTTTTCTGCGGTGTCGTCGAGCTCCTCATCCGCCACCTTGGCGATCTGCGTCTCAAGACTGGACTCGATCACGCGTTGAACAGCCTGGCAGCTACGCGCCACACTCGAGCTGACCACGTGCACAACAGCCACAGGGCGGTGATCCGCCGCCACCGCTGCCTTCGCAGGTGACGCGACCGGTGTCTGCAGGCGCAGCCGTTGATAGTACTGCACAACATGTTCATAAGCGGGAAGGTCTGTGGCAACAATGAAGCTCATGTACGGCGCCGGCATTCCTGTTGACGCGGATCGCGCCATGCCAGAGCGGGCCAGGGTCTCCGCTTTGCTGAAGGGCATCGAGAAAAATGGGTAGGGTCTGACGAGACCCCAGTCGGCGCCCGGCAGCAAGGCTTCCTCGAGAGCTTGGCGCTGATAGGAGGCTAAGGTGTTCGGCACCTCGTCCGCGTCAGCGGTACACGATTGAAGCGCTGCTGCGGCGGCTTGCAGGACGACCAGTTGATCCTCCGGGTCGGTGGCCACTTGATTGTCCGCGTCGACGTCATTGTCGACCTCATCCGCGATCACCGGTGCGCGTGCATGATCACTGGCGGTGCTCGCACTCAACTCCAGCACGTCGTGAAGATGACCGCATACAAGTGCGAAGTGCGCGAAGAACAACGGCGCCGCCGTAGCGAGGTCGCTGCCGGGTGCGGCGCCGCCCGCGGTGCTCGCACAACTTCCACTATCAACAATGTGCAGATGGTACTTCATTTTCGCCCACAAGCACAGCAGTCCGAAACGCAGCTCGTTCTCTCTCTCTCTCTTTATAGATGTGTGCGTGTGTGTTGACGTACAGGTAAGGGCGCCAAGGGAGATGGAAAAGGAAAAACAAGTAGAGATGTAGAGATGGGTGACGCCATCGCCCAGCGGTTGCGGCAAAGACGAGCAAAGCGCGGCGCGTCTCGTGGATGTGACGACGAAGACACGGAGGTTGCGAATCGGTATTGGAAAAACGAGCAAACAAACAAACAAACAAAAAAAAAAAGACGTCGAAGAAAGCGGGACGCATACGTACAGATGCATACCACTTTGCCGCGTCGTCTTTTTTTTTTTTTTGGTTGTTTGTCTGTTTCGCACTATGTGTGCGCCTGTGTGCGGGCGTCTCACGTGCCATTGCAGCCAACAACCGCACTTGGTAGTGCTAGACGCAGCGTGCGTGCAAACACCGAGGATGCGATGGGGCTCGCGGAGGTGCACACTGATCACGTACGCGTTTCTTTCGAGACTCGCTTTTGTTCGAGGCTACCTAGAGGTTGAGACGTCCTGCTCGAAAAAGGACGCACGGCGCTCATCGCTGCAGTACGTGAGCTGCGTATGTTTCTTTTGGCGTCTAATCTTTCTGCACGCGTTTTTTTTTTTTTTTGGTTTGCGGGTCACAGCCATAATGTTAAGCTACAAACAACAACGACAGCTCACAGACCGAGCTGGGCGCGCACTCAATTACAAAACGCGGTGTTCGTCTTTTGCTCCGTGTTGACAATCACACATATGGAGACAATGTATGTGTGTGTGTGTGTGTGTGTTTCACCATGCGTGGGGGTGTCATTGCTGCAAATGCACTCTTTCCGATCACAAGGACGATGACAACAGCAAAGCACACAACTGCTGCGTGTTTTCTTTTTTCACCCCACTTCTGCGCCTCAGAAACAAGTTCTGCCGAAAAAAAAAAAAGACGGACCACAAAAAGACACGATCATCGATGCAAAAGGTCAAACACACACACACACACAGAACGTAAAAACGGCAGATGCAACGTCCATGTGACTTCAATAGCGGGAGATAATAGTAAAAAAAAAAAAGAAAGGAGCACTACATGTCCGAATGTCGTCAGTGAACCAATGACCATGTCAACATCAATCGTCCTGTGCTCACCAAAACAACAACAACAACGAGTAAACGAGCAGTCCGTGTGGTCAGTGCAAGTGGATCAACGGCACTGAAGCCTGACTTGGTACGCACATCCGAGCTTTTTTCACCCTCTCTCGTCGTCACTCCACCTTCTTTTGGTGTTTCACTACACGCACACTCCCCTCAATGCGTTGATGGAGCCGCGGGCAGCAAGCATACGGTCGAATACACACCGAGTCGATGTGGAGACTCAGGATGATGGACAAGCGCGACAACGCAAAGAAAAAAAGGGAGGCGTCACGAGACGATAGAAAAAAGAAAAAAAGAAAAAGAAAAAAGAAACAAAGTGGTGAGCGGGAAAAATCAATTCTTACTGTTCAGCTCTTGTTCTAGCTTCACAACCATCGGCTCCGCACCGTAGTGCACGCGTAAGCGGTCCTTCAGCTTGTCAATGTTGTCTTTCGGCACGACCACGCCGAGTGCGATGAGCTTCTTGATAAAACTAAGGAACATTTTTTCTGGGCACTTCAGCGATTTCCACTGCACGTAGACTTCTTCGAGAAGGGCGGGTGTCGGCCTCTGGGAGAAGAGCTTCTTGAAGGTGTCCTTGTACACGGTGCAGAGATTATCAACGTCGTACCGGACAAAGGTGAACATGGCCGACAGAAGAGGGAAGGCGTTGTTCCCCGGCTTCTTGAGAGCGTCCGTCACGTAGTTGAGCACGACCGAGCTCTTCTCATTGAAATTCTCTCCGAGTGTGTAGAACATGCTGATCTCGACATCGACATCCTCTGCACCGATGACCTCGACAATATCATCCGCTGACGCGTCCTCCTCTTCGAACTCGTCTTCGTCGTCTGCTAGTAGTGGCGGTGTGTAACGCAAGAGCGCTTGCAGCGCGCGGAAGCGAGAGTTGGGGTTGTAGTCCTTATCCCTGGTCTCCTCCATCTGACCGCAGACATCGATGACCATCTTCTGTACCAGCGACTTCCGGGCGTGCGCGTCCACGAGTAGGTTGAGCATCTCTGTGTGCATGGACACAGGAAACACCTCGAGGCCGTTCTTGATGACCTCTGACCACTGCTCAAAGTAGCGTGGGGCATCGGCGACCAGGTCTTCGCTGATGACGAGCTGCGCTTGACGGAGAAGAGCGACCTGAGCGTTCTCCGCAGTGATCGCCTGTCGGGCGATGAGATCTTTGAAAAACTCGCCGAGTCGCGCCCGCTCCTTTCCGTATCGCGTCGTCACAATGTAGCGCTTGAGGAGGTGCGTGCAGTACGCGAGACTGCTCTGACCGGGCATCTCACCCATCACCTTGACGATCTCATCGACGGAGCTGCTGGCGAAGTAGTTCTCCACTAGCCGGCCAAACTCTGCCTGGTCTATCATCTTGGGCTCTGGCGCCGCGGAGACCACTGGACGCACCACAGGACGCGCCGGACGACGTGCGGGTGCCTTGGAGCCAGGACCGTGCAGCGGCACCCAGTCGTTGTGCATCGTCTCCACAAAATTTTCAAGAAGGAAACGGATGCGCATTTGTGGGTGCGAGCGACTGAGCTCGACGAGTGTGGCCTCGTAGCGAGGCAGAGGATCCTCCTTCCATGACGGGTCCAGCTCGGGACCGCAGGTCAGCAGCAGATCCATAAAGTGGGTTACGTTGTAGTCCGTCGGCGTATGGCGGCGCTTGCCGTCTCCGTAGATCAGGTTGTCGAGAACGGTGCGCACCACGCGAGGCGCCACCAGGTGTGCTTTGAAGAGCAGGCCCAGAAAGCGAATATTCGCCTTCTGCTTACCCGTAAACTTGGTGCGCGCGATCAGAGCATCCTCTTCGCTCAGCTTCGCGATCTCCTCGTTGAGCCTCGCCGCGCCGTCAAAACCCTCCATGAAGGTACTCTGGCATTGCGAGATGATTTCCTTGCGAATCATTCGACTGGCCGGCTCACCTTCGCCCATTGCTGAGATGAGGTGGCGCACAAGTTCGACGTAGAGTGGCGCGTAGCGACTCTCCTCCTGCCGAGTGGACTTGTTAAAAAAGACCATAATCACCTCGCGGATCTCCTCCTCGGTGGACTGACGGATAGGCAGGTTTTTCAACTCCACCTTCATAACCTCCATGTTCGCCTCCGTCACCTTACCTAAAATCCCAAGTACCTCATTGTGTAGTTTGCGCTCGGTCAACACCTTGGAGGGCATCGTGGCGTTGTTGTCGCGGAAGAGGTTTTCACGCATGGAGCTGTTATCCGAAAGCTCGTTGTGGAGCTCGGGCCGCTCTCGCCAAAGTTGCAGGGCGTACTGCGTCACGCCTGGTGGTGCGCGGTCGAAGTGGCGGAGTCGCATAAATTGGTCTATTTCGTAGACACAATCTTCAGGGTAGAAGTCCTCCATCATGTCGACCGGACCCGAGGCCCCGGACGCAGCGGCGGGTGATGGCTGCGGCTTGGGTGATTCTGTGCGCACAGGCGCGCACGCCTCAGGCGCGCGACCCGCAGCCGGGCCATCCACAGACGGAGGACCGCGACGGCCGCGCGAAGGTAGGTTGGACACGTGCGGTGGCGCGCCAAACCGCGACTGCCCCACCCCGACCACACCACCCGCACCAGGCTTCAGCGGCGCCGTCTGCGTACGTGGCGGAACGTTGTTGTGCATCTTATTGTTTGTTTGTCTATTTCGAAAGCGCGCCTGTCAACGCGTTTGCTTTTGTTGTTGTTGTTGAGCTGAAGGAAGGCCTACGCTCTCACCTTTTAAACGGGAAGAAGGCAAGGAGATGGAATTAGGAAACCACAGCGACCAAGGCTCAATCGACTCTTGCACGAGATCAGTCACAAGCAAGCGAACGATCAAAAAAGGAGAGTGAAGCGTAAAAGAAAAAAAAAAAGACTTAGATTGATGCGGCAGCGACCGGGTTCGTTTCGCTTCCTAAATCACTCGTACGCGCTGGCTGCTAACCAAATGCACAAAGCAGACACGCACACAGAGAGAATGGATGGATGAAGAAGTGCACCACACTGAAGAAAACAATGTGTCAATCACTCGTGACAAGACACACACACAAAAAAAAAAAAGCACAAAATGAGCCAAGTCAACCAACCAAACAAAGACGGAAGGGAAAACAGAACAAAACAAAAAACAAAAAAAAAAAAGAAGAAGAGGATAACCTAAATGAAACAGCGATGATTTCTACACGAGCCGACAACAACAACAGAGATGTAGAGTGTACGTGGGTGAGCTGGCGAGATGAGGAGATGACGAATCGGCGTCATAAACCAACGGAGGCGCGCGCGTGTTGTACACGCTAGGTCTCACGCGAAGGGAACGAAGCGAAGCAGCGTGCATACATATGAGGTGTCATGTGCACTCGACACATTACGGGTCCATCACCATGAAATACGTCAACACACGGCGGACGTGTACTCTTCTCCTTTTTTCTTTTTTTCTTTTTTTTTCTTTTTTTTTTCCTTTGCTATTTTCGCCACTCAGGCGCGTCGGTTTTCTTTTTCCTTGTATAAAAGAGATGAAGAGCTAGATGTGATGAAGGACATGTGCGTGGCACGCGCTTCAGACACCGGCTTACAGCACGTACAAACCGACACTGACGTAAAGACGCATGGAAAAAACAAACAAAACAAAAAAGAGGACGTGGCCGAGTAAAGAAGCGAGAATCCGTATCGATGGAGGGCCGTGAGTATTCCCAGAGAGAGAGAAAAGGAAGACAGGCGCGAGGGGATGGGGGTACGGAGGTTCGTCTGCGAGACTTGACGTTACTTTACATACTGCTCGTGCTTTTTCACTCCTCTCCCTCCCTTTGGTGCGGTTTGCTCTCTTCGTCACCGCTGTGGCTTCGCATCGTTCGCGTTGCTCTCACTGCTTTAACAGATGAAGTAGGGCGACAGAGAAACTGTTGTAGTCCACGCGGCTACTCGCGCTGCCAACCAGTCGAGACACAAGCCGCGCAGCCGCGGCCTCGTCGTCGAAGTGGCACGGCTGGATCGCGGGGCTGCGCGTGCAGAGGGCGACAAACTCCTTTTGACTGATGGAACCCACGTTGTCTGTATCCAAGGCGCGAAAAAGAGCCAGGCGACGCTCGGCGAGTTGAATTAATGGGAGGACATCCGCATGATCGACGACAACAGCGGACGTGGACTTGGCTGCTGCGGCATTGGCCGTGACTGTCCGGCGTGTCACCTTGGGAGCTGACGAGGCGGCTGCGGCTCCGGCAGCACCGGGAGAGGGAGAAGGCGCGCATGCGAAAAATACACTGTTAGCCGATGTGGGACTCGTCAGCAGCGATGTCAATTGCATCTGTCCACCTTCGCGCGTCCGCGCTCGCACCCGGGGGTGATAGCTGGCCAGATCGTTGGTGTCCGATTCGAGCCCGCTGCGCGTCGCATTGACGGCGTCAGCTAGCCGCGGCAGCGTGGGTCGCTCACTGGGGAGCGTGCCTTTCACCGCTTGCGTCCCAGCTGGGCGACCTGTAGGGGTGCGATAGGCGCCTCGGTCACCTGTGTCTTGACCGCATCGACCGGCGCGCTGATCCAAGGCCTGCTCACGCAGGAGAAGATCCATTTCCCGCACGCGAAGAAGCTGCTGTTGGTGGACGACCTTTTCGTAAAGCGCGATGACGTCAGGCTGCGCCCGGTGCGGCGGTTGTGCCAGAGGGGGCGGCAGGCGCGGCGCGTGGCTCTCGGCCACACTAGAGGTCATATCCCCAGTGACCATGCTGGCTGTTAGCGCCGGGACACGGCCAGTGGTGCCAGTCGACACCGGCACGTCGCCGGTACTGCTGGCTTGTGCGGCACTCACCAGGGCGAGGGCCACAGACGAGGTGCTCTCGCTGACGGATAAACCGGCACCAGCCACTGCATCCGATGTGGGCGACAGCAGCGGCAGTGCTCCGGCGAGACGCGCACCGCCTATCAAGCCTGTCGGCCGCGTCGACATCGACGGACTGGCGGCGGCTGTGCTCACGGGCGACAGCAGCGCACTCAGCGTCACGGGTTCCGGCAAACCGCGACGGTACCCCAGCGTCGGGCCGATCGCCGCACCAACGCTGCCGGCGACCGGAAGTCGTAGAATCGAGCGGGGTGGGTGCGCACCACCGCGCGTGTTCACCGCGCCATCAATGGAGAGTCGCATGGCGGAGCGCTCACCTCGTGCACTGGCATCGCCAATGTCCGTGAGGCGTTCATCTGGTGCGGTTGCCGCACCGTTCTTCGTATCCGGGCTGACACTCGCCATCGCACGTGCCTCAACGACTGCGTAGCGCGGTTCGTAACCGAAGACGGTTTGTATCGCGGCGTTGGCGTCCGTCAGCGTCGCCGCCGCGTACACGGCGTTGTGCAGCAGATCTGTTCCAAAGAGCGCGCGTAGCGAACGCGGTGCGACGCGCTGCGCGACGATCGGGTTTTCAGGCCCGACGAGCTCCACAAGTCGCTGCACCGCATTTGGCGCGCAGAGCGTCAGCGCCACGCATGTACCAGATCGCAACAGGTGTTGTACGTTGGCAGCTAGCCATTCCCCTGCCGTCATCTCTTCGTAACCGCGACCCGCTCTCTGCTCATCGCAAGTGTCGTGCCCGCTTGACCATGGATCGGCTACTGTCGAGGGAGGCGGGCTGTCGGTGTCGTTTTTGCTGGTGCCTGGGAGACCCATCATTTGGTTGACTCGCCTTGACCCCGCGCGCGGGCGTAGAGGGCGGTCGGTGTCGATGATGCGCAGCCTCGACGAAGATCTCGCATGGTCGGACGTGATGAGATCGGCGTCATCATGACCATTGCTTGCGGCCTCCTCCTCGTGATGGGCGGCCGCGGCGCCATCTGTATCCAGCCGACCACTGCCGTGCAGGACTCCAGCGTGAGAGCGATGAGCGTCTCGTTTTCGCCGCACGCTGGGAAACATTTTGGCGAGCTCCAGCGCGACGGCAGCGGTGATGCGAAAACTTTTTGCCTGAACTTGGAAGCCGACCTCCGAAACAATTTGTAAAATCGATAGGTGTGCTTCTTCCGCATCGGGCTTGCACAAGAGGAAGGTTGTTTCGTTGACGGGGGCTGCGGATGCGGTCACCGCTGTGTAGGAGGGATATGTCATCGACCCTGACGCGTCTGAACGTACACCTGTGTATTTGTGTGTGTGTGTGTGTGTGTGTGTCTGTCTGTGCGCACTGCTGGCGAGGCCACTGACGCTATTGCGATCACAATGGGATAAAGAGAGCAGGTACCACACACTCAGATGACCAAGGGGAGGGAAGTCACCTGTTAATTTGGAGGAGAAGCGTGGGGACAAGAGAGGGAAATGGTAGATATCAAACGAGCCAAAGGTGGGACCAAAGAGGAGGAGGAGGGGGATATATATTAGACGCGTTTTTCCCCAAACAACCTCTCCGCGAGATACACGCGATCAAATGAAGGGGAGGGAGGAGTCGAGACGATGCGGACGGGTGCCCGCGACTGCTGCGAAGGCACAGATGCACTAGTGAGCGCGAGTGTGTGTGCGCGCATGTTTGTGGCGCACTACACGCCCAACCACAAAGCCTCGCGCCGAACAGTTTTATCGACCGTGGAGTGTTCCACTCATGCGAGCGCCGAGCCTTTTTTCCCAGTTGTTCCCCTTCCCGTTCTCGGAACAAGAACAACAAGAACAACAGGCTGTACCTTCTGCGTACGTACGCGCATCGACAAACCTTTGGGCTTCATATTGTTTCACATCAAGAACAGCAGGGGAGAGGTAGGCATCAGATGCGGTATTTACTCTGTCTCTCGGTGATTGGACGCTGCATTGTCAGCCACTTGAGCGAACTTGGAAATAAAAACAAAGCACAAAGCTAACGCGCCGAGACACACACACACACACAAGGAAAAAAAAAAATCATCTTCGACATAGCAACACCACCTGACATCAACAAACGGGAAAAACTAAATTATCCACGTGTGTTTCTCTTCGCATTCTCCCGCTTCTCACGAAATGGAAATAATCTCTAAATGAATAAAAAAAAAAAGAAGAAAAGAAAAAAAATGGTATTCCGGAGAAATATAAGCAACGCCCAACCAATAACGGAAGGTAACAAGTGACGAAACAACAACAACAACAAGACAGCTTCCCTACACATGGCGCATGCGTGACTGCAAAGAACGAGAGGGGCACAGGGGACACAAGAAAAGAGAAGAAATGAAAAGGCAATAGGCACAACACACAACACACTGTTCCTCACGCGTGGAGTAGAGTGTGATAAAAAAGAAAAAAAAAGAAGAAGACCTCAGCGAGAAGAGAGAACGAGACTACACTTGACATCAACGTAGAGACTTCGGCTCACCCGGTGCACCGACACAACCAGGCTAAGATATCCCCCTCAGCTGCTGTACCTTTCCGTGTAGATAAACGCGTACGCATGCAAGCGTCGCGTCTCTCTCTCTCTTTTTTTTTTATAACTTCACTCTTCTTCTGCCAACTTTTTTTCTTCCCTTGTTCTCCTGTACGCGCCCATGAGGCGTCAGCTGGCTCAGGGCAGCTGCGTCATGCCACCGTTGGAGCGGCCCTTGATACCGTCGAGAATGCCCTTGTCGATGTACGTGACAATGCGCTGCTGTGTGGACCCGAATGCGATGGCCATCGTGATGCATACAATGAGCTCGGCGATGAGCTCAGCAATGTGCGCGCCGCACTGCACGTTTCCTGTCTGTTTCTTCCGGTTACACAGGTCCACGTACGAGTCGTTCATACCCATGGTCAAGGCCATCAGGATCAGCGTCAGTACGGCGAACACTTCGTGTGCGTAGAAGAGCGAAAGGCGGGGCTGTAACTTCTGCACAAGAATGGCCAGCACCATCGTCACCGCGAGGAAGACAAACGCGATGATGCCTGCCGCATAGCGCGCCGACAGACCTTCCTTTTCCTTGGAGACTGACACGGCCCATGTCGCGATGAGCATGATCATGGCGATCGCGTCCAGCACAACCAAAATCAAGTTCATGCGGCTAATGAGAATAGCCTTTACGTTGGCCCGGTGAATCTGTGTCACGACGGCTTGCATAATGACGATGGTACGGCACCGTGAGGGAAAAAGGGAGATAAAGAGGGATCTGGATCTGTCGAGGACTTTGATGCGCTCGTGAAGACGATATGTAAGCGTGCGGAAACGCAGCAGAACACAAAAACAAAGTGAGCTCGAGAGGAAGCGGAGAGAAGACAACAACAAGCGATCGCTAAAATGTGTTGCGTGGAAACCAAGAGAGCTAGCGGGTTTGTGAGGGAGGGGGCGGAGAAGGGGGCGGAGGAGGAGGAGGAGGGAGCAGTTCTTTGTGACACGTTCAGCGGTCGGAAATCAGACCAAGGGCTGCGATTCGCGAACCACCGTGCGAACAACAACGAGGGAAACGAGCTACGCTCAGAGTGGTCAATGCAAGGCACCACCACCCAGATCGGGTGTGAGCCTTTCTGATAGCCAAGTATTCCCGTGTGCGTGCTTTGAGTGCCGTGTCCCGCCTTCTTCTTTACTTGTGAGACAGAAGCGCGCCAGTGGCGTGACAACATCATTGTGCACGCTCTCTCCCTTTTCTTTTTGTTTTGCTTTTTGTGGAGACAAAAGGGAGCATTTGACATCACAGAATACGGTTGATATGGCGTGTAAACGCTTTTTTTTTTTTTTTGAGAAGACGTTGTTGAGAGCCAATTCTGCTTGAGCAGTAAAACTCGGTGAATGGCCAATGCACGCTTGCCGTGCTGAGTGCGCGAGTGTCAACAGGTTGCAGCCTTCCTCCATGTGCCCATACGTCGTCTCTCTGACTTTTGTCTCTCTGTCTCTGATTGTTTGAAAATGGAACACACAAACACACACGTAGGGTGTGCGAGGGTGGCGGGGCTGCTTGGTAGGGAATCAAAGATTTGACAAGAGGAAACCAGTGATATTTGAAAGCAGTCGTCGTATGAAATGAAAAAAAAAGAGGTAGTTCTGGTTAATTAAAAAAAAAAAAAACGGGAAAAATGATATCTGTTCTGAGTAGAAACGGTGCACTCGTACGTGTGTGTGTGCGCGCGCGTGTCTTTGTTCTTGTGTTCCTCTTCACGACTGGCAGGGTGAAATGTACTGCTGGCGCAGCAAGCGTAGTGCGCCATCACGCTTGTGCACTTCGAACGCGTCCCTCAGCTCGGCGTACTGATCATCTGTGAGAAGAGCTGACAAACGTGTTGCCGCGCTGGGAATCTTTTCCGGTGGGAGGTAGCCGTGCAAGAGCGCTTTGGGACAAAGAGGCTCTTTGGATGGTTCTTCTTCACAGTCTGTGTGCGCACCACCCGCTGCTGCTGCCTGCGTTGAGCGCATGAGTGCGATCTGTGCCTCTGGCGCCAGATGTGTGTGTGTCATGAGCACATCGCACCGAATAGCTGGCCACACCCGCGCCAGCTGCGGTTCCATGACCGACGTCACGCTTTCCAAAAGGCGGTCCAGCATCTGCAACGGCGAAAGGGATCCTCGCTGAAACAAACCTGGGTGCGTGCGGAAGAGAGTGATACCAGTGGTCACCACCTCAAGTGGATGGCGACGCTGCCACAGACAAACGTTGAAGGCAAGCGTGTTCAGCTGCGACTGGTGGAGCTCGATAAGGGCGTCCTCAGCAGCAGTGCGTGCGGGACCGACGACCTCTGCGCACCAACGAGCACGCACCACTTCAAGTTCGCCGATGCATCGCTGCAGCACCGACAGCGGAAGGCGGGAGAAACGATCTTGCAGTGGACCGGATGTGTCGGATGGATCCGCGTCCCGCGCCAAGTGTGCGGCGCGCAAGCAAACTTGAACGTCTTCCAGCAGCACGAGACCCCAAATAGGCTTTCTCGATGATGTGGCTGCTCGGCAAGTGACAAGGGACAACGCTGACGCGCCGTGCGTGGGTAGCTTCCAAGCAAACACTTGTGCGGCGCGTGAGCCAACTGTCGGCGGAATCGCAGCGCCAGCGCCATCACTTGAGTCGCAGTAGGGTACACCATCATCGTCAGAGGGGCTGGCAGACCAAGTCTCCTCCGCTGTGCTCTCCAACGACTCCGCAGCGCCATTCTCCGAAGTAGACGCACCCCCAGAAACCGATGTTTGGCTCTTTAGAAACAGCGCCCGCAAGGAAGTAACGGTTCGTGCTGTCACGCCCAGCTCTTTCGCTGTCGTGATTCGAGTCGTGCCGAATAGTGCATCTCTGACGCACGGATCAGATTTTGGGCAGCGTGGGAAGACCATGTTTCGATCGCCCTTGTGGAACCGGATATACACACAAAGTGCGGACACGTGATAAAAACTCGCGTGCCTCTTGGCATCTGAGTAGCGTATATTTCGATTATAAAGGCGATCTGGAAGGCGAACGAACGGAGAGCGACCGTAGGGCTCTGCGCATCTGTCACGCGACCGATCCGCGCCTCCTTCCATGATCTTTTCGAAAACAAAAAGAAAACGAATAATGATAGCGTTAAAAAAAAAAAAAAGCTTGTGGTCTCGTCGACAAATGGGGTTGGGGCCACACACGCTAAGCTGCTCCGCGATGATAGATGTCGGCCGATGAAAAAAGGATATGCACAAGAAACGCACTCCCTGTAGAGACAGAGCCGTCACTTGATAGGGCAGTGGAAGAAGGAGTACGAGACGGTGAAGACGTGCACATATACAGAGAGAGAGAGAGAATGAGTGAGAAGGCGCGTGATGTCAGCTCCACATCACTAGTAACCGCTCAGTGAGTCTTTGATGGCACAAGAAAAGAGCGTGGTGATTTTCGAACCATGTGCTGTTTTTTTTTTTTCCCTCGCAAGGTGATCTCAGAGATAACTCCATGTCCGCACGGGCCTCTGCACCACCGACAGGCAGGCATATCGACAGTGGCTGCCGTGTCCGTCCTGGATTGTGTAGACTCGCTTTCTCAAACATGTTCACTTTGCTTGCGTCCATGTGTGGGAGCGCCGAGGTGATAGCATACCGTGGATTAGACTGAGACTGTAGGCTGTTCGGGCGCCCCCCCCCCAACACACACAGCAATGTCGAACCCGTTCTCTTGTCAATGCATGTGCATTTCAGAGGTCGATTAGGATCCCTGTCGATGCGAGGCCGTACTGCGCTGAGCACGGCACGTAGCGCGGCGTGGTGCACACATGCGCGTCCTGGGAGAACCTGCTGTCTGCGACACTGGCGTGTGGCGCGCCCTTCCCTTTGAGAGCCGCCGCACGTGAGTCTCGTTGCGGTTGAGCAGGTGGCATCAACACGACGTCAAGGACCAGATCACGACAGAAGCAGTGCTCGCCTACGCGCTGAGCCACAGCCACTCTATATAAGTCTATAAGATGATCAAAGCAAGCGAAGAAGAGGAAGACACCCTGTACGTGAGACGTGACAGAAGCGCATGTGTGGTGTTTACACTTGGGCGGAAATGGACGTACACACGTGCGCACTAGAGCATTCGTTGGCAAAGGCTGGCCCACCTTGAATGCACTGGTCGTCTTTTTCTTTTCCCTTTCCGCGCGCAGAGCTATCGAAAAAAAAAAAAAAGAGGCGCGGGGGGAGGGGGGCGTGCGAAGAAGAGAGCGAGAAGAACACAAAAAGAAAAGAGACCGTCGGAAAAGGCGAACAAAAGACCGGGATGCGGAGGAGGAAATAATGAAATACCAACTCTGGGGGAGAGACCGAGCGAAGAGAGAGATGGGCTTGTCACTGCACCGCAGCGATACGACTCGCCACCGCGCTGCATCATGGTGCTTGAGCACATGGCGCATACCCACAACGCACGCGCTACTTATCGCTTGTACAGCGTTCCTCTTCTCTCACGCTCTCTCTCCAGCCTCTGCGCATGGAGTCCGAAAAGGCTGCGACACACAATTCGATCGACGTCGTTGGGGCGAGAGCATAGGCGTGCCTATGAGAACGGGAGCGGGGCCGGGAGAGTGTGTGAGAGAAAGGGAGGGAGTGAGGACGCGTCGCCACTTGGGCCCTGAACCGTGGGCACTCATTTCGTCGGGACAGACGTCGTGTCTGTTGACTAGCCCGTTTGGGTGCTAGCGTAGTTGCCGAGTTGGTCGCCGACGTGTCCGCGAAGTTGACAGATAAATACCATCCTTCACTGCCAAATTAACTTCCACATACAACTATAGAGAAGAAATAAAGAAAAAGAAAGAGCAGTCAACCACCACCACAGCAGCAGCAACAACAACAACACACACGAAAGGCTTTCGGAAAAAAAAAAAACCAAAAACCCACAATGACAACAATATCAGAGGCACTCGTGCATGTGTGTGTGTAGGCGCTCGCATGTGTCTGTCGTGCCCACTCAAGCTCATTTTTTTCTTTGAGATCGTTTCACTGTGCTCGAAACGGAATAGAGAGAGAGGACGAGGCGGCAGGCCCACCACTTGTTCACTTTTTTTAATTTTTTTTTTTTTTGCATCCTCCAAGACAACCAGCAAAGACGAAAAGATGGCTCAGGTTAAACGCGCTTGGCCATAATCGTCTTCCTGTGTACATATAACCGTCCCATGCATTACACATCATCTTCCATCATATTTCTTTTTCCCTTTGCGAGCAGCCTGTGATCACCGCCGCAGTGTGACTGCTCGTATGTGCGAAGCATTTCCATTTCACGTTAACCTATATTTACCCTTCGCACTCTCTCACCTGTTTAGCGTCTTTTTCGTCTGCGCCTACCACCTTACCGACCCGGTCTCCGGGCGCCCGCACCGGCTGGTTCTGCTGTGCTGCCGTCCGTGCGCTGGGCAGTACCACCACCACCGCCGCGCCTGAGCTTCTTCGTCGGTGGCGGCTGCTTCTCACCGGCACCCGCATCGACAGCCGGCACCACGCTCGGCACCGGCGACTGTTGTGGCTGCGGGGGCGGCTGTTGCGGTTGTTGCTGCGGCACAGTGGAGCTGACAGGCTGCTGCGGTTGTGGCTTGCCGCCTGAGCGGGGGCCCTGGGACTGCATGGGTCGGGAGGCTGGGTGGGGCGCGGCGGACTCACCATAGTGCATGTGCTGCGGCGGCTGCGGCTGTTGCGGCATGGTGTACCCACCGCTCATCGGTCCATTGTAGCCTTGGTGCATGCCCCCGTGGAACCCTCCCGGCATCATGCCGGGGTTCACGTGATTTCCAGGGGCCATGCTCATGTTCTGATGATGCTGATGGTGGTGCATATACTGATTCGGCATCAAATGCGCGGGCATGGGCGGCTGCTGAGGCGGGTGCTGCTGCACGAGCGCCTGCTGTGAGTACGCGGAGTTGTCCCGGTCGTAGAACCCGTTGGGGTCCTCACCAGGCCAATCCGGCTGCGCGGAAAAGCAGTTCGGATTTTTGCGAATAGCGTCTACGAGGGTCTTGATGTAATCATTCATAATGAACTGGGAGGGGACGAAAGGCGCGGCAGCCGGGTCTGGCTTGTGGCTTGTGGCAGCGCTCGCTGCGGTGGCCGGCACGGCGGCAGGAGCCACCTCTTCTGCGGCACCACGACGCGAGCCGCCAGCGGGCGCGGCGGCGGCGGCGGCGGCGGCGGCGGCGGCGGCGGCGTTCTTGTTCGTTTCCTTCGCCGCGGCGCGTGGTTGCTTGCGGGCCACATCCGAGAAGAGCTCGCCTTCGCTCTCGTCCATGTCTGCGACGTCACGACGCTCGGCGCGGTGCTGCGCACCACGCACGGCCGACCGCTCAATATCGCGAGCCATACGATCGGCGCGGTTAATCTCCTCCTTGGTGTACCTTGCCTCGTTCAACTGTGTGGTGTATTTCGTCTCATCGTACGTTGACTTCACGCCGAACTTCTCTGCGTTCGTGGCGAACTGATCCCACTGCCCCGTGCGATGAGATTTCTCATCGAGCTCCTCGTTCAAGATCGGATCATCGGGCACCGTCTCGGCCCAGTCCATAGTCTTGAGGTCGTGCTCACCACGGTACCCAGTGACATGCCCTGAGCCGGGCACCTCTGTGCGTACCTTGACGGTAATGGCCGAGATGAGCACGATGTCCTTGTAGTGGATGAGCTGAGACTCTGCGCTGAAATTAGCCGCGTCCGTGGGCTTGTGCAGCTGGGAAGCAAGAAAACGCGTGCAGTTGAGGTACACGCCGGGCTCTTCCTCGCCCTCCGCATCGGTACGCGACACGAATAGCCCCTCTATGATCGCTCCGTCGATGGTGTGCACCTGCACAAGCTGACCTACGAGGTTAAAATAAAGGTACTCGAGACGCTCAGCATTGTCGCTGGGAGGGGACGCGGTCATGTTGACGTTCGCACGTGATTTTTTTCTTTCTTGTACACTAATTTATGAGGTGATAGGGAACGACTGCTCTAGGCTCTCGAGTCGCGTTTGTTTTCACAGAGTTGAATTAGGGAGAGAGAGAAGGAGGAAGCGCGATTCGAAAGAGCGAGGAGTGGGAACGGATAAGTGTCAAGTAGCACTTCGAGAGATGTCACACGCATACAGAGAGCTTCGTCGCGCGTTAACAGCCGATGCTACACACGTACGCCTCTGAGTGACCTCAACACGTGTTGTGTCAGAGAAAATTCAAGAAGAGCGACACTGACAGAAGAGGACAAGGCTTAGAGAACATGCTCGCGCACGACTCGAAAGAAAGGCCTCAAGGCAAACAGCTGAGTGCCATGCGATCTCATCCTTTTGACCCCATCCTCTTTGATCTCGCTTTCGGTTTGCTCATACTTCCCATCTTGACCGGATAGCCACAAGCGAGCACACACCGCGAGGGGAGGAAGAGGTGTCGTGTTGATAATGGCAAGAGTGAACGGCAAATGACAGCGCTGCGCGTGGCCTCACCTCGTCAACTTGTCTGTTCCGCCGTCATCTGCACTTCTTTTTTTTTTCCACGACCATTGTGTGCTCGAACACTGTCTTTTCCTTTTTCTCTTGTTCATCATGTACGGCAATGTCATCGGCTTAGACCTGCTTTCGTACAGAGACACGAGCAGTAATACAATGGAGGACTCGCGACAAAAAGGTGCCAATCGGATGTGACCAAGGCCTCACCATGAACAGACTCGCGTGTGTTCTCAGTGCGCGAGTCGACGCAGCTCCAACCAACCCCACAGACACGCACAACAGACCAAGTCAAGCCTACACTTCTTCAGTTTCTCATCTTCTCTTCTTTTTGTCGAAACATCTCTCTTTTCGACGTTGCATCAGCACGTGTGCATTACAACATCTTGTCCAGTGTCATGTGGGCGGCGGTGGTGCGTGACGAGGCAATCCTCGGATACGGATGGTTTCCTTGGCCGTAGAGTACGTCCTGCAACCCCTCACGGTCATATACCTTGTGACGAACGTTGCTGAAATCGCCGCCGGCTGGGTTTGTCATTTGTGGGATATCCGTGTACAACTCTGGTATGACGCGCTGTAGCGCTTTGGGTGCCGCGGAGAAAGGGAGCTCCATAATATCCCAATCCCTCGCTTTCCAACGCTTGCGGAGCGTCTGCTGCGCTGCCCAGACATCCACGTTGAACTGCACCGTTTGTGGGTCCTTCTTGAAGAGACGTCCTTTCCGTCTTTGGTCGAACGGACCAATTTCACGCAGATACGCCGTGCGTCCACCGAAACGATTCGCATCGTGTAGGGGGAGTGTGTTGAAGGTGTGCTTTTGCCTAAACTGGAATGGCGGGTGGTCGAACTCACCGGTCGAGATTGACCTCCCCAAGGTGAGGACCGTAGACGCGCCAGTGACGGACAGACCGCACGGAGCGGCGGAAGAAGAGACCCGGAGAGCACGCATCGTGGAGGATGTCGTACAGTTCCGACCTTTTGAAGGAAGTGCACTGTCGCGAGAGACATGAGAAAAGTGGGGAAATCACACAAACCCGAGACAGAGAGAGAGAGCAGGAGCGAGCGAGAGAGAGAGAGCAGCACATTCGCGGGGAGGAAGCGCGTGAAGATGGCGATCCAGAAATTGGAGTGTGGGTCGACGGCGAGGACGAAGCGGAGCTATGTCAGCGCGTTCTGTATGGCCTTGGACTTCGTGGGCCCTACTCCTGAGATTGTACCTGCCATTGACAAGCAATAGGGAATATCATCCCTGTTTCTTTTCATGCGCGGAGATACGTGGAACAGCGCGCCGTCCACCTTCGTGGAGCGACGTGACGCGGAGTCCCCTCGATGTTGTTCTTCTCGGTCATTTCAGATCCACATGTGAGCTGGACACACAGATATAGGGCGACCACCTGCGTGCGAGAGAGAGGAGACAGACAATGATGGGAAGAGCTCAATAAATAAATAAATAAAGCACTTCCTCACAAGCAGAACGGCCTACGCTTTTGTATTCCGTCTCTTCTTTCGGTGAAAGATTTCCGATCGCGACACACGCACACACAGACACAGACACACACACACACACAAGCATACGCTTACACACGCATACACCCATAGACTGCGCTTTTGGTGTCTACTGAGTATCACTGGGCGAGCGCGTCTTGTACTGTTCGCACCCACGCGGAGAGCTGCAGGTGGGTGGCAGCGCACGTGACGGTGGGCGATGGACTCAGGGCACTGACATCTACCGTGTCGAGACTGGCATTGACATCCGCCACGGCCACTTGAGCGGAAGGTGAGCACGCGATCAGAGCCTCGACAACAGGAGTCAGACGCACGAGCACCATACACACCATCCGCATCACCCACCACGGGACCACCGCGGTACCCCAGCACACTGCGGCAACGCGCAGGCGAAGAGCGGTGAATGCTTCGGCTACCTGTTGAGGCGCCTCCTCAGACGCTGACATGCTGCAGACGGCCTCGGTAAGATCCAGTACAGCGCGCACGTGCCGCAGACACCGATGCAGCCAACACTTGGAGGAGCGCGCCTTGTTTGGTTGTGGGCGCCCATCTTCAACTTCACGTGCGCGCTCGGTCGCCAATGCCGTGCAGGCCATCACCAGACTCACCAGGGCGAGCTGGAGTTCCTTTTCGATGGGAGGTAGATGGATCTCGGTCACGGTAAGTCCGCGGTCGTCCTCCAGCACAGTGCCTCGGAAGACTGTCGTGACGCACCACAGTGAGGACGGCACCAATGGGCCGCACACACAGCCGCTCACCTCTCTGCCACTCAACTCCTCCTCCTCTTCCTCCTCTTCTGTCTCTTCCTCCTCCTCGGTCATCAGGCGCGTCGCGGCGGCAGAGATAGTCTCGTCTGCTCTTTCGGTGTGCTCAAGGGCAGGCGCGGCTGCCCACGCCACTGCAATCGTCTTGACCTTTTGCACAACGGTATCGGCCACGTGACCAGTCTGCGTGGCCGTGAAGAGCCGCATAAGCTGATGCTCGCGGTACGTCCTCAGCATGTCAGGATCAAGCTGCTCTGCCTCGTCCAGAAGTGCGGTGAGCTCCGCAGAAGCGGCACCTGTCAAGGGCACACCAATGAAAGCCGCCGCGCTGATCTTGGAGGCGACATACTGCACGAGAACGCGAGCCTGATCGGAGTCCGCGCCCGCACGCCGATACGCTTCAATCGCCCTCCTGCCCTGGTTGTCCTCATCCTTGCTGAGCTGCCGAGCGAAGCCAACGGCCAGCGGCTGCGAGGAGGTCTGACGAGGAAGCAGCGGAGGCGGCACCGTCCTGGTATTCGCCGTCGCCGCGCGTGTGGCCATCGTGTAGGTCTCGAGGGACTGAGCCAATCCTTGGATTTGTACACGCGCCTTCTGCGCGGCCATGCGGCAGTACGTGTCACCGAGTGCACGCTCCACGGCACGCGCGTCGACGCTGCCGGCACCCAGGAAACACTCCCCAAGGGCCTCGTTACACGGCGCGCAGTCGCTGGCACCGAAAAGCGCCAGCGAGTGTTTGAGCGCCTCGAGAGCCTTGCTGTAGCGGCTGTCATAGAAGTGCTTCCGGCCCACGTAGTAGTACACGTCCGCCACCTTTCCAAGGTGGCGTTTGTAGTTGGATCCAGCCTTGTTGTAGAAGCGGAGTGCGGTGTGGGATAAGCTCAAACGATCCGGTGTGAGCTCGCGTAGCCACAATAGCGTTGTGCTCACTGGCACGTGGCGGCTCTCCGCGCGCGTGATTAACCGTTTCGCGATCTCGTGCAGCACGTCCACGGTAAACGGTGTGCAGTCGGACATACAGAGCAGGACGACATCGCCATAGAGCTCAGCCAAGGCGCGGGATAGACTGCAGGCGTTGAACTTCTTCTTCACACGCGTGAGTGCACCGATAGCGTCGCACTCGCCGGCACTCTCCGTGTTGCCGTCATCCTCCTGCGCCTTGGACGCATCACAACTGCGGCTCTCGTCGCAGTGACGGTTGATGACCTCCGCGAGGTTCTCCAGCCGCAGGAGGCCTTCTGCCGCCACCTGCAGGTAGTCCTTGGCAGCGCGGCAGGCTGCACGCCACTGCGCGTACAGGGACTCCTTCTGCACACGCTGTTCACCACGCCGAGCCCCCGGCTGCTTCGCCAGATCGGTGAGGCTTCGCTTGAGTTTTGTACAGCCAGCGCGTTCTTGGCTGAAAAGCCTCAGTGTGTGTGCCACGACCACGCACAGAGCGGCGCTGCACGGGATCAAGAAGGGTATGAGCGCCATTGTCTCTTCGTTGGCCGACGCTGCGCTCGCAGGAGTGGTCGCCATCGCGGCGGCGGCATCACTCCTGCAGATAGCCAGGCGCACTCGAGACTCAAACTTACAACATGTGATCAGCGCCGCCCGCAGGTCGTCGGGTGTGGTGGCCACACGCATAGGGAATGGCACCGGGCCTGAACCTGCCATTCCCGGCAACGTCTCCTCGCCGAGGCGTGCGGTGCTGGTGCGGAGATCGGGTGGGTCGACGATGCCACTCGGCGGTGGTGGCGGTCTCACAAGCTGGCGTGCCAATTCCGGCAACAACTCCACCAACGCCCCAAGCTCTTGACGGACATCAGGCGCGGATGCGTGCTTCACGAAGATCACCAATGCACGGACGAGAAGACAGCCAATCTTCTCGATCCGTTGGTGGCCGCCGTCTTGTTTGAGCATGGCGCGACCCATGGCCAGGCACATGCGTGCGAAGTTGAGGCTGAGCTTGGTTCGCTCAGCGCGCTCTGGTGTCGAGTGGGGTGTGGCCCTCGCCGACGAAAGGGGTGACCTGGGGCCGTCCTTGAAGACCTCTTCGGTAGGATCGGCGAGCGGCTGCGTGGAGGCGGCGCTCTCTGGGAGTTCGTAAAGCTCCAGGTACTCTGAATCGAAGCAGCGGACGACGCCGAAGGTGCCGCCGTCACGCACACAGTGTCGCACAAGCCACTGTAACACGTTGCTGGTGAAGCGCATCGCGGCGGTGGCGATCCTGCCGTCCACGACACCCAACAGCTCGTGAACCTTCTTGAGCTCATGTCGCTGCACCACACCATCCTTGTGAACGTAGAGATCCACCTGCGGCACGTTGGCCAGCGTGGCATCGAACCAGCAGTCGAGTAAGTCACGTTGCCGCTCACTTGGGTTTTCCTCGGCCGACTCGTCCTCAATTTTAATCATGCTGCGCGAGCACGTCTCACTGTCCTCAACGATGGGGGTGTCCACGCCGACGAGCACCTCCAGGTTGTCGAGCTCCCACAGGAGTGTTTGGGAGAAACGATTCACTGACGGCAGCCGCGGCGGGATAACGGCGCTGCCGACCCGAACCGCCGGGAGCGCCACCACTCCGTACGCGGTCTCGTCTGCGCCGCGTACCTCCCCGACATCGTGCGTCATCTCACTTCCCAGCTGGAGGGTTGCCGCTGTCGTCGTCGTCGTTGTCGGCATCGTCGCGCTGGTCATTGTGCCTTCGCGAATGCGGTACAGCGCTTTCCCCAGCAAGGACTGCGCACGTAATTCATCGACGTCCGTGGGTCCACTGGAGCGCGATTCCACGACCAGCGTAGGCCCCACGCGACGAATACAGAGACCCATGGGCTTGTCGTGCAAGTACGCCTGCTGGAAGATCGAGCGAATCGCCTCCGCTGTCGACACAATAACGGTGTCGTCTTTCGGTGGGTGATCGTGCCACTCCTTGACGGCGGACCCGAAAATCGACCGCATCGCCACCGCACGGTCCCGCTGGAAACCGGGCGAGAACTGGTGCAGGTTGTACTCGCAGTCGACCGTCATGTAGTTCTGTGTGGGGGCGTTGAGGTTGGCGCCGCGTGGCAGAGGACGGGTCATGGGGACCGCGGGGACGGACTCGAGATATTTGACGTGCAAAGTGCTCGTAATCTTGTGCTGTGATGTGAGGACGCTGATCGAGTCGGGAATGCGGATGCACGTGAGGCAGACGCCCAGTGGTGTGTGCGTATCCTCGCCCATCGTCTCGGTGATGACCGACTGACGAGACATGAACGGCGCCAAGCTGCCGCTCGCGGCCTCTGCGTAGAAATCAGTTAAGAAGACAGCTTCGCCATGTGCACCGCGGCCATACGCGTTGTCCTGGACATCTGTGGCATCCTTAGCGTCCTTCAGCTCGCTCGTGCGAAAGACAAAATCAAAGTCCCCCTCGCTTACGTCTCTCGTCGTCTCCGCGCCATCACTGCATGTGACCATGTTCTCAGACATGCCTTCTGTCGTACTCGTACCCCCTGGGCGATCCTCGCTTAACTCATTGGAGGAGCTTGTTGCCTTCTTAAGGGGTGGATGCACAAGAGCGACAGAGGCCTTACCCTGGTACGCCTCCAAACTCGAGCCAGCAGCATCTGTGTCAGTGTGTGGAACAGGTGGCTCCTCAGCGAACAGAAAGAGCTTGCGGTCACGCTTCTCGGCGGCACCAACCGTTTCCCTAGTGGCCTTCTTGCGAAGGTACTTCTTGACCTCTTTCCGGTGCTTTGCGCGGTGATTCATCCTTTCCGTGCAGTGCCACGTGCTCAGAACAGACAGGCACAAAAGGGCCAAGAGGATGGACAAAAGAGCGCGGTGATGCGAAAAAGCAGCTCGAAGACCAGTACGTGCTTTACACTCTCCAGTCTGCTACGAAGGTGTAGGAGAAACAACTGAAAGGAAGGGGTAAACAAGAACACAGAGGCGCGACAACAACAACAGCAAAAAAAAAAAAAAAAGATGGCAAGGTGTGCCCGCGCTTGTTTCCGCGCGGACAGAAAACAGTGTGAAGAGAGCACGTCAACAAGCCGAAAACCCGCGGACGCACGAGCCGACAAAGAAGGGGGACGTGGGAGGTGACGGGGAAAGCAACGCAAAAGAAGAAAGAGTGTTTGCAGACGCAGCGAGAACGGACGTGAGTGAAAAAGAAAAAAATAAGTCGAAAAGAAAAAAAGAGAAATGCAATCTCAATAATTGAGACCAAAGCGAAGTGAAATGGAGTGTTGCGCGAATCAGTTTGTTCGAATCTGAAAGGAAATTCTTTCTTTGCAAATGAAAAGAGAAGGCGTGTATGCGCAGATTCGGTAGAAGCGAATGAATACACGTGTGACTAGCGGGCGAAGTGATAATGCCCCCGCGCGAGCACAGCCCGCAAAGCGAGGGTAAAAAAAAAAATGAGAGAAAGAGGGGACAGGAAGTCAGAGGTAGGCGATTGAAGATGCAAAAGGGGGAAAAGAGAGAGACGCAGTGCGCAGAGCTCGACACGCACGAGATGCGGGGAAAAACAAAGCGGGCTGCGACGCGCGGCTCATCACGGTGGCCACATGCACACACCGAGGCGCGAAGAGACTCTGATTTCTGCTTGTGTGTTTGTGAGAGGAGGGCAGAAGGTGGAAGGGCGAGCGTGCATGAATGAGCGTGCTGCGCGTGGGCCAGTCTACAGACAGAATACCCTTTTATCATGAGATGCAGCCGTTCAGATTGCGGCGTAGGCGAATGCAAAAAAAAAACCCCAAGATGGTAAAACAGAGCAATCAGAAAAAAAAAAAAAACAGTCTCGGAAATGGGAGTAAGAAGTGAAGTGATGATCGGCAAGAGAAAAACAAAAGGAACAGAATGAAGTCAACGCACACATTGATGGAGTGAGTGAGCGAGAATAACACACACACACAGCGACCTCGACACCTCACATGTGATTATCATCACTCAGCTATCAGCGCGCGCATACACACAGAAGCATTCCTTCTCTTCTTCCCAATTTCTTTCTTTGCCTTCACGCCTTCGTGTATCTTTACATGGTGAGCACACGCTCGATATTGCAGCGGCAGATGGGGCACTTGTTGTTGTTGAGGCGCAGTTGGGCCGCGCATTCGTGACACACGCACATGTGCCGGCATGGGAGGATGACCGTGTCCTTCGCGTTCGATAGGCACACGACACACAGGTTCCCATCGTCGACGTCGTCGTCGGAACCCCCAATGACAGCGGGTGCGTCGCTCAGCTCACGGCCATCCTCGGCGGCGGCGGAGGGTATGAGACCGTTGTCGCCGAGATCGAAGATGTCGTCCAGCTCGTACACTTCCACGCCGATCTGCAGTAGCTGCTTGACTGCCTTCAGAGTGATGGGCTGATCCTCGAAGCGTCTGGAGGTAGGCGCCGCTGGGGCCGGAGCGATGCTGTGCCCTGTTCTCTCGTCCTGACGACCAATGTCGAGGAACGTGAACTGCAGCACGCGTGCTGGCGGTGCTGGCGTGACGGGTGCCCTGGTGTCAGCCGCCTCCACGTTTCCTTCGACATCTGTCTGCTCACCGTGCGGGCGTGCACTGTCTTCCTCATTGTTCTGTGCTGCCTTCGTGTTGAAGTGCGGTAAATCGCGTGAGTCGACATCCGGTAGCTCCAGAATGATCACCAATGGCGCGCGGGTGATGTACTGTGCAGCGGGTCCGTTCACCTGCTCACCCTCTGGCTTACGCTCGGCAGAGATGGTCGTGCTAAACGCCGCTGATGTTAACGTGGCGTAGAAAATCGGAGACGACGTCGTAATGCGCGAGGTGGACGCGTCCAGTGTGCGCGATTCGTAGACGCATGGCGGTTGGTGAGGATGCTCCGGAACGGATCGCAGCACGAGGCCCTTCTTCTCGACATAGGCGACAGCCACGTTGGCTAGCACAGAGAGCCTCTTGATCGGCTTGACCATGAAAATATCAAAAGAGAGATCCGCGCTGTTGGACGGCCCGTCAGCGCGAGGCGTGAGCAAGAATGGCTGCTTGCTGGGCACCGCAGCCGTGAGTGAGAGACTGTCTGCCCGCTCCACCATGGTTTCTCCCGCGGTAGACGCCATCTCTGCCTGGTAAATGATCGGACCAAAGTTTGTGTCGTGGCGATAGCGTATGTGTGGTGAGCCTTGAACGACGTAAAAACTCTTTGGCATCTCACTATTCGGCTGCGTACTCGAACGGTTTCCCATTTTGCCGAATACCCTTCGGGTATCTGCGTTCGTTTGCGTATATATGTCGGCTTTTTCCCTCTTCTCAGAGAGCCAGCGGTAGAAACAGTCGAATTGGCGACAACGAAGTTAACAGTCGCTCAGCACAAACGGAAAAAAAAAAAGCAACAACGTGACACGTCAACACGTGAATGGAGAAATGCACAGCGCTATTGTACTGTCAACGCTATATGGCAACACCACGTAGAAGGAGTGACGCACAAGGTATCAAGTGAATGCGGAGGTGTAGGTTCGATAAGGACGTGCGCGGCGCAGGTGGCCAAACCATATCTAGATCCCCTCACGCTTCCAGACCGTCCATGAGTGTGGAGTACACCCTGGCACAGTGTGCCGTGAAGGACACCCAGTGTGAGAGGGAAGGGGAGAGGGGAGAGGTGCCACACCGTCGTGCCCTCATGTAAAAATGAAAGCGTGTGTGTGTGTGTGTGTGTAGGCGCCACGCGTGGAGCAGCTGTCGCGAGCACCTTCTGTTGTCGCCAGTGATACACACGCACACTTCGCTGCAGAATGGAGATGAAGCGTCGTTTACCACTGTTTTCACTTTTCTCGTTGAACACTTGGATCGACAGCAGTTCCTGAGTATACATACACACACAAACAAACACAGTCAACGAGAAACAATCTCTTTTTCTATTCTTCTTCCTCTGCCAACCGGAACAGCCAGATGTGAGAAAACGAAGGAGAGAGCGAGAGAGCAACAAGACGGAGTGAAACGAAACAAAAAAAAAAAACGCATGTTCATTGATGATTTCGCCCTGTTCGTTCCGTTCGACCTTGTGCTACTCGTCTTACCGCTCACGTCGGCTTCGATGCTGGATGAATCGCTGATCACCACATCTCACTACTCACTGACCTCGTCCGCGTCGGATATGTACATTTGATGCGCGTACAGTGTGCATCAGTGAGTCTGCGCATGTGCTCACCTCTGCGTCCCACTCCTGTCCGTCCTTGTCTCTGACGGCAGCCGAGTGCAGAACAACAAAAACAAAAACAAAAACAAAAAAGGAGGACCGACTGTAATGAAAAGAACGACCACAGTAGCAACAACGGATATGCGCGCGCGGCGACGCGGATGCAAAAGAAAGAAGAAATGAACAATAGCGTACCGCGCTTGATAATAGAGAGATCAACATGGTGTGCGTATTGGAGCGTTGGGACGAGAGTAGCACAGAAAAACGCTCCAGGAAAAAAATGACGGAGGGCCAGCGCAGACGCGATATACTACTGTGCCGTAGGCACCGCGTCGACCCGGTCTACGCCTGTGTCGCTCGCTCGCTCTGTCTCTTTGAGCAACTCGTCCCGTTTCCTTCCTGACCCAGCCGTCCTGCATCACACTCTTCTCTTGCGGCTTGTGCTCACTTTTTCACCCGCAGCAGAGCCGTCCGATATTGTTCAGGGACCTCCAACGCTTCCAATTCGGCGAGTTTGCGCTGGCGAATGGCCTCGAGTGCCGCCTCCCGCTCGCGGAGTTCTCGTCGCAGTTCGTTCCCCTCCTCAACGGCACTTTGACGCTCACGACGGCGACGCTCCTCGACCTCCATCATCTGCTTAAGCAGCGCGAGGGCATTTTCCTCTTGCAGCTCCTGCTGACGGGCCCGGCGCGCCAGCTCCTGCTCACTAGCAACCTTCTGGACGGCGAGAATGCGCTCAAGCTCTTCGCGCTCTTGGAGTTGTGCCTCTTCACGCACCACGACCCTCTCCCGCATCTGCTCTTCACGCGCGTTCTGCAGTGCGATCTGGTCTTCGCGCGCTTTGCGTTTCGCCTCCTCTTCCTTCTTCTTCTGTTCCCTGTTGTGAGCCGCCTGCACTCGGCGAGCGCGGAGCTCGTCGATTTCGCTCTGCTTGCTCTGCGCACGCTCTTGGTTAGCCCGAAGGCGGGCGATCTCGCGCTCCTTCTCATCACGGATACGCTGCTGCTCATCCGCGATGGCCTGCTCGCGTTCTTGCTTCTCCTTGATATAGGCGGCCATCTGGCGCTCTTCCTCTTGCATCATCTCGCGCTGCTTCTGCTTGAGCGCGATCTGCTCAGCGTTGGCGATGGCCGCTTCCTCCATCAGGCGACGGGCGGCTTCCTGGCGTCGGAGTTTCTCTGCCTTTTCCTCTTGCTTGAGGAGATCGATGTGGCGGGACATGGCGTCCTGCTCTTGCTGGTGGCGCTCCAACTTCTTCACTCGGCGCACCTCGCGGTCGCGAAGCTGTTCCTCGATGGTCGCTGCGTTTCGGCGTTGCTCCTCGAGGCGCTGCCGCTCACGCTCGAGGTAGACCTGCTGAGCTTTATTCGCCTCCTCAGCCATGAGTGCGTCCATGCGCTGATTGTACGCACGCTCCTCGTCGGCGAGCCGCTGACGCTCTAGAATTTGGGCCTCGCGCGTCGCCACACATTTTGCTTCCATGATCACGCGGTTCATGGCTTTGACCTCGTCGTAGTGCTCGTCCAGCTTAAGACGGGCGTTCTCGAGATTGAGCAGGCGCTGCTGCTCCTGCTCAAGGTCCTCAGCCGTCTTGTGAGACTCTCCGTGCTTGCGACGCTCCTCGTCGTACTCCATCATGCGGCGCTTGCGCTCCTCGGCTTCTGCGGTAACCGTGCGTACCGCGGCACGGGGCTTCGAGGAAGACGCAGTGACGCTGCCTGCGATGATGCCGCGAATAATGTCAAGTTCGGTCTTGGTCAGGATCGTCGAGTCCCGCGGTGCGCCACGCGCGGTGAGTTCCTTGCGCAGATCTCCATCTGTCTGACCGCGACGACGTGGGGGAAACACGTCAGTGACGAGCTTGGCGCCGAACATAATAGTCCGCTCGGTGTTCTCTTTTTTTTTTTCTTCTTCTTCTGATTTCCACGACAATGTGCGCGTATGTGTGGAGCTCGTACAGCTGCACCGCAGAGAGACAAAGAGGTGAGGGGAGGGAGGGGACGGGGACGATTCCGCATACCAAAGAGTGAGAGAGAGAGGGCGGGACGAGTCTGGATTGCGCGCGGCCGATTGAGAGGCAAAGAGACATAAAAGAGATGCACGCCACCAGACTGTGGCACGGCAGGGCCTCAGACGCTGTGTGTCTGCACGATGGAGGCACTGCTGTTGAGGGAGTACGATTTTCGTGTGCGGTGGAGTGAACGACAGCACGCTCTTCACAAGATTATGTTCTTTTTTTCCCCCCGAAGCACGCGTCTCCTTTCTTTTTTTTTTTTTCCTCCCTGCTTGCGGTCGTACTACTTTTTCATGCACACAACGAAGAGCATCAACTGCGGTGAGGAAGAGCGCCGCGCAACAAGGCGAATTGGTCAAAGCAAGTGTAACGTGACCAAAGAAAACGTGAAAAACAATAAACAGAAAAAGAACGGTCATGTGCGTTTGTTTGTGAGGTGGCCTGACAACCAAAGTGAACCGTGCGTGAGAAGAAAACGAAAAGAGGGAAGCGCGGGTTGACGCATGGGAAGAAAGGAGCCTTCAGTGAGGAAGCGCGGCGCAGCCGGTTCCCTGTGAGTGAACCCGTGTAACCACCTGGCCGCGTCCACTCCTCTCAGTGGGCTGAAGCAGTCGCGGTAAACTCACCATCGCTTCGACACGGCGGCGACAGAACGGGCAGGTGATCGCGCCGTGCACGGGCCGCAAACGATTGCTGCAGGCTTCACAACAGCACGTGTGATAGCACGGCAGAAAGGTCACAGACGGCCGTGCGGCAAGACAGAGGTAGCACACATTTTCATCATCCAGGACCGCGGACGAGCGCGAGGACAAAGCAGGGGCGGTGTTCGCGGATCCGGCGGGTGGTGGGACTGCAGGATCCGCCGATAGTCCGTCTGTCCGCGGCGGGGCAGCATCTGTGTCGCCCGCCGTTTGCGGTGCCTGTACTGCTTGTCGGCGCTCCGCACGTGCGGCACGGCGACGACGGCAGCGGCGGAAGGCACGGAGGAGATATCGTGCTAGTTGCCAGCCGCCGTACCCCATCGGTGGAATCGCTGCGGCCGCGAACAGCGCGACGACGACGACTCTGAGCGTTTTCCAGAGCGCTCCGACAGACTGTTCAGGCGCTGCCGGCGTGCAGGTGCGCGAAATGCTGTTATGTGGACAGACGTCGAACGGGGCCTGACAGAGACCGCTCTTCACACAAAAGTAGCACCAGGATTTGCGTACGCACGCATCACACGCTGTGCCCATCTCGCGACAGAGGCCTTCGCACGTCTGCCCCTTGTAAGAGAGGGTGGCTTCCGCCGCACAGACGGCGGAGAGGCTGTGGCTGATTGAGGTTTCGTCGATGATAGGGTCGGTGCCGCTGGTCTCCGTGGCAGAAAAGCACTGATGTCCGAACGCGGCTTCACAGCACCAGTGACAACGCGGGACGGAAAGACAGTCAGTGGCGTAGAGATGTTGAGCGCACGGATCGACCATCGCGGCCACCACCATGGACGCCTCGGCAACGATTGTGACGCCCCAGAAACCACTCACAATCAGAAAGACAAGAAAAAACGGGTTGTGACGCTTCATCGAGGTTGACATGGTGACGTGGGTGCCCAAGTCATCCTTGAGGACCATTGTGTAATATACAGTGGTTACAAATGAAGGAAAAGGGGGGGGACATGGGAGAAGAGAAGAAGCTATGTGGTGCAGAGAGAGAGAAGACGCCACAGCTGAACGTTGCTCCCACGGTCGTATGCGCTAGTCTCAGATGGGAATCCACGTTCGGTCCCCGTGGCGCTAACAGAGCGGATAACACGAGCATCCACGCCTAGGCAGCGTCCGAACAACCACACTAAAAAGCATGCGACATCGCTTCAGCTCACGCAGATCTATGAATGACTACTATGGACAGCATCCGCGTTGGACTGTTCACTCCCGGGTGCACGCGTCGCGATATGCGTACTCGAAGAATCGTTGGACTCTCGTGACGCACCAACGTGAGTGCACGTGTGAGCTCATCACCGAAGATCCCTCGCTCCGTTTGGATCCCCTCGCCGTCACGCACGCACACAAGTCATATCCTTTCGGTTTTTTTTTTTCGTCTTCACAGGACAAGCACAAAGACGGTGGTATGGAGAACACCAAAAAAAAAAAAGGGGGTAATGGGGAACAAGACAAGCACACAATGAAGCGAGTATAGCGAAGCATACAGGTCACCGAAATTACAAGACGGAGCGAAAAGGATCTGACCCGATGGACAAAGACTGCACACTCAACTACAGGTGCTTCGCTCTACGTGACAGTTCAGCAAAAAGAAAAAAAAAGTGATCAGCAAAGAAAAGTGACGTCCGGTAGCGAGAATACACAGGCACACACACATATATATATAATCAAATCAGCGAGGCGCATGCACAATCTTTTCCTTCTTGGTTTCCCCTTTCTCTGTGCTATCATCTCTTCTACTGTCACGTATGTTTTTTTTTTTTTCCGCCCACGGTTCACTTTTTACTCTAGGTGCGGTCGCGTGCCTGTCAGGACCAGAACAGTGGGTTTTGAGTCGGAGAGAGAGAGAGCGGTAGCGGGGAAACGGACGTGCGAGTGCGACTAGCAGCACCCCTTCTTGGACGTCGGCTTCTTGCTGCCCTCCAAGTTCACGCTCTGCTCACGTCCTGCTGTGTTGTTCGGAGCCTTCCCGTTGCGATCCTTCATGTCTTCGAAGATGCTCTTCGTAATGCTCTGGAACGCCAGCTGCACGTTTTCCTTCTCTTTGGCGCTGGTTTCGATGTAATCCATCTTGTGCTGCTGGGCGTACGCCTCAGCCTCCTCGCGGGTAACCTGGCGGCTGCTAGTGCGGGCCTCGTCGCTCTTGCAGCCAATGAGTATGCAGGGGATGCCGGGCAGCGCCTGCTGGCGCACGCGCTCCATCCACTGGTCCAGATGCGCGAAGGAGGGTCGGTGGGTGAGGTCGAAGCACAACATGACGCCGTTGGCACCACGATAAAAAGCGGTCGCCACGGACTGGAAGCGCTCCTGACCTGCTGTGTCCCAAATCTGCAGGCGCACGCGCTTATCCATGTACGTCATCTGATGCATGCGGAAGTCGATCGCGATGGTCGACGCGTAGTCCTTGTAGAACACATCCTCGGACAGACGCACAGTCAGGGAGGACTTGCCTACACCACTATCACCGATCACAATGATCTTGAAGATGTAGTCGCAATCGCCACCAGGAGTGTTTGCGGGCGCGGCCATTGTGGGCATTGGCGTGACGGGGGAGGAGAGGTCACTCTGTATTTCGATTGGGTGCAGGACGTGTGTACGTCACGTGAGGGGGGAAAACGCACGAAAAGGTCTGGTTTGTGTCTCGGCTGATTCTATTTGTTGCTGACAACGGATCGATGATGATGATATGGCAGCCTTGCTCTGAATACGCTTTTGCCCAGCGAACATGTGCGGTACAAGACGAAGAGAAACGCAAGGACAAATGAGGGAGAGGGTGAGACAAGGAGAAGGAGAGCATGCACATGTCCGAGTACGCGTGTACATGGGTATATGTGTGTGTGAGAAAGGGAGCGAGAGCGAGAGCACGTGTACCAAGGCCAATGAATGGTGTATTTGCGCTTTAAAATGCTTCCTCGACTTCATGTATTCGGAGATGAGCCGATTTGGCGAAGACAGCGCCACCCCGCACACGCACGTCAGTCGTGTTCGGGTTCACGTCCCGCACCCCTCAGCCCATGCCTGTCTAACCTTTACATACTGGTACCTGTTTCCGTTCCAGCAAGAGGGAGAGAGAGCCAGCATTCGCTCTGAGAAAGGAGCGATTCCAAGAACGAAATAACCATTTTTGTTGTCTTCATCTGACGTGGCTCACCGGGGCCGATTCGCAAGCGGCAGTATTTGGCAACGACGTCGTAGCCACAACTCGATAGTACAGAAAAAACAATGAGAGTGAGGAAGAGGAAGAAGTGACACTCGTGACAGTCGTCGGGATGCACAGGTGCCACAAGAAATTCACCACAGACAAGACGCGTGCGCTGCGTGCACACAACGCAAGCGGCGAAGAAGAACGCAGCACGACTCAATGCGTGAAGATGGAGACGAAGGGAGAGAGAGAGAGACAGGGCCCTCACCGTCCTCCTCCTTCCGGTTCCACTCAAGAAAACAGAGAAGCACAATAGGGGGAGGGAGGGAGAGATGAGGTTCGTGCCGCTTCAGCAGCACTTCGATGAGCGATGCGCGTCCTTGTCTCTTGTCGGCTTTGCACCAAGGTTGACAACGCGTCTGCCTGATTTGGAGACCGGATTGGTGGCGCTCGCCACATATGTCGCTAATTGCTGAAATGCCTCGGATACATTCTTATTCTCCTTCGCGCTCGTTTCTAGGTAACAGAGGCACTTGTGGCGGCGTGCCCACGCGTCCGCCTCACTCTTGGCGATTTGACGATTGCTCCCGAGTAGATTACCTGTGCCTGTTTGGTCTAGGTCGTGCTCAACGAGATCAAGCTTGCAGCCAGCCAGCAACAGAGGAGGCACCTCCGACCCAGAGTAGCGCTCCAGCAGTTCGTACCAGCGGTCAAGGTCGTCGAACGAGGTGCGGTTGGTCAGGTCAAAACACAGGATAGCGCCTTGGCAGTTGCGGTAAAACGCGGTTGTGAGTGTTACGAACGTATCCTGCCCCGATGTGTCCCACACCTGCAGTCGCACACTTCGGGGATTTTTTTCCAACGTCTCACAGTTCGAGTATTTGAAGTCCATCCCAATCGTGGGGACAATATCCTCGTAGAAGGCATTGTCGCAGAACCGCGAGGTGATGTTACTCTTGCCCACGCTCACGCTACCAATCACGATGATCTTGTAAGCAAGATCCTCCTCCATGTTCTGTCGCGCGCACCGCTCCTGTTGTGCGATGCAGAGAAGTGAGGGAGAGGGACAAGTTGCTAGAAAAGAAAAAAGAAAAAGAAAAAGAAAGGATATACTGAGAAGCACGCACTAGTGCAGAGTGCGCACAGCGTGTGGAAGGCGGTGAAAGAATAAGAAGACAGGCGCGTGTCGCAAAAGATGGAGAGAAGGAGGATGGAGCCGAAGGGAGATGATATCATCACAAACGAGTGAGAGAGCCTTAGCCTGGGGACCACACCAACTACCAGTGGAGGTGAAACATCCGCATCGGTGCATCCAAGTTCTACATACCAAGGAAGAGTAGCAGAGAAGAAAGGGCTGAACACGGAGGACAGCGCAACCATCAGCGCTATGAGATACGGAGATACGGAGCGGGAGACCACTTTGTTCAATCGGGTACGCATTGCTGCACGTGCGTTCATTGAGTAAGCACGCGCACAACTGCATGTCAGACAAGCGAGAGAGAGAGAGAAGGAAAAAAAAAAGCTAGTAGATGAAGCGAGTGGCGCTTATCACGGCCGTCTATCACAAAATGAATCTAACAGTATTTTCGCACGTGTGTGCTATCGATACCACGTTGGGTGTGCTTCCTCGAGTTGCTCGCGTAGACAGCGCATGCGCGGGACGGCGTACGGCGGCTCAGAGAGGATGCCCATAATGTGCATGGCGATGCCAGCGAACATACTAAGCGCGAGGACGACAAAAATGACGATGCGAACGGGAAGAAACTTGTCAATAATGTCGGCGCTGGTGGAAAAGTACGCTTCTCTGTACGGAGAATAAGGTATCACCTCTTCTGCCTTAGCCCGCGGAGCACTGAGGATGCATCCGTAGACAATGAGCGGCAGCGCGACGCAACCAAGCAGGATGAAGAGACTCACGTCCGGTGCCAGGTAGATCGCAATGATGGCTATCAACACGGCGACACCAATGGCTACGAGCACAGCGAACGTCCCCGCACCGACGCCGAGAATCATTTTCTTTCTTTTGACAACTTCTGCCGGTCAGAAAATGTGGCAGAGATGGCGTTGTCAAAGACAAATCTATGAAGGAATTTAGAATCGCAACGACGTGGTCTATGAAGTGACGACAGTCCGCAACGCGTTGCCTTCTTCGGTAGGTTTCGCTACAAAGAGAAATACATAGTGGAATAGAGAAAAAGAGGGGGGAGGGGAGGAGGCGGAAAGGTTGGGTAGGATTATCTTGAGAAAGGGATGCACTTGAGGAGGGGGGAGGTAGAGCTGGCAGCGTAGACTCGGGTATACGTGTCGCTAGAGGACACATGACGCGATGTGTGCTGTACGGACGCACGTTCACTCGATGCGTAGACCCGAAGGCCTCTTTCGTTTCCATCCTCCCACCTCATGGAAGCCGACGAAAGGCGTTGTCACACGCACCTGTCTGCTCAGTATCTCTCCTCGGGACCACTCTGTCCGAGTACGCACTCCACTGTGGACACTGACGTGCGAAGTACGCCGACAGAGAACGAGCGATTGTGGAAGATCGTGACGAAGGTGGTGAAGTCTGTCACAATCGCGTCTCTCAACGTTCAGACTCGCTCGGAGTTCTGTGTTGTTGTTTTTCGTTTCGCTTCTCAGGCATGGGTTCACCAGCAGAAGCGCGTCATCGTACCAAAGAAGGGAAAAAAAAGCCACCCAAATGGAGGCGTAATCACGCAGTATGGTTCCTATCCGCTTTCCTTCTTCACACTCTCTGTTCCCACACTTCAACCAAAACGCAAGCAAAGAAGGGTACATCGCATCTGAAGCGAGAGAACAGAAGGGGTGTCGAGAAGGCAGGGGAGATGATGACACGGCAATGCATCACGCCGCACCTTCGAGGGCACACACGTTGATATACAATGGTGTGTGGGGAACAAGGGAAGGATATCGGATCGAAAGGTACGTGACAACGACGTGCGGCAACGCGATGAAACAGTCTATACCACAGAACACGCCAAATACGCAAAACCAAAAAGTACAAGGAACATCCGGTATCTACATCAGCACTCTTGGCACGGAATGGGTGGGGGAGAGAGGAAAAAAAAAAGGAGGAACAGGGCGGCGAAAGCCACGTGGGACGGGCAGACTTACTCGCACCTATCCCAGTACTTGTAGTAGTCCTCGTCAACCTGGTTAGTGTACAGGCCATCTAAGTATGCCTTGCGTGCGGCGGCGGCTTCGCTCTGCATTTTCTGCGTCTCCGCTAGCGCAACGGCTTCAGCGCGACGCTCACGCTCTCGCTGTCTATCGAGTGCCTTGGCCATGCGGAGCTGCATGTTCTCCTGCTGTGACCACTGCTTGCTCTCCTCCACCTCTAGCAGGCGGCGACGGCGGAGCTGTTCGAGCTGCTCGCGTTGCTCCTCGCGCAGCCGCGCCTTCTCCGACTCTGACATACCCTTGTAGCGTTCACTCTTCACGGCATCGCCAAGCCCGCGGGTGGTGGCGCGGTCGCCGAGGGTCTCGTTCTTGACGGTCTCGCGCTCGTTCAAAAAGTCGCTGCTGACCTGATAGGCGATTTCCTCCAGCCCGAGTCGTGTGTCCTCTTCTTTGGCGCGCACGGCCTCGCGACGCTGCTGCTCCGCGAGCGCGCGATTGAACTCGGCGGTGTTGTGTGCCATCAGGCGTCTCTGCTCTGCGATGCTTTGCTCCACCATGTACGTACGGTTGTTCACCTCCTCGTTACGCTCGTCGTACACGCGGTTGGCCTCGCGCTCCATCCACTTCTTGGCAATCTTCTCGTCCACTTGCTGGCGCGCCCAGTCGCGTTGCTGTTGCTGCTGCGCGAGGCGGCGCTGTCTGAAGTCCAGATCCTCGCCCTCAAACTTCTGGAGAGAGGCGGGACCGGTACGCGGGTCGTCGTCACTGACGCGCGCTGGGAGATCTTTCGAGCGCCACTCAGGGTCGTTGAGGTCGTACTCGCGGCGCATCTCCTTTTTCTGAAAGGTCTGTCGGTAGTCCTGCATCTCCTTCTCACGCGCAGCACGGACCTGATTGACCTCTTGCTGAAGTGCACACGCGTGTCGATCCATCAGCAGGGCCTGGCGGTCGTAGAACTCCTCTCGCTCTTTTTCCAAGCGCCGCAGTGACTCCTTCTCACGCACCTGCTCATCCAGTGCCTGGCGGTCGACGCCCATCTGACGCATCTTGGGGTCCTTCAGGCGCTCAGCTCGCTGCTGCATGAACAGCTGCTTCTTTGACTGGACGACGCTCTGGGAGCCACCCGCGGTCAGGTCCGCAGCCTCACCATTCGTGCCTGCTGGCGCGATTGAGGTCATTGCTCTGATCCTTGTTCTCTGCTTGTTCTCCCTGTCAGAGAGTTGAAGAGGTGGCGCGAAGAAGAAAAAAAGGGCAGTGAAAACACGAAGCTATGGTATCAATAGGTCTGTGCGTCGGTGCAATGCTTAGTGTGGGTACCAAGTAACGCTTAGCTTCCCACGACCAACGTTCGAGTCAGAAGAAGAAGGAGGTAGGTGGAGGTGCGTGTGTGTGTGTGGGGGGGGGCGAGATGAAGAAGTGAAGCAAGAGCAAAGAGAAAGGATATCTGAGAGATGTGGCTGAGAGGTGAAAAGGCACCTCTCCACGAAAGAGATAATCGGCATCGGTGCATCGGGATGTGCCTTCATGATATCGGGGAAGGAGAGCGCGGCACAGGGACGCCACCTTTGCCATCGCTCTCTCTTCCTGCGCGCACCACCTCCGGTTCGATGCGCACTTGATTTCTTTGCTTCTTGTTGGGGGCTGCTCTGACTTCGTTGTCTCTCGTAGCAGAAAACGTGTGTGAAAAAGACAGCCTGCGTCTGTGTGTACACACTAGGCGGCGACCGGCTTGAAGGCAACAAGCGGCGACGGCGCCGAGCACTTGAAGCAAAACTTTCGCGTGCTTCTGTTGACGCCCTTACACTTGGGACATGTCCAGAGCGTAACTTCCTGCCCAGGCAGCGGTGGGGGCTGCGGCTTCGGCTGTTGGCATTTGTGACATACCACGCTGCCGCGGAAATTCATGACGCCGCACGGACAGGCCCAGTCCAAAGGGTCCTCCCCGGGCAGCGACGGACGCCGCACACCTGGCGGCAGCGGCGGCGCGGGAGAGCCGCACTTGAAGCACTCGCGCTTCGAGCGGTAGTTCATTTCTCCGCACTGGCACAGCCAATCCCCTGGTGAGGGCTCACGCTGGCGGATACGGCGGCCCCGGCCGAGACGGCGGCCGTGGCAAACCGCCGTCGTGCACACGAAGCGGCGCTCCACCCGCTGCGGTGTCCACGCTACCGTCGAGAACGTCCCAAGGACAGTGGGTGTACGCAACACAAACATGGCAGTGCGCTGCTCGAGCAATCGTCTCGCGGGGACGAAGGCGTCCCATGTATGACAGACAGACCCAGTGCGCCGCATCTGTCCTCACGAAGAACGCGGCGAAAAGGAAGGAATACTGCAGAGACAAGTAAAGCCGCAACAACAAAAAGAAGTACCTGCGCTACGCGCACCTCAACAGGTGAGAACTAGACTGTGAGGTGGCGGATGAGACGGACGAGCAAGAAAATGCACCAAGACGGCTGAGCCTCACTGGGCCCACACTACTCGCAAGGACCCATTCAAGCCGCGGGGGAAGGTATACAAGCAGGAGGCGGGGAGGAGGGAACAGTGTCATACGGTGCTCGTGTATCGGCTTGCTGTGGTCGATCTCAGAGAGCAGCTGCAAATCCGCTCTTCCCGTGGAATGATCGTTCACCAGATTTGGTGTACACGAGAGGGAGACGGAGAGGGAGCGTGTGTAGGTATACAGCATTCTGACAGGGTGCGTAGTGCTGACGCAGGGCGGGAAAAAAAATAATGATGCATACGAACGTTCTTCTTTTGCTACTTCTTGTTGTCGCGGTGGTTGACTTTATCTCAGTGCGTGTATGTACGTGCGTGTGTGCGATCTGTGTGCACATCCGTCTCCCTACAGGTGAGGAGACGGGGTGAGAGCGCGCTCAATAATAAGTGCAGAGGGCAGAAGTAGCTTTGACACTCTACAAGCACGTTCGCAGATGATCGATCAGCTGTTCAGAAGTGCTCTTGACGCCTTCAACATCCAAAGACGATGCTTGTTGTGCTATCTGACGGCAGATCTGCAAGCAGGCGTCAGCAGCCTGAGGCGTGGGGCACCGCGCACAGTAGTAGTTCGCCACCACCACGAGTTGATCTCCCTCTGCGAGCAGTGCTGCGCGAAGTAAGCTGCCGAGTGATGGAGCCATGCTTCCGTTGGTGGAAAGGACGGATTCAATACTGCAGGTGAGGATGCGATGCAATCTCTCCGTGTCCAGTGAGACCAGCAAGCGGCGCAGACGAAGGCACTGGGAGGCTTCAGTCTCTGTTGTCAGTGTGTGTGCGCGCTGCTCGGTGCAGAGGTCGACAAGTCGCTGCAACACGCCCACTGCGTACGTATTGGCCGCCTCTGGCACCAACTGCGATGGAAAAGCGACCGCCTCCACCAGGCTGAGCACGTACTGCGCATGGGCAGCTTGTCGGCTTTCCCAAAACGAGGCGAAAAATGGAACGAGGAGTTCGTTGACAAGCTGCAAAAGACTCAGAAGCACTTTTGGATGCTGGACGCCGTCGACCAACCCTACATTGCTGACGAGTGCCCACAGCACGTTCAGTAAACCGTCGAGTGTCGCCTCATCGTACAGTACCAACACCGCCCAGTTGCAGTAGCCGCCGCGAAGGGTGTTGCGGCCAATGTCCAGTGTGGCTCTCAGGACCTTCCACAACCAGGTGGTATCCACTTCTGATGAGATGTCCCGTGTGGCGGCGGAGAGTATGCCGGATGCAGCCTCTACGGCACGCTGGGCGTGCTGCACGAGTTGTATCCCGAGGGCACTGTGATCTCCGAAGAAAGCGCGCTGCGACCGGTTCAGCATCATCTCAGCCACGAGCTTGAGCATCTGCACCGCGATCGGCTTCTGGCAATGCGCAGATGTCAGAATACACGCCGTGAGCCGAGGCAGGTAGCTGTGAAACAGCTCCACAAGGCCAACAAACGCACGTCGGGTGGCACTGAAAAGAAGGCCGCGGGCATCGCAGAGGGAAGCGAGCAGTGCAGTCTCGTCGGTACCCTCGACCGTCGTCCCTGGTTCAGGGGATACCGCGTCCCAAACACAGAGTATGGGGGCCACAAGGCGTCGTAGATTCACCGCAGCCGTCGGTGGATGCGCTGTGCTTGCAGCCGTTGTCGCTTCTGTGCCGTGACTACCAATCAAGACATTTTCGGATAGGCGAAGTCGGCCAACGCAGCGGGCGTACAAGAGGCGAATGCGGTGCCACTGCGGTTCTGTACCACACGGCGGTGCATGCCCAGGCTCGAGGTCGACGAAGCGGTGATATGCTTTGGTGCCCTTCATTGCCCGCAACGCGCTGGAGCCCGCTGCTAATTGGCTCACATACTGCAGCGCTGCTATGCGTGTCGACACGGATGCATTTGACGCCCACAACGAAATCCAACATCGTTCCAGCACAATATCAAACCACATGGCGGTGAATCCATCCTCCGACGCCAACACCTGAGCAGCCGCGAGCCGCTGAGCCAACCCTTTGGCCACTTTGCGCGACGATGCGTACGCTGGGATGAGCAGCACCTTGCCAACCGCTTCTGAGAGGCTTGTGGCGGCATCCTCTAGATGCGCACGGATCGGCGCTGGCAGGTGCGCCAACGCGTGCGGCTCGCGTGTCCAGCGGTAAAGGAATAGGATGGCAAAGAACGCCATCACCTCGCTCGTTTCAGGATCGCTGGACAGTGCCGTCTCGGATATGCTAACTGCAGCTAGGCGAAGAAGCCATGCGGCCCTCTCAGCCGCAATGATTGCCATTTTGGTGTCCGGGGTCCGTGTGATGGCCGCCGGCGCCTGCTCGAACGTACTCTGCGCAAACTGCTGCAGTGCGCGCGTGCCCTCTCTGCCGCTTGAAGCCGCCAGTGCGACCAGGAACTGAAGCTGTAGTCGCACGCCCTCGGCGTCATCTTCCAGAGCATAATCGAGGCTTTCCACGCCTGACTCATAGTGCGTCAGCTCGTCAACAAATGCCGAAATATTTTCCGTCACCGCAGACATGTAGGCAGACACCACTAGTGTGAGTGCGTCTGCCAGTCCCTCCACTGGCGAGGCCACGTACGATTGCGCACCACCAAGCGCGGACCACATGCTCAGCAGCGATAAGACACTGGCATCCGACAGGCGGCGCTGTGCGAAGCACGCCTGTGAGAAGCGCAGAGAGGAGGACAGCCACCGGTTAAATGACGGTGCGGTGGTGAGCTCCTCGAGCTTGCGTGCTGGCTTTATACGGTTTAGAACGACGGCGAATAAGGTCCGTACATCATCCTCTTCGAGGTGCAGCGACGACTCCATCACCACGTGTGTTTGCAGAAGCGTCACTTCCACCCATTTGCCGCACTCCACCGCACTTGCGTACTGCCCACTCTTGATGCCCACATATCGGCGCAGCAGCTCCAGGATGGACTTGAGCGTCGGAACAGATGGGCCGCTGAGCTGGTACAGAACCCACAATCGCTGAAAGAGCGCAAGGTCCACAACAGTACTTTGCCACCTTGCTGGGAACTCAGCACACACCCAGCTACTGTCGTCATCGTCTGTCGACGTGTGTGCAGTGCAGTTGATCTTGTAATCCATCAAACTCAACAGCAACAGCAGCGCGCTATCTAGTGCAGGACTGTGTCCCACACGCTTCACTACGCTGCAGGCAAATGCGTACATGTCGAGAAGGTACTCGTCTCGGAATCTCGCTGCCGTGCCCACGGCTTCGGTCGCTTTGGCCGTGATGGCGAGGGGATCAACTTCGTTCACGGCAACCACAAGCGCGGCAAGGACGGCGCACACAGCGCGAAGCGCCGCCCCTGTCGTCCCCGCAGACGCCGTCTCGCCTTGTAGAAGTGTGTGCCCTTCTTTGAGCAGAGCACGCGGCAGGTTTGCCACATCCGGCGAGTGCCGATAGCCGCAACGAATAGCCACAGCAATGAGACGTTCCAGCGCACCTTGTGCTGGGTGGGAAGGCAAAGCGCCATCTACCCCGCGCAGCCGATCAAACGCGATCTGCACGATTTTCGTCAGCCCCGTTGGGCCTTCGCTCTTGAGCACCGCATCGATGCACTCGCCCAGTGCACGACATGAAAAGATGATAGATTGGCTACTCTGCGACTCCACGATCACGCGCATCATCAAGGGCAGCCCCACTTCCTTTAGGCAGCCTGCCCAGCCAGTCGTTGTGAAGACCTGCGTGGCCACCTTGTCCCCCGCATAAAGACTCGAGCAAAACTGATCGACATCGCTTACCGTGGACAATCCTTGCATTTTGGCGCCACTGCAGATTTCCTGTTTTCGTTCCTGTGTCCCCCCTTTTTTTGTTCTGTATGTGCGTCTACGGTCGGAGAGGTGAGGAGAGGAAGGAGAGACAAAGGTGGCAGAGAGCGTGTCATTTCGAGTAGCCTTCATCGAAAGGAGGGCTGTTCGCATTCGGTGTCGCCATGGACGGAGGTAGCCTTGTCCTTTCTTTCTGGCTTCTTCTTGCTTTCACGCAAGGCATTGCCGCAACGTACGTTACGAAAGTGTACCAACAAGAGAAAAAAGTGCTACTGGTTTTTCTTCTTTGAACGTGTGCTCGCAAAGGGATGAACGGAGGAGATCAAAGGGAAGGAAAATAGCGAGAGAGGGCGAGTGACGCCAAGAAGACCGCAATACGCGTCGGCGTTGCTGCGTCAGTACTCACCACGGAGAGGATTCATCTCACTCGTTTGCTGTGCAGGAGAGACGCGGAAGCCGCGCGTTGCCACCTCGCGGCCGTATTCGGTCTTGTGCAGACCAGCCTCCATGAGAGCTGCGTACAACTTCACGCGTGGGTCCTTCATGATCTGCTCATCGGAGTACCCATGGACTACAGAAAACGCAGCACCCACGGCTGCAGGCTCCTTGCTGGCCTGCGAGCTTGCTACAGTGGCGAGGAGAAGGCGGTCGGGATTGGCTTCCACGCCAATGCGCTCATCAACTGCGCGGAAAAAGCGGTCAAGAGCCGCTTGTTTCTCTTCACGCAGCCGTTCCACCTCACGCATCTGCTGTTTCTTCGTCTCTTGGCGATCGGCATATTCGTTCTGACGAAAGGCGACGCGCGCGCCGTCGTGACGTTGGCGCTCCCGGCGCTCCGCCTCTTGCTGCGCTCGCTGGAGAGCTGCCTGACGCGCCTCCTCCTCTGCCAGCTCCTGTCGCTTCTGCAAGTAAACAGCGAGACAGTCCATCCGCAGCTGCATCTCTCTCATTCGCTGCTCCTTGGCCTTCGCAAGTAGCGCCGCTTCCTTCTCTTGTTCGGCGCGCTCCTGCGCAGCGCGTGCGTGAGCCTTGGCATCATAGAGCTCCCTTTGCGCTTGTGCCCTGGCGTGCAGCTCCTTTTGACGCTCTTCGTTCGCATTCCCAATACGCTCCTTCTCCTTCGTCATCGCTTCCACGCGAGAGTTGGTGGATACGGTGTTCGTATACAATGCGAGCACCGACTGTGCCGCTTTCCGATAGTCGACAGCGGCAGCGCGGCAGTTTTGCACGTACAAGCGCCACTCCTTAGCATCTTCAACGAGTCGTTGCGCTTCCCTGTGCGTCAGCTGCGGACAAGACGTGCGCAGACGGTCGACCAGGCTCGCGTTGGTTCCGTACTGAAGGTTGTCGTGCCGCCCACGATCAGCCATTTTCAATAGCAGAACTGCGGTGGACATAACATCGGGTGCCACAGTGCTCTGCGTGACAGGTGGGGACCCTGCGCGCGCCATGGCTCTCTCACGCGCGAACGTGAGTGCGCCTGAAAGCGTGTCGTACAGATCATCAGATCCTCCACTTGAGTCCGCCGCGAGCGTGCCCAAGCGGTCCTCGTACTCCCGGAAGATCGCGTTGAGATCAGTCGCGCGCATCTCACCTGGGCCGGCCGTTGATAAATCATCTTCGCTTGTGGCTTCTTTCGCCAGACGGACCTCTTCAGAAGCTAGGTATTGACGCAGCTCCTGCGCCGCAGCACTGGCGGCCTCCCTTGAGCTGCACGCGCGAATAGCACCTTTGGTGTCCCGCAAACGGTTCTCGATCGTCACCGCAAGCTGCACGCGTGCGTCCTCAAGAGAGACAAGGTACGCATGCAGCTCGCTGTCCAGGCACGAGCTATACAGCGCGCGCAAATCGTCTTCGTAGCGATTCTGTTCGCGCTGAAGGCTATCTCTGTCACTCACCCACTGGCGCTTTTTCGTTTCCGCGGCGGCACGCTTCTTTTGTGCACCAATCTTGGAGTCAAGCTTCTTCACACGTGCGCCATGCATTCCATTTTTGGCTTTCCACGCTTCGATGACGTCCATTTGCGCACTCGCGGAAGTATACCCGTCAGTTTTGGCGTTCATCCTGTTCAGGTCGTACGTTTCGCTGTCGTCTGCACCCAGCCAAGAGCCAAAGAAGCCGTTCTCGACTTGCAGAGACAGCGAGCGGGTAGAGAAGTTGCGGGTGGTGCAAAGAGAGAAAATATATACAGAGGGGAAACTGGTAGAGCTTGAATGCACAACGGAATCGCTGTTTTTACGATTACATTGGTGTATGCCAAACACGTGCTTGTGTGTACGAAGATTACATGGGAGGAAAAGAATGACGAAGAGGAGAGAGGAGGAGCGAATCAGTGCCACAAATGATGATTCCCCTTGACGGCCTCAACGTGCAGAAGACGCGTGTGGCGGCGTGCGCATGTTTCACTCTCTTTTCTTTTTTTCTCCACCATAAACTAGGAGCCGCGATGCAGGTGAGCGGTTTAGTATCTCGATATGAAGTTGCCGCTGTCATTTCAGATCCTAGGAATAAACAAAAAAAAAAGGTGAGATCAGAGTACAAGGCGTGAAACGATGAAAGCCCGAAACCTGTAGTTTGCACTCTTGGGAGGGACGAGGATGAGCAGTGAGAAAGAAACTGATTCAGTAAACAACGTGTCACGTGGAAGGAGCGCATTTGTGTGGGTTCATAAATTCCTTAGTATTTATATCTCCGACTTTTCTCCATCTCTGTTTGTCTTGATGTGTTCGCCTTCCTTGGGAGTGAGCAATATGGGGTACAGGGTGCACCCGACGACACCAACACAAACGGAGACCCCCCCAAAAAAAAAAGAAAAAATCACTGTCCGAAACAGTCAGAAGAGAAGAAGTAAAGCAAAGAAACAGCTTGCATGACGAGATGAAAAGGAGAAGGAGAGAGAGAGAGAGGAAGCTGCCACGTCCACGACAGTTCGATGTCCCACTTTGGTGACGGAATGGGGTCAAACACTGTCAAACTGTACCGCACCTGCTTCTGTCACAGTGTACTTGACCTTTCCGTCGAGAATTCGCTGGCTGTCACCGTCTAGACCGAAAGCCGTCATTTGACGTAGCTTCTCCCTTGCCAGCGGTGTCGCATCACACAAGTTGTGAATTGTGAACTTTGCCCACTCAACCATTCCTGGATTCTCAACGTCGATTTTCGTGCCTGAAAGGACGGATGAGAGGAGGATGCTGTTGTTCACCACCGCCTCACTTACGATCTTGTTTTTGTACGTGAGGTTCGAGAGCAGCGTCATGTGCCCTGTGCGGTAACCTTCTTGGAAAAACGCTACTTCGTGCTCAGTGGAGACACCAAACGCTTCTGAAAGGTAGCCAACAACGTTGCGGTCAAGCATGAACGCCTGCAGTCGTTGCCGCATCACTGGGTGGACTACCAGCACACTCGACAGCACCTCAACAGCCGCTTGGGAGAGAAGCGCCCCGTTTTCAAGCCATGTCTGAGTACCCTCAGCGAAGTCCTCAAGACTGCTGCTGTGAAACAAGCCAGGCGATGTCGGTGACTGCGACTCACTCGAGCTCTGCGTGGAGTCCACAGCACTGCGCGTAGCAAACAGCTTGGTGCGCTGCAGAATGTTTCGGGCTACATTGAGCGCGAAATCTGACATCCGCTCAAGGCTCCTGAGCATGTGGGCTGACTTATCTGCGCGCTCATCTTGCTGGAAGGCAGCTCGATCCGCTGCATGCTCGTACTGAAATTTGATAGCATAGGCACGCAGATCACCATCAGTGCTAGACACGCTGATGAGTATGTCCACATATGAGCTGATCGTTTTGAGAACATCACAATCGACCTGAGCCATGCTGCCACCAGATGATGTGTTGGACGACATCTTCACAAAGATTTTTCAATCAGTTTCAAGGCAGTGCGGAAATATGTACGGTGCTGTGGGAATGTGCGTGAAAGTAGATGGCGGATCGGCGAAGGAAGATGCGCGGTAGGGACGAAAAGAAATCACAAGAAATCACAAAGAACTGCCGCGAAGGTTAAACAGATTTTTCTCCTGTGTATAATTGCTTACCGATGCTGTATCAGCAAGAAGTGAAAAAGAAAAGAGACTAGAATGGAAGGTAGAAACTAAGGTGATCTGCGATCAGCCAGAATACAAACTGCTGTGTGACAAGACAAGAATGCAGAAAAGGATAGAGAGAGAGAGAGAAAGAGACAGAGAGATGGGAGTAAATCGGAAATGGGAGCCACAATGTCCAACCAGTACGCGGATGCGCATGACAACAGACACGGGAGAGGCGGCAGTTGAAGGAGCGAGCACGACGATCAGATGAAAAACATGTGCACGTGTGATACGTGAGCATGCCAAAGTAGTGCTTCAACGCGCATCGCGACACCACATGTAGTCACAACGAGGTGCAACCCTGAGGAGGAGCAGATGCGCGGCGCACATCCGTGTCTGAATCGGTGAGGAATGAAATTTGTGAGACGCACTTAGATTGCCTGTGACGCGTGAGACTCAGTGTGTGATGGTGTAGGAAAACGCGATGGGAGGTGAGTCAAAAGAAAACAAGAGAAAGACGGCGCCAAAGCGGCCTGCACTATCACCAGAATGCCGAGTGGCTCTCCTTGTTTGGTTATTAGTGTGCACGCCTCCGCAACTCTTTCGGTTGAGCTCCATTGAGAAAAACAAAAGCTCGGAGTTGCGATGACTCAGAGAGCCCTTTTCATCCGCGTCCCCTTCTTTTGTATTGCTTTTGACATCCCCTTGGTGTGTCGACAGTCGCACGCGTTTTGCTGTCTTGTTTGATGAGATTCACCGTGTGCACTTGCAAGCGCCTACGATGCAAGGAAAATGCACGAATGATGCAGACCCCGATTAGCGAAAACGGCTTCCAACACCGCTAGGATTTTTTTTCGCTGATGATGGAGGAGGGAGCTGAGCATCAGCCTTGACCTCTTCCAGCTTCACGCCAGAGGGGTTCGCTTCAAGGAGAGCGCGACCGGGGCCATCAATATAGTACTTTGGGTTAGGACAGGTTGGCACTTCACAGTAGATCGGTGCACATGCGATCCACTCGCCGGCTGCCCGGAATTTGTGCCCACACGGGCACTGCCATTCACGCTCCCCAAACATTTTCTCTGTCATTGACATGGCCTGAGATAGTGCCTGAGCAAATGATGGCGCTGCCGCTGAACCGTTGGATGTAGTGAGTGCATTACCGGCTTTGTTGCCAGCAGTGCGAGCGACAAAAGTTTTAAAGCTATCTAAGCCGACCATTGTTGAGATCTTCAGGCCAAGGACTCACTGGAAGTGCTAGGAGCAAGCACGATGCTATCGTCAGGCAGACCTTCAGAAAAAGACAGCGGTACACGACGTGGAAGAATTTAGCTAACATATAAGATGGACGGTGCAAGCGAAAAGGAAGAGAACCATGCGAGTACAAAACAGGTGGAGGTGGGGGGGGGGGTGGACTGTTATACAGGGTCACATACGGCTCCTTCAGAAAGGGCACGACTACGCCGAGACTGCAGATCAGACAGGACTGACGTGGTAATTAGCCGCTGCGCGGGGTCATACGAAGATGAAGAGCTCTTGCTATTTGCTATTTTTACTGACAGTGTCGTTGTTCTGAAGAGACACACAGAAAGGGTACCGCAGCTTTGAAAGCAGGGACGCACAAGATAATATCGTCCTACAATGCAAAATGCAGGCCATACGCATCGCCAGCGCCACTCAAACAGGAACTAGGGGAGGGCGGCGCTCATTTTCCGGGTCCGCCACGGTACCCATCGGGGAAGAAGAAAGAATACGTTGTTTTCGTCTTTTGCAGCGCCTGCTTGGCACTGTTAACAAGCAACTGGCGGAGGGAGATGCGCTGTGTATTCGACTCGATCTTTTGCTTTTCCCGGAGTGACTCAACGTCGATTGCGTACGGATGGCGTGGCGCCCGCGACGCCACGACACGTCGGAACATCGCACTTCGTTACCCTGCACGACGGTGAAACTTCAAGGCACGACTGAACAATTTTTGTGAACACGTAGATAGATGAAAGGAGAGTGAGGGAGAGTGAGAAAGGCAGACAGCGGATTTCCGTTGTGTGGAAGGCAATACTGTTGAGAGAGATAAGTATGAAACAGGCGAGATGGTATGGTTGTTACGAGCTTGCGAATACGTTCAGTGCGCTTACGTGGCTAACTACCCTGACATGGGCATGAGCAAATGCATGGTTCCCACGCTAGCCAATCTGCTAGTTGAGAACGAAAAAAAAAAAGCTCAAGTGCGCAGGCGTGCGCTCCCACTTTCAGTCTTTCCAAGGCTGAGAGGACGAGTGTATCAGCTTTCCTTTTTTTTTCTTCTCGGGATACGTTGTCGACTTGCCTTCATACGGTGATGAGACCGATCACATCCAAACAAAAACAACAACGCAAAGAGCATATCGTCAGCGGCGAAAAGAAAAAAAAGGCGCGTGGTCACGCGCCGAGTTGCTGGAGCAGCTGCGACCCTAAGAAGTACTGTGTTCTACTTCGCAAAGCGGTGTAGAATGTGAATGAAGGACTCTGTGCTCATGGTGTTCGGGTCAAACTTCTCGAAACGCGGTGTGGGCTTGTTTGGGTTTCGAAACACTGCGGTATATGAAGGATACGCGATCGCTTCGATCGGGGCGAGTAGCCAACTGGTAAAAGGCGACCGAGCGGAAACGGCGTGGACAGTGATGGACTCTTTCGTGTTGAGGCTGTGGAGGTACGCATATTCCTTCCAGCTCGGTACATCCAGTGGGTCCCACAGAAAGAGAAGACGATCTCTTGAATTGTCGATGAGACTGAGTGCCTCATCGTAACTGGATACATTGTGAATGTCAACTCGTGCATTCACTCGGTCGCACACAAGTAGCACGAGCAACAGAGACAAGAGGAGACGGCGTACACAACGATCCATGGGGCTTGAGAGAAGCATACCGACGCGCATACACTGAGCAACTTGAGAGGAAGCAACAGAAAAAAAAAAGCCCGCACCTGTAATGCGGACAACTGGTGCAAGCAAATTGAGGTGCCGATGAGAAGAGATAACGGAGGAGGACAGAGGAGTAAGCGCGATGTCACTGCCGGAGGAGAGAGCTGAATCACTTATTCAGTACTATTTTCTTTTCGAGTGCCCATGTGGTCGATACACCGCTGCGAGTGGGAGTTCAATCGCTCTGCTTGCTTGTTTTCACCCCTCACTCTCGCTTCGATCTTCTGTAGTATACTGTGTTCAACTTTTGTTTTTTCTTCCCACAGACCGTATCACTCTAGTGCCACGAACAGACAAAGTAGGTGTCAGCAGCGTCTTTCCTGAGGAGGTGCGTCTGTGGGTGGGTGTGTCTGCTGGTGCTTATTGTTTACTTTACAGTGGATGTGTCTATCGTCTCTGAGCAAATTGGTATGTTGAGAACTTGTCGGCTTCTCATGTTGTCTATGTGTCCGTGCACTACCCTTGCGTTGTACTCGTTCACCACGCAGCAGTCCTATCTTTTCCATTGTGTCCAAGGAATGACAGTGACAGGTGGTGGGGTACTTGAGCGGGGTGCGCTCATAATTTTTTTTTTTTTGCGAGGAGATTTGAATACACCCTCGACTTCTATCTTCTCAAATCGGCAATTACACGATTCAAGGATTGTAACGCTTCGTCGTAGGAGCCTTTCCACGGCTGGGCTCCGTCGAAAGCCGAAACGAGTACGTTGCCTACTGTGACCATTTCTACACCGTTTTTTGAATCGAAGTGTTGCACTCGATTGTCGGAAAGAGTGATGTGCATGTGCTCGGTGTCCGCGCTAAAATCCACAACGGAGAGGGCCTCCGACGGAGAACGCTGCGGAAGTGGGTGAAGCTCAATCACCGTGGGAAAGTTCTCTTGAATATCGCGCAGCGCCCACGGCATACGAGCTGTTGCGGTGTTTGTCGTAATGAGCTCTTTATCGCTTGCGCCACGGCATAGTTGAATACGCCGCGGTGCGCGCTCGCCTGGGCTTCGAGAAAGCGTGAGACATGACGAGTCACTGAGAAAATAGCCGTACGTATCGGCTGAGAAGGCGAAGGCAAATATGACGAACGCATGCGTTTTGGAATCGGCCAACGCGGTATCCGTGTCACTAAAGTACAAGGTGGAGACCAGGGACGCAAAGGGAGAGAGGCCGCTCCTCTCCGCACACACCACGCAAAAGTCGACACCACTCTCATTTTCATGGAAGAGTGGGCCCGAGAGAAAATCTTTCCCGCAGTCGTCACATGTATACCCGTCTGCGTAAGCTGGCTCGAGCTGTACTGGGAGCCAATTGTGGTAGCAAAGCATGTCGCGCGCGCTGTGCCAACCTAGAAAAAACAAAACGGAGAAACAGAGGAAGAATAGAGATGGAGTGTTTGTTTAGCCGGCGGTAGCGATTCAAGATTGTGCGGTGGTTCGTGGCGGCGCTGTTGGCACGCGTGCGGGGGGCGGTTGGGGTGGGCGGGACGGGCTACCAGCACCGGGACTGGCCGCGGAACTATTCACCAACCCCACGCCCTTCCGCTTCCCCTCCTCACGTGTCGTTGTAGGCAATGTGCGTTTCGAGTTCTCGATAGTATAGTGGTTAGTATACCCGCCTGTCACGCGGGTGACCCGGGTTCAATTCCCGGTCGGGAAGCTTTTTTCTTTTGTGCAACTCTTCCCCACTTCGCCCGTACTTTGCCAGCCGGGCCTCGACAAGCGCGCGCGGGCCGGAATGGCAGCCCACAGCTCAGTAGCGCGCGCTGGCTATCCGCCCTTTCACCACATTTCTCTGTTTTCCCTACCCCCGCCTTCCCCGGCCATCTTTCCCTCGAAGCCAGCCCGATTCCCTGCCCCCTGGGGCCTGCCCACGCTCCTCCGCTGTCACGCAGCGCACCGGGACCCGCCGCCGCCCATGGCGTCCAACGCGCCAACCCCGCCGTGCCGCCTCTGCGGCCAAAGCACGCACCACTTCCACTCCGACAAGCGCCGCCCTTACTACCAATGTGACGCGTGCGGGATGGTGATGGTGACAGAAGCGTTCTTCCTGAGCGAACAAGACGAGAAAAAAGAGTACGACCTTCACGAGAATGGCGTCCTCGACGACGGATACCGCAAGTTTCTCTCCCGTACCGCCGAGCCTCTCCGCGAATACCTTGACGGCCTCGCAGCCGAGCAGCCAAGTGGCTCCTCCGCCAATCAGCCGGTTGGACTTGACTTCGGGAGCGGCCCGTTTCCAGCATTGGTTTCCATTCTGCAGGCACCACCGTATAATTACCGTGTGATGATGTACGACAAGTATTACTGCGCATCTACAGAGTACGTTCTCGACCAACCCGACAGCCTCGATTTTGTCACCGCAACAGAAGTCGTGGAGCACCTGAGGGATCCGCTTTCCGTTCTAAAGCGTCTCTGGAAAACGCTGAAACCGAACGGCGCGCTGGTGATCATGACGAAGCGCGTAGATGGTACCATTGAAAAATTCCGAAACTGGCACTACATCCGGGATCCGACGCACATCACCTTTTTTCATGCAAAAAGTTTCGAGTGGCTTGCAAAGGAACTCCCTGCACAGGGTCGCGAAACGTGCACCTTAAGGTTCCCCGCAGCGGATGTCGTGTTGCTCATCAAGCACTGTGTTTAAGTTTTGTACCCCTCAATATGCAAGTGTTAACGTGACGTACGCCAGTAGTTGACTGATGACATCATCAAAAATCTCAACAGCTCATGCGTGCCTCAAATTATTTCTACCGCCAAGGCACTCACATCTCTGTACTTTGGGCAGGATGTGACGGATCTTCCATTGGAAACAAACAAACAAAAAAAAAAGCAAGAAGAGCGCAAGTGGACTCGTGGCTCAAAGAGGTGCGTGTCACTGCTCGGCATGCCTACCTTGCGGTTAAGCTTATCATGCATCTCCCTCGCCGTGCATCTGCCCAACTCATTGCTCTCCAACATCTCGTGCTTAACTGTGCTGACTCTGCCCCTCCCTATTTGCATCTTTTGTTTTTCTTGTGTGCGTGTGTTGTATGCAACAGCAAACCGCTATCAAGCTCATATCGCCTCACCAAAAACCGAATTAATCGTCTTCCCTTACGCGTACTCGACTCACGCTTTCGAGAAGCAAAAATCTTTTTTGTACTTTCCTCTTTTTTTTCCTTGCTTTCAGCCAACATTCTTCATCAAAACTAGGTTCTCTTCTTTCCGTTGGGTCTTTTTGAGCCAATCCATCTAACTCACTTTTCATCTGTTTCCACTTTCTGTCACTCCTCACAACAATGGGTATTTGTGCCGCAAAACCTGAAAAAGAAGTGAAGAAGTCGACAGCTTTCACTTGCACACTGATCCCAGTGCGTGAAGAGTTCGAAAAGAACAAGCAGGTTACCGAGGCTGTGCTCATCAAGTTCAAGGGCATCGACGGCTACGATGTGTACAACAGCTCTGTACCGTTCACAATCAATGGTGTGCGTCACATTTACGGTCGCGTGGAGAAGCGCGAGGAATGGGTGAACTCCACCGTTCGTCTCTTCAAGGAAACAGGTAAGGACGAGTTCACGCTCGTGCCCACTGCTCGGGTGCACCGTCTTGAGGACCCTTACATTTCCAAGGTCCAGGGAGAGATGGTTCTGGGTGGCACTCACGTTGTGAAGAACAAGGGAAAATGCTGCAACTACTTCTGTGACTTCTATCGCGGATCCTTCGCAGAGCCTCTGTACTTCACATCTGGACCTCAGCACATGAAGGATATTCGCCTGATTGAGCTGGCGGACGGGCGCATCGGCATCTTATCGCACCACAAGTCCAAGCACGAGTGCCTTACCGGGTTCTTCATCATCGACAGTCTCGACGACCTGAGCGCTGAAGCCATCGATGCGGCTGTCCCGATCGACCACGAGCCTTTTGGCGACGCATGGGGTGGCGTGAACCAGGCCTATCTCCTTGACACGGGCAAGATCGGCTGCATTTCCCATCACGGTTACCTCAAGAAGGCAGATGATGGCGAGACCCTTAACGTGTACTGCTGCACTTCCTTCGTGTTTGAGCCAACCACCAACAAGGTCTATGACTTCAAGATTCTTGCCACCACTACGTGCTGGCCCACCTGCCCGTCAAAGGCCACCCGTTTGGTGGACTGCGCCTTTGTCTCCGGTATCGTTATGCGCGAGGATGGCAAGGCAGACCTCTACAGCGGTGTCGGCGACACACATGTCGGCCGCATGGTGATTGACTACCCGTTCGCGGGTCATGGTGCCATCGCCGACAACCTGGACTTCAAGGAGTAAGCGCCGACTGTTGAAAACGAAAGAATCGCAACCACTCTACCCAATATTGTGCTTGTGGAAAGGCACACCTGAGACAAAAAAGCGAAAAAAAAGGTATATTTAGGAGGAAAGGGACACTGGAGAACGTGGTGGTTCAGAGCAATCAGCGAAGCAAAGGGCGAACCCGAAAGCACGCGCGAATGCTGCACATCGCTTCTTCTCGTACGCACCAACCGCGTTATCGGTGCAAAAGTTAGTGTTAGCTGTCACTCTGATCCATTGCTTTTTCCTTATTGTCATACCTCCATTATATTTCACTGCGCGTTTCTCACTCGTGCACTTTGGTTTCACTCTCCGCGTTGTCATCTTCCGACGCGCTTTGTGTACCTTGTAAATCTGGTAGTGTACTCGCAGGTTTCGTTCTCGGGCCCCACTTTTGTTTTCTTAACATTTCCGTCAGGTTTATCTGCTTTGGTCTGCGCATGCAGTAATGTTACCCTTTTTTTTTGTGTGTGGGGTTTCATCCTAGTTAAATCCCGTCGGCGCGTATGCGCACCTCGTCTTTCTTAGCTCACCTGAACTTTCCTGCGCAGAGCTATGTGCCCAACTCTCCACGAATGAAGGAAGATCACCAAAACAACAGAGCATCCAATGATTGTTTCAGTCCTCAAATTAGTTCTGCGTTGTCTTTGGCTTGTCCACACACACACACACACACCCACACACTTGCGCTGTTTTGGCCACGAAAACACGCGGTGTGGCCTTCAAGACGAGCAGACCGAAGAGTAAGTGTCCCTTGCTCTCTCTTCGCGTCGCTCAAAACCCCGTGGAGCAAAGCCATCTCATCTCAATTTCAAACATGAGAAGATGAGCACGAACGATAAAATAATTGCGCGATCAGATTGAAAAAATGAATTCGTCCAGTGCCACTCGCATTGCGGCGGACACATAACAACACCGGAAGGAAAATGCAAACCGAAGTAACCATTAAGTAAACCTGCCTTGTACTAGCGGTCTCCGCACTGTTGTCTAAAAAGCACTGCTGAGGCAGACAAACAGTGTAACACTGCGGGGACAGGAAGTAACCGAGCTACAAACAAAACCAAAGTCACACACAAGCACACAACAAGTCTACGGAGAAAGCACGTGTGAGAGAGAGAGGTGCAGATGGTGTAGTTGATGTTTCTCTCTCAACTCTTTGCTCTGTTTTCCTGACAAATTCTGATAGCTGGTCACTGGCAGCACTCACAGCGGGAACTCTTCCTTTGTGTTTTCCCTTTTGATGATGTGTCAGCTCCTCTGCTCTTCAGGGTAAACGCCAAGCGCGTGTGTATGCACGTTTCCTTTTTCTATATGTCGCTACGTACCAGAGCCCACAGGCTCGACTGTGAAGCTATGGTACCTCAAAATTTCTTGGTATATCTCGTCCTTTCTTTTTCTCGTGCGTAATTGATTTTTTTCTTCTCTTTTTCTTTTGACCCTTACCCGTTTTTTTTTTCTCTTATATTCGCCGTCGTATTTCCGCGACGTGAAATGAACTCTGTGACTTAGTATGCCACAAGGGCAACGCGGAATAAGTTGCGCATCCGTGCAAAACGGAACGGAGTGTGCTAGTGAGTGAGCAAAAGAGACCAACGAATGAATGGTGCGAGAACTCCGAGGGAAGTGCGTGTGCTCACTACTGCAGTGCTGCCTCGAGTCGCGTGCCAATCGATGAGTCAGCGCAGCTCACCGCGACTCGGGCGCGCTTGTCCTGCTCCCTGTCGCACCTGTAGTAGCTGCGCCTGCCTTCTCGGTGTTTAGTCCACACTACGTGGCACCGTTGACGTCTTCTCTCACCACCATCTCTGCTCTCCTCCCTCCCTTCATTTATTTGTTCGGTCTCACACTCCACATCTGAGCATTTGGCGCAACATGAAGTCATCACTACAAGCAACGACAACAACAACAACAATAATCACAAAAGGAAACAGAGAAGTGAGTGCAAGCAAACTACCAGTCATGCACTCTATGTTCAAGCAGTTTCTCGAGGCCATTCAAGTAGCTCCGTGCTCTTTGGAGAGCGCAAAGGAGGAGTTCGAGAAGAACTGGAAGCCCACTGAGTGCGCATTGCTGCAGTTCGAGGGTGTCGACGGATATGATGTGTACAACTGCTCCGTACCGTTTACTTACAAAGGTAAAACATATATCTATGGCCGCGTGGAGAAACGCAAAGAGTGGGTGGAGTCACACACCATCCTTTTCGAACGCGTTGGCACCGATCGCTACAGACGCTGTGTGGATTCCCGGACATTTGACCTGGAGGATCCCTTCGTGGTGAAAATCAAAGGTGAAATGGTTTTTGGTGGCACTCAGGTAACGAAAAACGCAGGTAAGGTGTCCGACTATCGATGTGCGTTCTACCGTGGAGCACCTGACGGCCTCCGGTACTTCACCTCTGGCCCCAGCGTAATGAAGGACGTTCGTCTCATTGAGCTGGCTGACGGCCGCATGGGCGTGTTCTCGCACTTCCGAACGGAAGGCTCGTGCCTGACGGGCTTCGCTGCCGTCGAGAAAATCGAGGATCTCTCCGAGCAGACGGTGAACAACGCCAAGCTCATCAATCACCGCGCCTTTGGTGATGCATGGGGTGGACCCAATCAGGTCTACCTTCTTTCGTCTGGCATGCTGGGCTGCATCGGCCACCATGGCTACCTTCAGCACCGCAAAGATGAGCTGCAGCTCCGGATCTATTGCTGCACTTCCTACGTTTTGGATCCCAATACGCTTGACGTTCATGACTTCAAAATTATTGCGACCAAGAAGTGCTTTCCAGACTGCCCACCAAAACTTGCGCGTCTGTGTGAGTGCGCGTTTGTTTCGGGTATCACGATGCGACCGGATGGAAAGTGCGATCTCTACAGTGGTCTCGGTGACACGTGTGAGGGACGTGTTGTGATTGACTATCCGTTTGAGGGGTACGGTTCCATTGTGAGCGACTTGGATTTTTGAGTGCTGCACTCAACAAACGGCGCACTCAGTCCGCGCCCGGTAGCTTGGAGGCACACACGAACCGACACTATCCTCACGTACCAGGCCATCACGTCTTTCATGGATCTCCGTCCACTCGCCTGCTCCACCCCAAAATAGTGCTATCGCAGACGAGTTGCATGGGCTGCTGCCGGTACACTCTGTCAGCTACTAACACATGGAAACATCGCGTTTAGTACCTCATAGTTTGCGTTCTCCTGATACGGCCCACGTCCAAGCCCCCGAGCTCGACGATTGCGTGCTCCTTTGCTTTTTCATTCCCTCTGTTCTACTTTTTTTTTCTTCTTCTTCTCATTTGTCTCTATCTCGTATCGCCGTGGTCAGCAACGGACACACTGTACGAGACGACCCTCAAAATGCAAATCAAAAGGAAAGATGCCCACGTTTTCTTTGACAAAGTGTCATGTGAAGCTGAATCCAACGGACAGGCTTCACGAGCAAATAAACAAGCAAATCAACAGACAAACAGAACAAAAAAAAACAAAAAAAGAAAGTCAAAAGAAAGAAAGAAAGTAAAGGGGCTGCTGCTGTTCAGTGATCGCACTGATGCGCCGCAAGGATAAAACCCTGAACCATCAGCGCTAACCCTGTTCCACCCTTTGCCGGCACCCGCGCGCCTCTACGCTGCTTCACGTGTCGCATTACAACTGAATGGACCCGGTGGGATAAGGAGAACTCAGCTTTTCGTATCCTCATCTGCAGCAAGCGAAAACCCGCACTTCTCTCTTTCTCCTTGGAGCTCTTCCTAATCTCCTCGGTTCCTTCTCTTTCTTTCTGTCTTTCTGTCTCACGTCCATTTCTCCTCTCTCTGTACACCATTTTTTTTCTGTTCAATCACTGTCCATAGTTATCGAACCAACAACTTTATCAAGCACCCCCCGCGTACTTTCAATAGCGTCCTCTCTTCACTCCCTTTTCCCCTTTTCTTCTTTGCCAACCTTTTTCTGAGTGGAGCGTGTACTCTGCAGTAGCTGCAGAAAAAAACAACAACCACCTATTCATTATTTTCCCGTTTTTTTTTTCCTGTGAAACCTCACGCGCAGATACACATTCACTCACGTAGAGACTATCGTTGCTGAGCGACTCTTTCTACCTTGAGATCCCGACAAGCTGAGACTATGACTACCTACGAGTACGTTAAGGAGGAGAAGGCGGAGTTTGAGAAGAACCCCATCATCTACGAGAAGGCCCTTCTCACATTCAAGGGCGTTGACGGATGGGATGTCTACAACTGCTCTTGCCCTTTCATGTACAAGGACAAGCGCCACATTTTCGGCCGTGTCGAGCGCAACGGAGAGTGGGCCAACTCCTTTACTCGTCTCTTTGTTGAGACAGGCAAGGACGAGTTCACGCTGGTGCTACATCAGATGGTTTGGCAATTGGAGGACCCTTTCGTCGCCAACATTGATGAGGAGATGATTCTCGGAGGCACCCACGTCCGCAAGCAGAACAATCGTGTCTTCAACTACTACTGCGACTTCTTCCGCGGCACCGCTGAACACCTTGATTACTTCACCACCGGCCCCGATAACATGAAGGACATCCGTGTGATCAAGCTGCACAACCATCGCATCGGTGTGTTTTCACGCCCCAAGACGGCCGCCCACTCTTCGATCGGCTTCACGATCATCGATAGGATTGACGACCTGACTGCGAAGGTGGTCGAGGAAGCGCAGCCGCTGGACGTCATTCACACAGGTGCGTGGGGTGGTGTGAACCAACCATATCTCCTCACCAGCAACAAGATTGGCTGCATCGCCCATTACAGTTACCTGGATGAGGACGAGTCAGGCCAGCAACTGACCATCTACGTCAACTACTCGTTCGTGGTGGATCCCTTCTCCCGCGAGGTCGAGGACCAGAGGATTATTGGCACCAAGGGCTGCTACCCACCCTGCAAGCCAAAGGTCGCCAAGCTTGTAGATTGCTGCTTCACTTCCGGTATTGTGATGCGCGACGACGGCAAGTGCGATTTGTACAGTGGTCTCGGTGATGCCCACGAGGGCCGCATCACCATTGACTACCCGTTTGAGGGACACGGTGAGATCATCGATCACCTGTGGTTTGACTAGGTCACTCTCACAGGGTGCGCGACCCACGCTCATCGCACACTCGCACATGCCCACACGCACACAACGAGTCTGAGAATGACGAGAACAGTACCTGCACTCTAGCATATCGCAATCTCGACGTGGCGGGTGCCAACACTGGTGTGTATATATGTGTGTGCACGAACGAGCGTGTGTGTGTATGTGTGTGCACGTGTTGGGTATCGGCCCACCGCGACAACAACAGGTGCTGCAGCACCAACGAGAAGAAAGTGGAAACAAAAACGTAAAACAATCACAAGCAACGCGCAACCCGCAACCACCACAACTACAAAAAAAAAAAAGAAATTGAAATTGAAATTGAAAATGAAAATGAAAGAGAAAACCGAACGCAGACATCACCTTTGCCTTGAGGAAGCGCACAACGTGACATTTTTGTTTTATCATACCACCACTATGAGGCGACACGCGAGGAACCGCTCCTCCCTCTTCCCCTCTACGAAATTCATGCGACCGCCCGAGCTTACAAACAGGTTTCATCAAATCGGCTGAGAAACCTCAGTAGCGCAACATCGAGACGAAAGAGCAAAACTGCGTGAGCGCGGTCGTGCAAAAGGAAACGAACAAAAAAAAAAAAAGAACTATTCTGGCTAGTGCACCCGTTGTTTGTTTTCTTCTTCTTCTTGTGCTGTTATTGTGACTGACGAGCAGTATCTTCTCCTTTCGCTCTCCTCCTTTTTTCATTTTTTTTTTCTCCCTCCGATGTTTTCTTTATTCACTATATCGTGACACGACCACCTTGGCGACCGTATCAGTGGCCTACCTCTTCAAAATCAGCTACGCATACAACGACAACAGAGAACATCACAATAGTGCCCAGCAAGCGATACTGGGTAATGTGTTTAAACGAATATGCAGAAGAGGAAGAACCCGAAAGGAAACGAATGAGAGGGGACGATGAAATCTGGTGCTGTGCACACCAGACGCGCGCGAAGTGAATATAAAGCGTCGCCCACAACGCTGTCTCCCATTGCCTTCCTCTCAGTGCGAATGCAACCTTCAATCTCACCCTGTTCAACAGCGGATCCGCGAACAAGGCAAACAAGGAGGTGTCCCATCGCACACAAGGCCGCACACATTGGATGCGACCGAGGGTACTCACGCAACTTCCATCAAACCCTGTGCTACTTCCTCATTTGACGAGAAACCGGAACAACGGGACGCCGCTACTTCGCTTCCACTCTTCTTACTCTTCTTACCCTCTCGTACTGGCACCCACATGCAACATTGACTCCAACCGTGGTGTGGTGTCGCTTCGCATCTAACCAGACATCTAGAGCCAGCAAAACCTTGCGCTTTCACGCACTTTTTTCTTCTTCTGGAAGCTTCCCCCTTTCAGAAGCCTTATCGCATAGCTCACTTGTAGCTTACGAGCACCACACGAATACAAAAGCAAACACCGCGCACTTCAAAAACTCAACGTGAGTGCATCTCTTCTGAGTCCATATTTGTATTGTGAGTGCGCCGCTGGCTTCTTTCTCCCTTTGTCCCTCTCTCCTCCCTTTTTCCTCTTTTTTTTTTCCGTGCGCACATTGCATCATGTCCGTTCGCAGCCAGAAAGCTGTTTTTGAGAGCGGCAAGCGAGTGTATGAAAGCGCGATCCTGACGTTCAAGGGCGTGGAGGGATGGGATGTGTACAACTGCTCCGTGCCTTTCCAGTACAAGGGCAAGCGCCACATCTACGGCCGCGTGGAGAAGCGTGAGGAGTGGGCGAACTCGCATGTGCGTCTGTTTGTGGAGACCGGCAAGGACGAGTTCAGCGCGGTGCCAAATGTCATTTTCCAGCTGGAAGATCCGTACATCGCGAAGGTTCACAACGAGCTGATCTTTGGTGGCACGCACGTGCGTAAGATGAACGGTGAGGTCCAGACATACTATGGCTACTTCTTCCGTGGATCTCCACGCCGACTGACGTACTTCACCACAGGCCCTAATTACATGAAAGATATTCGTGTTGTGGAGCTCGCCGACCACCGCATTGGCGTCTTCTCTCGTCCTCGCAGTGACACGTCTGCGTCGATTGGCTTCACGACGATTGATAAAATTGATCAGCTTGATGAGAAGGTGATCACGCAGGCCAAGCCGCTCGACATTATCGAAAAAGACACATGGGGCGGGGTCAACCAACCGTACCTGCTTTCCAGCGGTAAGATTGGCTGCATTGCCCACTACGGGTACAACGACAAGAAGCCTGACGGCAGCCCGCTTACCGTGTACGTGAACTATTCATTTGTCGTCGATCCACGTACGCGGAAGGTGGAGGATGCCAAGGTCATTGGCACAATGAGCTGTTACCCGACTTGTGTTCCGAAACTACCGCGCCTTGCCGACTGCGTGTTTACCTCCGGCATTATCATGCGCGATGACGGCAAGTGCGACCTCTACAGTGGCATGGGCGACAGCTGCCAGGGCCGCATCACCATCGACTACCCGTTCGAACACCACGGCCGCATCGTCGGTGATTTCGACTTCTCCACGTCCCACACGCAGTCTTCCCTGTAGTGCGCATCGCAGGGACAATATCAACTATCAGACCGCCTGAATCCACGTCATCACTACACGATCCGTTCTAAAAAGGCACCTCTATGTACTTTAGAGACATTCATTTATTCCACCATACCTGCGTCAACAACAACGCTAAAAGGTAGATCTCAATGTGAGAAAAAAAAAAGACTTTAGAACGGCAGCCACAACGTCACTTCTTGGCGCCTTCATACGCTGACATTTTCATTCTTTTTTACCGTTTTCGCTCGTATCCGGCCTAGTCACGGGTGTGTGTGCACAGGCACACACGCGCACATATATCTCAGACCGTTTTCTGGTGCCGTATTTGACTCCCCCTATCCCTCAAACGAATGATCGGAGCGACGGAGGCAACAAGCAGCCCTCCACCGTCACTTACTCAAAAACAAAAAACAAAAAGGACAACGGCAAGCATGTCAAACAAGCATGTCAAACACACACACACACACAAGAAAAAAAAAAAAAGCCTGCACGCAGCGACACCCACACATTGAGCCGGGAACGTGTGAGTATGTGCCAAACAAAATGGCAACCACTATACCGCAACGACCTGCGTGTACCATGTGTGTGTGTGTGTGTGGCTTCTCTTTTCGCACGCACTCACAGGCCCCACCCACGCGGCGCACCGGCGCTCTTACTAGTATTGCTTTGCCAAGTGCGTAAATCAGTGCGCTTTGTGTCTGCGTGCTCTTATAGCCGCTCGTGACAATCTACCCGACGGTGCCCGCTTTCTCCCCATTCGCTCTCCTTCTCTTCGGCACGCTCACAACGCACGATGAAAATCAAGAGCGGAAACAAGTGTCTAGGCAGACTACCTTTCAATCTCCCTCCCCATCTTTGGTATGATGGAGACGGCACTGTCGGGGAACCTCCTCGCTTTTACTGGAACGGACGGTTTTGATGTGTTCAACTGCTCTGTTCCTTTTGAACACGGAGGTCAGATTTTTATGTACGGAGCGGTGGAGAAGCGCACCGACACGCACAATCCGCGCACTAGCCTCTTTCGCCAAACAGCGCTGAATACGTTCACGCTTGAGTCTAGCGTACGCTCTCAACAGATCGAAAACCCTCACGTGATTGTGGTGAAGGGCGAGGTGGTCTTGGGAGGCACACAAGTCATCAAGGATAAAGGCGACGTGCTCAATTGCTATACTGACATGTATCGAGGCGTGCCGCAGAAGATTGTCTACTTCACCAGTGGCCCCGATCGGTGCGCCCACCTGCGTCTGACACCACTGCCTGATGAGGGTGGAATCGTCGTGATCGCGGTGACGCCGGACGCGCCGACCACAATGCGTCTTGCTACGGTGCAGTCCTTTAATGATATCAACGACAAGATAGTCGCGGAGGCTGCCGCGCTCAAGGACCCGAACCAGCACTTTACACATGCACAGTCAGTTATTGTGACGCAGGTGCTAGCGCTCACCCCAGAGCACGTCGGGTGCGTTTGCCTTATCGTCGATAGCCGCGGAAGGCACAGCGTTGCGGCCTGTGTGGTCGCCCTGAGAAGCACCAGCATCATTCAGTGCACCACCTTGGCGAGCAGGGACAGCTTCCCGCCGTGCACGCCGAAGTCAACAGCGACGGCTGGCACGCTGTTTCCGGCCGGTGTTGTCTGTGATGCTTCTGGTCACTGCCAGCTCTACTGCGGCGTGGACGCGGCGCGTCAGGCAACCGCGGCAATCTCTTACCCGTTTGGTTCGTTTGGCTCAACCGCACAGCTCCCAACGCTACCTACGTGCCCGCGCGCGTAAAAGAAAAAAAAAAAAGATGACACGCGGTGGGAGGCACACCCCCTACGTGGCGCACACCTGTGTATCGAGCGTGCATGACCCAATGCGTACATGCACACGTCTCTCTGTCACGCACTTTCTGATGTGCAACATTATTCGCAAAAAGGAAAAGAAGGAATCGTACTATGAGGACGCGCCAGGCAACAGCTGTGACAACCGCAAGACCATGACATATTGACATGAACAAAACTGCTGCGTAAAGACGCTGATGACGCACACGCGTGGCACTGCAGCGCTACGTATTCTTGTGACAGCGGCCGAACTCATACTCGTGCACACGGGCATACTGAGCAAGTGCCGATTCACCAGTTCATGACAAGACACCGTTTCCAGCGCGAGTGCGACGCGCCAGACAGATACGTTCTCCTCCTCGAAGGATTCACCATGGTAGTCGAACGAGTCCTGATGGCAACCACGATGCCGGGTGCCCATCCTCAACTTGCTTTTCCACTGCTGTTCTTCTCCACCCTCTCCCTCTCCCCTATCCTCTGCTGTCTATTGGGTTCTACGATGATTACTTTCGCACAACCTTTCCTTTGCCTTTTCACCCAATCTGTGATACTCTTGTGCTTTACGAATCCGACGTTAGATCATCCACTTCACCACGAACTAACAACGTAGCAGTATCTATCGAATTTGAAGTAGTCACCCAGGCGAATTTTCTTCTCATCTTGGTTCTTTGTTATACCGACGTCGTGTCCCTTGTCAAGTTTCTTTTTCGTGAACACACTGGTATCATCCCGTGACGAAGCACACCTCCACAAGCGCAGCACACCACCAACAGGATTGTCCTGATAGCAGCGAACGTTGATTTCTCGGAGACCGCTATATTTTTCGCCGGCGTAAGTCAACACATACTCTCCCATACCCCCCACACACGCGCTGCCAAGTCTGATTTCTGTTGCGGAAGAATACGCCAACAAAACAACAAGCAAGTCTCTCACACCATGTCCTCTTTCCAAGTTGTCAAGGACGCGCGCGCGCTGTTCGATGAGAAGCGGGTCATCTACGAGAGTACTCTCCTCACATTCAAGGGTGTGGAGGGCTTCGATGTGTACAACTGCTCCGCGGTCTTTATGTACAAGGGAAAGCGCCACCTCTACGGCCGTATCGAGAAGCGTGAGGAGTGGGCAGGCTCTCACGTGCGCCTGTTTGTGGAGACCGGCAAGGATGAGTTCACGGTTCTCGAGGACAGCATGACGTGGTTTCTGGAGGATCCGTTCATTACTTCCATCAAGGGTGAAGCGATCGTTGGCGGTACGCGCGTGCGCAAGAGCCGTTCGAAGGTATTTAACTACTACTGCGACTTTTTCCGCGGTGGCATCGAAGATAACCTGTACTTTGGCACCGGTCCGGACAACATGAAGGACATCCGCTTCGTGGAGCTTGCCGACGGCCGTATTGGCGTCTTCTCTCGCCCCAAGACGGACTCCTTTGCCTGCATCGGCTTCACTATCATTGATGGCTTGGAGGAACTGACGCAGCAAGTTGTGAATGAGGCTGAGCCTCTCAACGTGCTGCACCCTGGTGCGTGGGGTGGCGTGAACCAGGCCTACCTCCTGACTAGTGGCCACATTGGCTGCATCGCCCACTACAGCTACAACAGCAAGACCGACCGTGGTAGGGCCCTCTCCGTGTACCTCAACTACGCCTTCGTGCTTGATCCCGAGACGCGCCTGTCATACAACGAGCGTATCATCGGCACGCGCAGTTGCTACCCTGACTGCCCCAACAAGGCCGGAAAACTTGTAGACTGTGCCTTCACGAGCGGCATTGTGATGCGCGCCGACGGCAAGTGCGATTTGTACAGTGGCCTCGGTGACACGTGCGAGGGCCGCATCACCATCGACTACCCGTTCGAGGGCTACGGTGAAGTGGTGGATCAGCTCACATTTTGAGCATTCCACTCGGTTGATTCAAGAACGACGTCTCTACTGGTCTCTCTTTCTTCCGCTCTCCCTCCCTGAACGATGAACACTGCGTCCATTTCTTACCAACAGCCGCGCGTCGCGTCCCTCTCTCCCTTTCCCCGCTGCGCATGGCAGTCGACAGGTGATAGCGATGTTGGGTTGGAAAGTACATTCACACGCGCACATACGCACGGCGGCAGACGGCACCCGCCAGTCATGTATAGGTCTTGATGAGTGCACGTGTGCCTGCACTAGACACCGGGGGCCAATCTTTGATTCATGCGAGGCGGAAAGCACGCATATCGAACGATCCATTGCTGTCTACGATACGATGACCTGTGTTCTCAGACGCTCTCTTTTCAACCCCCTATGATACAGGCTGCTCGGTGCTCTGCCGTGCTGTTTCTTTGTCCTTTGTTCTTTTCTCGGTTGTTGCGCCTCGTGTGTTTTCACATCCCTCGGACCCGTTGGCACGCCACGTTCTGATTGGTACTCATTAGCTCTATCTTTTTTTTCCTTTACCATGTGCGCCATGCCTTTCGTAGTGATTCCAGCGCCTGTGGAGTTGGTTGCGCGTCAGGAACTCTTTCGTATTTTCCCACTGTTCACTTTCTTCTCACGTGTACGTATCCGGCACTTTGTTTGGTTTTCTACGATGGCTGACATACGGCGTGGACAACTGATAAGGGACATTGAGGAAAAAGAAAACAAGAAAACATAATCAGACACAGCTTTCAAGCTCAGTGACGAGCGCGTATTCAATATATATATATATATATATATTCTTTTTATCCGCAAGGCATCGTGGTATCTATGGGGCTGGGGAGCACCCTGGAAAACCTGAAAAACATCAAAAGAAACGAAGAAAACAGGTCCGTACAGGATCCCTACTGCAAGTGCGGAAAAAAAGAAAAGTGGTGCAGTATGCTCGTGCATCGCTGGATTATTTATGTATTTCCTTCTGGCTCAGACCAAGAGCGAGCAAATGAAAGACAGAAGGTCGCAGAGAAAAGTGGTGTCAACGGACGTGCCTTGCCAGTACCACCGCGTCAAATCAAAAATCTGGGATGATCAGGCAAACGACAAAACCATCAAGCATCCTCTCACTGTGTGGGCAACGACAACAACAACAACAACAACAAAAAAAAAAAATGGAGCGGGCCCAGTGCGTGGAAATGTGCTCCAATACAGATATCTCTCTGTTCTTGTCCGTTCGTCACCCTGCGAAAGAGCACCAAGGACTTCAGTGAAATATGACGCGTCTTAGCTCTCTTTATTTTTATTTTTGTTTTTGTTTTTGTTTTCTTTTTTGCCGCTGCTACAGCAACTCTGTAGTCACTGTCACATTCCCGTGATTTCTCTTTCACTTCTCCACAAACCACAAAAAAAAAAAAATGAAAAACAGAGGGAAAGAATTGAAGAACCTGACACGTGAACCTGTTTGATTATTTCCTACCCCTATCGATGAACACACTGAACGCTGCAACCTTCGCAGTATCAAACAACCGAAACATCACCAACAACACCACGAACGCCAAGAAAAACAAGAGCAACGACCAAGTACGCAATGATCAGTGCTGTACGTGCACACGGGATCACTGGTGCTAGTACACTGATACACACCTACATAGCCCCGCGGCATCTTCCTCATGCTCTCGCTGTCTCGTCTATTCATCGGCGCGTTGTGCGACCAGGAATGACGGGCGTGGGTGAGGGGACATCGCAGACTTTCCTCGACTGGATCACGCGGACAATACGTCGTCGGACGCGCGTGTGTGTCGTGGTCGTTCGCCCCCGCCCCCCTCTCCCACACACGCGCACACACACCGCTCTGGGTCCCAGGAAAGAAAATGACAGACTCAACGGCGTCCTCGCTTTCGCCCTTTTTCCTGTTTGTTTCGCGCACTACCACTATCACCACAGGGTGTGGTGTTTACTGTGAAACCGCAACACGCGTCAACGCCCACTCCCCACCTCCCTTCCTGCGCCTCTTTTTTTCAGCACTGCTTCTATCTTGGTGTTCACCGCTTTTCTTATTCTTGTTGTTTTTTTTCTCCCCTTTATTATTTGACTTCGCTTGTAGAACTGCGTGCTCCGCCGCGTACTGTATTGCCATCGCTTCAGTTGCCGTTGATTTGTTTCTCCTTTTCTCTCCCTCTCCCTCTCCCTCTTCATTCGAGAAATGACGAGCAAAGCTGCAAAGGAAGCGTTTGAGAAGAGCTGCGTCATTTACGAAAGCGCGATCCTGACGTTCAAGGGCGTGGAGGGATGGGATGTGTACAACTGCTCCGTGCCTTTCCAGTACAAGGGCAAGCGCCACATCTACGGCCGCGTGGAGAAGCGTGAGGAGTGGGCGAACTCGCATGTGCGTCTGTTTGTGGAGACCGGCAAGGACGAGTTCAGCGCGGTGCCAGAACTGAACTGGGAGCTCGAAGACCCGTATGTACAGCGTCTCAGCAGCACATTCGTCTTTGGTGGCACGCACGTGCGTAAGATGAGCGGTGAGGTGAAGAGCTACTACGGGTTTTTCTACCATGGTGACCCCTCCGCGCTAACGTATTTTACCTCAGGACCCGATTTTATGAAAGACATCCGTATTGTAGAACTTGCGGATGGCCGTGTTGGCGTCTTCTCACGTCGGCGTGTGGGAAGTGAAGCAAGCATTGGCTTTGCCGTTGTCGCGACGTGGTGGGATTTAGGCGTGGAGGCCATTTCCAGAGCCACCCCTCTCGAGGACCTTCTCGCTCCCGGAGACTGGGGAGGTGTGAATCAGGCGTACTTGCTGTCCTCTGGCCTGATTGGCTGCATTGCCCACTACAGCTATCATGACACCAAATCAAACGGCGATCCCCTCAAAGTGTACGCAAACTATTCATTTGTACTCGATCCCCACACGCTCAAGGTGATGGACGGCAAGTTCATTGGCACGCGGTGCTGCTACCCGCCTGCACCCAGTAAGAAGCCTTTCTTGGAAGACTGCGTGTTTACATCAGGGTTGGTTATGCGTCCCGACGGCAAGTGCGATCTCTACTCTGGCATTGGTGATGTATGTGAGGGTCGTGTTACCATCGACTACCCGTTTGCGGACCACGGCACGATCGTCGGACCTCCCTTATCTGCCGTCGAGTGAACCAGACGGACAGCGGCACACAAGAAAAGGAAGATGAAGAGAAGGCGAACGTACGCCCATTGAATCATGCGTCGCACCGTGTCCTCCCTTGCGGACTATTTATGGGTCCCTTTTCTTTGCCCTTCTCGTTTCCGCTGCGAATTCGTCTGGGCTCAATACGTGAGGGCTAATTGAGTGAAACCTACCGCGGGGGCAAGAAGAATAGTAGCGATAAAAGCGGGAACGCACCGCCCCGCTGTCGCACCAACCATGACGTCGCTTCATCGGCGGCTTACCATGTAGGCACTGGTGCCAGTTACCACCGCGCTTTACCCAACTGTTGTGCGCACTACGTCACGGCTATCTTACGAATCCGTGACGTGAAGTGTGTCTCTCTACATACTCACGGCTACCGATCGTCGGCGACCCCCCCTTCCCCCATCTTTTGTCACTCACTTGCTATTCTATCCGCACCACCTCTTCTTGGCAGAGCTTTTTCTCCCTCTTTTGACTCTTGCTTCCCAAACTGGTGTGCTGCACTCCCGCAGGCGGCTGCCTCGCACGACATCACGTCGACTACGAAACCACCACAGGAAACTGCCGCCGCCGCTGAGGTGCGCGAGGTGGCTCCGTGTGGAGACGTGCCCGACACGCCGGGGGCGGGGGCGCACACGCGGTGCCATATTCCTCTATACACACCATTGAGTTCTTCCTATGGCCACGGCCTCGTGCTGTCGGTTGGCATGGTCGCATTTTGTATCAAAGGCGCCGCCACCAACCTTGTCTCGCAGTCTCGACAGCCCATGCTGATGAAGCGGCTGTCCCTCAGTGGCACACGGTATCAGCGGCTCACCAGCTTGTACAAGATGGGATGGTCCCTTAAGTGCTTCATCGCACCCGTCTCGGACGTGCTGGCGATTGGCGGCTACCGGAAGCGGTGGTACATGTCCGCCTTCACGGTGGTGAGCGCAGCGTTCGCACTGGGCTTTGCGCTCTCGCCAGCAAGCCCCAGCTTCGGTGGTGCAGCAGGTGCCTTCCTGTTCCTCACGTGCTTTGGCATGTCTAGTGTGGATATTCTCACCCAGGGCCTGTACAGCCGCGCCATGCGCGACACACCTGCGACAGGGCCGACACTCGTGAGCTGGATCTGGTGGCTCATCATGGCCGGCTCTTTTATTTCTCTCCTGCAGGGCCCCGTTTCAGACGCAGGCGTTCCGCAGGTTGGTCTCTTCGTCGCTGCGTTCATGCAGCTGGTTGTGGTCGTGCCGTGCAGTTTGAACTGGTTCGGTGAACGCCGCAACCAACAGGAGCGATGCGAAGATGCCTGGTCGTGTCAGACAGTGACGGATGACACAGATGATCCGAGCAGCCCAGAGGAGAGCCAGATTGCACGTGAGCCCGCCACCGCGGATATTGGTGCTCATGATAGCACAGAGGAGGCGTCGACGGCAGGCATGCGGTACCTCGTAGACTCAGCTGATGTGTCGACCGCAAAGGTGAGCGAGCCACTTCAGTGCTGTTTGGGCCTTTTCGAGGTCAACACGATCCTCCTCCGCCAGTACTGGCGATACGTGCTCCTGTGTGGCGTGATGGCCGTCGCGGTACTGACACTGGTGCTCGTCAATATCCTCGGAAATCGCTGGGCTCTACTGTACACGTGCATCGCGGTGACTATCGTAACAGTGGCTGTAGCTTTTTGGACTCTGCCGCTGGTCATGGCCAAGATGATGGTGATGGTGTACTTCTCCCAACTCCTGTATATTGGCATACCTGGCGCTCTCGATTCATTCTACCTCGCGGATGCCGCATGCGTGCCGGGCGGACCACATTTCTCGTACACATTCTACATCACTGTCACCTCTGTTGTGACGTACGGGGCATCTATGATTGGTGCCCTGTTGTTCCCTCCCGTGTTTTCTCGGTGCCGCTTCCAAGTCATCTTTGCCATTACCTCTGTTTTGCAGGTGGTGGCATCGATTTTCGATCTCATCATGGTTGAGCGGTGGAATGTGTACATGGGCATTCCAGATCACGCCCTCTTCATCTGTGGTGATGCTTTTATCGTGGAGCTTGTTGACATCTTGTCAACGATGCCTGTGCAGGTGCTCATGTCGCGGTTGTGTCCACGCGGCTCTGAGTGCATGGCTTTTGCGGTGGCCGCGGGCTTCAATAAAATTGGGTCGTCCTTGTCGAACGTCATTGGGTCCCTCTTGATGGAGTTTGTGTGGCCCGTCAAGACAAAGGTGCCCTGTGATTTCCACAACGTGCGGTATCTCATCATTGTTGGTCACATGTGCTTGCCCGTCATCATCATTCCCTTGTCTTTCTTGCTACTGCCACACAATCGACTGACGGAGAATGTGCGCCTCAACGCGGAGAAGAGGCCAGTGTCCCACTGAGCATCTTCACGACACGCCAGCACGCATGCGCATTTGCCGTCAGTACCTTCACACAGACGTACGTTCGTCTTTCAAGCCTTTTTTTTTCTGTTTTTGCTTTTTTCAAAGCTTTTATACCACAGCGCGAGTAGCGCGCTACATCATTTTCATAGTTGCACGATATACGCTTGTGAAAAAACAACAACAACAACAATGATTGCTTGTTCGTTACCCCCTTTTTCTTTCATCCCTCTCAATGACTCCCGCACTTGATGCTGTTGGCTGTGCTCATAGCCGACCGACCTCCCTACGCCTTGGTACCTTCTTCGCTACTCACAGTACGCTGACGCCTCGCTCTTCGTATCGCACTCTTCGCTCTTTTCTATCGACACCTCTTTCCTCTTTCCTTTTCTCCTTTGCAGGCGAAGCACGGGCCTGACCCCACCTCTTCCTCTGCTGCCCTCAATCTTTCTATCCACCAGTCTCTATTGTTCTTGATTCCTCTTCATGAGGTCCTTTTTCTTCCAGCAACGCAGCGCGCAGTATCTCATTGACTCAGGAACCCTCATTACAGACCACAACACGCTCTCTCAAGTCCAGTTGTGCTCAGTCACACATGGGTACGCCTCACCGCTGTGGGTGTCAGCGGAGTACGCGCGCAACCGTGGGTTCTCCCTCCAGTGTCGGTGCGCACCACTCAACGTGTGGACTCCAGGATGCGGTCAAGTGTTCCACCCCACACGCATGCGCCACTTTGCAGCGCACGGTGACTGTGGCAGACGCTGGCACACTGTCCTACCGAGTCCCCCACAGGCTACTCACCGTCCGACGACGATCTATCTGTGCCTGAACCTGGACACCACCGACGATCATGTACCACGCTACACGTGGCATGCCTGCCCACCAGCTTTCGAGCCGCTGTTTTGGACACGTGGACTTGATCGACTATGGGTGTCCTCTAGCGCTGTTCTTGCCAATGACGCTGATGAGCTCGGGACATCACAGCTCGCTCCCACAGTGCGCACCCCTGACTATTCCATGCAACTACTCAACGCTGACCAACTTGTTGATTGTGCCTCGCTGAGAGACATGGTTGCGCGACACTATCGAGCATTCACCGGCCTGCGAGCGGCTGTGGCCCCATAGTGTGCCCAATTAATTTGACAAGGAACCTCAACGAAGCGAGTCCCAAACAGCCTCTGTCTCTCTCCCTCTCTCTTTCTCTTCTACCATTCTCTCGTGGTGCGTCTTCGGAGAACACTGCTTTTTTTTTTCTTTTCTTTTTGCTCTCGTCTCTTCACGCTCTGCTAGGGCTTCATGGCCTCCTTTATTCATGACAACTCAAAGACAAACTCGATAGGGCGCGTTGCGGCTGTCTATCCTCGTCCACGAAATTTTGTGTTCAGCAGCCTTTACAGGCACGTTGTGTGCCACCGCCGAAAAGCCCACGGTCCGGCTTCGCTGTGCCGTGCGTGCCCATGCGTCCGTATTGACGCTTCCCTCCCTTACATCCACGCGACGTTCTACAACTCGTCCTTCAACCTCAGAACGCTCTTCCATTTTACTTGGCGCGTTGGGTTGTTTTCCCGGCGTTGAATCGTTATTTCTGTTCTTCTCTCTTTTCTCTTTCTGTTTTCTTCTGCGCTTCACCGCCTCAGTATTATCCTTTGTGTGCGTGTGCGCGTGAATGTCAACGTCATTGGACCTTGTCCCCGAAGACGGCACGGCCCCACACGGCGTGAATTTCGTCGGTGGTGCCTTCTTTGTTGAGAGACCCGGCCCTTGCACCATGATATCACGAGAGCCACTCGACTTGACCGACGCGGTCGTGAATGTGTGCATCTTAGACTCGAGAAGCCACCCCGTACTTATCGGACTTAGCTGGCCCTCCTCCAACCTTCCATATGCCTCGGATTCGCCAATCGGGACATCGCAGCGACGGAACTCTGTTGCATGCTGCCTATTCGGCGTCCACGCAGTTATGTTTTGTGAGGGTAAGAAACTGTGCAGTGCCTTGTGTGATGCGACAGGGCCCGTCCTGGTGTCAATGCGTCTCACCAAAGGGGCAGCGTCATTTACTGTGGATAACCGGCCGCTGATGAGGTTTTCTTTTGACTTATTTCAGGTACCTGACCGTGACGTGCGGTTTGCTATATCCACTAGAGAAGCCGGCCAGTGCGGCGCCATAGTGAGCTCTTCACAGTACAGAGCGGCTGTAACAGAAGCACAAAGGAGGGTCGCCGCGTGTGTGGACACTCTTGTGCATACCGTCCCCACTGCTGCACCCGACAGTGCAGTCGTGGCGCCGTTCGACGACGGCTAGTGTAGCCTCGCGAATACAGTGGCACTGCAAGGAGCGGATGTAGGTGTTGCCCGTTCGGCCTCGGAGGTGTGTCGTTTCATGTGCGAGCGCGTTCTCACGATTCACGTCATGCAAGCTGTCGACATGAGCGCGGCGAACGTGGCAACCATCACGGCACGCCTCATGTGTGTGTGTGTGTGGCTCCAACAGCACCTGCGCTGGAAAGCGCGATGGCGTTGTTCTGAGACACACTTCGCGAGACACAGAGGATCTGTGCATGAAATTTTGATGCATCGTCGGCTGCGCTGTCAGCGGCGCCTTCGTGGAAGTGTACACGGGCGGGTAGGTTGCTCGCACAACAAGCGTGGCGTCCCCCCAATTACATGTTGTCTTCTTCCATCTAGACCCCCAAGGACGGCATTCGGGTAATCGTGGATGAACAACGAATCGAATGCACACCGCGCACGCGCAAAGGAAAGTGACGCGCCGTCGCTCGCCTCGTCCCCTGGGCCAACGCGCCCGCGTCCTCGGTGTTCGACGACGTCTGGAACGGAAACGCGCGAAGGGCCCTTGTTATGCGCATCACCAACGTGTGCCGCGAGCCGATTGGCATTGGCTTGGTGAGTGCGAAGCTGTGGAACAACGGCCGCCGAAACATTGTGGGGAGCAACGCGTTCGGCCCGCACAGTATTGGCCTGCTGATCAAGGACCGCCGCATCTACGTGCACCACCGCGACGAGCTCGTGCAATGGAAGCCCCTCGGTCGCATGCCGCCAATCCCAAAGAACGTGGATCTGATGATGCGCGTGAGCCAGGGCAAGGTGTCCTTCTTCTACCAGGGCATCCCTGTGGTGCTGCCCATTGTCTCGGACCTGACACTGCGTGCTGAGGAGCGCGTTGCGGTTGGTGCCACTGGCACTCTGGTAGCATTGGACGCGCTTCGCCAGCTGCTGACGATCGATGTGAACGGCGAACACGCTCAGTGCCCTTTGATGTGCGTTGAGAAGCTCGTCTCACATACGAATTCAAGCGTGGAACTTGGCATCGTATCCACCGGGTTTGAACCTGCACAGCCGATGTGAGAAGAGCCACATCTCTTCAGCTGAGTCGCCTGCTTCTTCTTTTGCCCGTCATAGTGCCCACCACCCGTTTCCCCTCTTTTTGTTTGTATTGCTGGCCGCAGGTACATCGACACATCGGACGGGGGTACCGCACGCGAACGGCGCGAAATAATGTGCCTCTCTCAAACGGGAAACCCTGCTAGTATAGCGATGGCTCCGGTGCCCCACACAGTACGGTAGAGACTATGCGGACGTGTATACCGCTCTTTTCGTGTCCATATGCTGTGTGACATGATGAAACACGCTTTTTTCTTTTTCGCTTTTCTTCCTGATTCCACCCGCTATTTCTGAGGACTTTTTCTATCTTTTTGCACTAGACACAAGGTGGC